>JAKSZT010053843.1:4910509-5092080 GCA_026826555.1 Tolypeutes matacus | reverse complement strand
ACCAGGAGGCCCCGGGAACCGAACCCGGGGCCTCCCATATGGTAAACGGGAGCCCTACTGATTGAGCCACAGCCGCTTCCCAAGCAGAGATTTTTTTAAAAAGATCTTTTTACACACTGATGTAGCCTCAGTCCCTAAAACAGAGGCACAGTAGGCATTCAGTAAATATTTGTTGAATGAATGAATAAATATTAGAGTATTGATGAAAATGTTGACAATGTCACTGGCTCACATTTTCTATACTCTAAATTTTCCATTACAAATCAGTCACCAAATGATATTTCTTTCAAGAGGAATTAGCACTTTTGCGAAGAGTTGGAGGGATTGATTAAAGGATTATATTCTCTTCTGGTGGTGAAGTGGGGTGTGAGGCCAAGGCAGGAACCCTCTCCAATGACATACATGGTATTTGTATAGCCTGGTTTTCTCTTCATTTGGGGTCTTGCTTCTATTCTTGGCATTAGCTTTAAAGCTAAGATTAAGCCCAGTGGAGCTGTCCTATGAGAATCCTCGATGCAGTTTGATGGTGGCAGGTAACTGATTCTCGTTCTGGAGGTGGGTACATGAACAATAATACATTCATCATACAAATTTAGAATTCACCATTTGAAAAGCTCAGTTGATCATTTATAGGAGGATTCAGGGCCAGAAAAACTTTCCTAGGTGATTTTGTTGACTAATTGAAAATACTAGAAATAAGAATTCTGTGTTTTACTTACTTATTTTTAAACTTTAAGAAACTCCATGTAAAAAAGAGGAAAAGATACATTTGACTAGTAAGTTATAATCAGATGAGCTCTTGATATTTCTATCATTACCAGACACAAATTTAAAAGTTCAAATTACTAGCCAGTAAATTAAAAAAAAAAAAACAAAAAAACTGAGGAACTTCATCAATTATTTTCAGTTTATATACATTTCTCACCCAATTTACCTAGTAAGTATGGAATGCATTAGAAAGAAAGAAATATGTTTAGCCGCTAATTAACCCCCTGAGGCTAATGAGTGTTTAATTGATCCTTATACTTCTGCTCTTTCCCCTAGGGATGAGCCAATCTAAACACAATCTAATGTTTGTTCAACATTATAAAAGGAAGTGCTCTGAAAAGTACTTTTGTCCCTAGAGGAAAAATATTATATAAATTCTTTATTTTAAGCTCTCCATACTTAAACATGGCCTTGGTCAAAATAAACCATATGTTTTTATCATCAATTAATGAGCTATGAATCTCAGGCAGACACATAAGCTTGTTAAAATATACACACATACACACACATGCAAACACATGTATATATTTCTACTTGCATTTTTACTTTGATCACAAAGGTGTCCTGTTTCCTTGAGAATTTTTTGGAGCTTTGACCATATTTTTCGCCGGTCAGCACGTCTTACTTAATATATTGGCGGCTATATTTATTTCTGACCTCAGTGGATTGTAATGAGTACACTATCCATATTTCCATTTGTAGGGAGTATTGTGGTTGTCATGATATGTGCCTAAAAACATGCCTCTAACAATAATATTCACTTGAAAGAAAAAACAGATTTAAAGAATGCTTTCAGTTCATTCATTCTTTTTCAGTTCACTCGTTCTTAGAGAAATATAAAAGTACTATTTATAGGTAAGCAATTTTTATTCTAGAAGGGCATATAAACAAACATTTTTCAAAGGGCCTAGAGTATAGTGTGCTCAGCTGAAAAAACTAAAAAACAAACAAGCAAACAATAAAAATAGCAAAATGTTAAAGCCAGGATTGCCCCTCTGATTTGTTCTTGTTTTTGTCACATGTGAAGCATCATTGTAGAACTGTTTTAATACAGACAACAAATGCATAGGCTTCTATTATAATACTTGTTAAATGAAATACCTATATTTGGAATGTAGTAATTCAGACCTTTTTTCCCATTCTGTAAATAAATCAAATTTATTACAAGCCTTGGGAAATGTTATTTTTGCAGTCTGGGTAGTCTCTTTTGGAGTTCTGATGCCCCTGGGACCTCAGTGACACAGCAATCAGATATTAGCTACCACCTCTCTATTTTCAGTGAGGTTGGAAGGAGGGGGAGGGAGGGACAGAGAGAGGCAGAAACAGAAGGGCTTCTGTCACCAGATGGATAGCAGGGTTTGGGTACTGTTTACATGCCACTGGATTGTTCCATCAAAATGTGAGTTCTGTTTTATTTTCCTAGTGACAGAGCAGCAAGATACTATTATTACTGGCACCTGAGAAAACAAGTTCTTCATTCACAGTGTGTGCTCCGAGAGGAGGCCTACTTCCTGCTGGCAGCCTTTGCCCTGCAGGCTGATCTTGGGAACTTCAAAAGGAATAAGCACTATGGAAAATACTTTGAGCCGGAGGCTTATTTCCCATCTTGGGTAGGCACTGTTTTCAAATTCTAAAGTGTTTTTTCCTAGCACATTTATAGTTTGTTGTGCTGCTTGCTACTCATGCTGCTTCAAGAAATGGGAACCCAGATGTTTTGTGGGCAGTAAAACCTTTCATTGATACCCAAATATAAATTTAACTCGAGGGCACGTTATACCCGATGTCTTTATGTACTCGGTTGGTTTATAGTTCATGGGGAAGAGGATTGCTGTCTGCCCTAAATATGATGGAACTTGGAATTTGTGGGCCTTCCTTTGGCATTTCCCTGATTGCCCTTCTTATCTACTGTTATTGGAGTGGCATTTCCCCCTTCAAAGGGAGAAAAAATATTACTCTTTAAAAAGTAAGCTCATTCATACTTTTCCTGTGCTGAGAAAACAAATATAAGTAAGCTCTTTACTCTGACTGCCATCTTTGTTCCCAGGAGTAGTAGAACCACCTCCATACTTGAGCAAGAAAATTTAGGTTATTCCAACATGAGCTGTCTAGACTACTCTTTCCCCACCCACTCGGCCTATGTCTGCCCATCTTATCACCGCACCTTAGTTTCAGAGGAGAGGCCCTGCCTTTTTGAGTTGTATCTTTTCTCATTCCTCCAGGTTTCTGTTGCATTTTCTTCTCTCTTCAACCTCTCCCTCAAACTGACTTTTCTTCAGTCAGAACAAACAAAACATGTTCAGTTCTTACCCACCTGTTCTCAGGAAAGAAAGGAGGATGGGAAGGAGGAAAGGAAGAGCTACTGCTCTAGCCTTCCCTTCTCAGCAACACTTCTCAAGAAAGTAGTGTCTTTTTTCAATTTTTAGTTTTTTAATTCTATGCCTCATCTACTTCCACCTGCCTTCTTCCCTACCACCCTCCTCACGATGCTTTCCCTAAGGTCATCAGTGAGCTTTCAAGCACTAAGTCCAGTGGATACCCTTCGCTTCTTTTCCTGAATTTCTCGGCTGCATCCAACACTTAACTACTCACATCTTGGGAAATCTCATCCAACTTAATGCTTTTCATGACCACCTACATGCTGGCAACTTCCAAATCTGTTTCCCCATATCCATATGACAGCTGGCTATTCATAGTCACCTCAAACTCAGATTGTCCCAAATTAAACTTTTCTTCTTCCCACTTTGATTTTATCTCTTCCTAGCTCTGCATTTCCAATCTTAGCAAAGAGGCACTGCCATTCACCTAGTCACCCAGAAACTTGAGAGACATGCAGTCTTATCCTTATCACCTTTCTTTCTCACTCCTCCATCTAGTCAATCACAGTATCCTCTAACAAACACTTTATTACCCATCACCCAGCTTAAGAAATAAATGTGTATTGTATTTATGTTGTTAACTTACTCAATTGGTGGGTAGGAGATGCAAGAAACATTGTTGCTACCTTTTCCAGCTTCTGGCCCCCATCAGTACTCAGCAGCACTATTGTGGAGGTTTGTCCCTGCTTCAGTCTTTACTCCACTACCTGCAGATGAAATGATCTTGCTTCTGCTTGAGACCTTCAGGGCTCCCCCGGTCACCTGTGGTGTGATGCCCAGGCTTCCATACATGACCTAGGTGCTCTCTAGGATATGATGCCCGCCATCATTTCCAGCTTCCTTTCTCATTGTCCTGCACCTTGAACCTTATGCTCTACCAACGCACAGCAGCTTATATTTCACCACCCCTACTGTGGTGTTTCATACTTCTGAACCTTTCTTCTTTCAGTTCCTTTAGCCAGTAAAACCCCTCTCCTCCTTTTACTTGGCTAGCTCCTACTTGTCCTCCAATAGTCAGCTCAAGTGCAGTTCCCTCTAGGCAGAATGTCTAGGTGCCCAGTGCCCCTCCTCTGGGCTCAAGTCCCTGGACATAGTTCATTGAGTTTTACATCTTATTTTTAAATTATCTGTTTGTATTTTGTCCTCAGTAAACTAACCTTCCAAAGAACAGACATCACTTAGCCTTTTCTGTTTCTTCAGCACTTCACGTTAGGGTGTGCTCACTGGGTTTTTGTTGATTGACTTATAGCACTTCATTTGTTAGGGAGCAACCACTCAAGGTGTTAAGCTATTACATATCAATGTCAGTTGGACTAAAATTAGCCTGTACTTAGATGACCTAGTTATCATCAGGTCCTCACTGAATCTTGGTCACTTGATTCAGAAATTTCCAGTTAGTGTACAGTAACACCCAGTGTGCTGAGATTACCTATATCCTCAACCCCTGGGAGAGCCAAAATCATTGACTTTGGCACCCTTAAAAATACTATTTTCTGTTCTTTAACCTGGAAAAGTTTGACAAATACTGATTTAGATGATCTCCAAGTAAAAGGATTCTATAAAGAAAAACTGTGACGAGTTCTCAGCAAAACTTGATAATTGGCCAAAAATTCATTATGTTTAACAAAATGTTTATAAATAAATTTTAAATCTAAAAATTCTCTAATATTTTTATTCTGATCATTTTGGGCTTTACTTTTTGTTCACTTTACATCATTCTTTCCATATTCATAATCCTTATAAAATCAGCTAAGACTTAAACTTAAAATCAACATTCTTAGCCTATAGCTGCTGCATTCTATGTTTGTTTGGTTTTTTGTTTGTTTGTTTGTTTAACTTTTTAAAGGAGGTTCCAGGGATTGATCCCAGGACCTCGTACATGGGAAGCAGGCACTCAACCACTGAGCCACATAAAGCTCAGACCCCTACCTGATGGAAATCTAAGCCATAGTGAATCTCAGAAAGTGTTTGAATGAAATTGTTTTCTCCTAAGTACTGAAATAGAGTGTTCATATCAGTTTCTTATGTAAGAACTGAAAATATTTTAGAAAATTCTTCCCAGTCCCCTGCCTTCTTTGGATTAATATTTAGAACCTCCCACTTTGTGGCTATAATTTTAGAAGAGCTAAGTAAATCCAGATCTGAAGATTTGCTGACAGTAGATGTAGTTCATGATACCTATAATTTTGGAAGTATAAACAATAATGTATGTACAAAATTATGCAAGTTTGCATGGGTTTTTTTACCTTGGTGATTTTAAAGCCAAGAGAACATATTTTTTCCCCATTTCTTGTGATGTTTCTTCTTAGAAAGCAGCACAACAACTAAATTGACTTTGTAGCTTCTAGTATTAGCAGATTCAGCCTAGTATTGTAACATGATAGAAACAGAATAATGGAAATTTTCTAATAGAAATTAACCAATTTATAAGGACTCTCTGAAGTTCTTTCTTTTCATCAATTTCTTTCTTTCATCATTTTGTTGGTGGAGGTAGTTTACATCCCTCCAACAAATGTTGCATTGCACATCCTTGTATTCCAACAGGTTGTTTCCAAGAGGGGGAAGGACTACATCCTGAAGCACATTCCAAACATGCACAAAGATCAGTTTGCACTGACTGCTTCCGAGGCTCATCTTAAATATATCAAAGAGGCCGTCCGACTGGATGATGTCGCCGTTCATTACTACAGATTATATAAGGTACAAATCTGCAACAAGTCTGCAGTTTCTGAGAGAGAAAATGCCTTCTCTATTAGAAGCTTTTTAAAAAGATTTTAATAGCGTGTCAGTTGAATTGCTATTTGTTATCATAAGGTCAGTCTTGGAGGTAATGATGTTTTTCCTCAGGCCTGGAAGTAAGATATATTTTTTAATGGTTCTAATCATAGGGTAACAGATGGCTTCAGATTGTGAATCTGGCTTTTCAGTGGTTATGGAATAGTTATTCCCCGTCACCCCATACCCCCAACTCTGTTTTTCTGCTATGGGGAATAATATTTGAAGTTTTTTTTGATAAGCAATTTTTAATATTCCTCAAAGTGAAGCCATACCTGCATTGCATCCCTTAAGAACAGAACATCAGCACAATAGCTCTTGTTCATGGAGTACAGTGTTTATTGGTTCACTTTATATCTGTCTTATTTTTAAGTCCTCACAACTCTATAAGAAAGAAACTGTAATCTTCAGTTTTGTGATTTCTTTGTGAATTACTTAACTTCTTTAAACCTCAGTTTCCTGGTCTGTAATATGTAATGCTAAAAGGGAATTCATTCTTGCCAATGAAATGGCACTTGTGGAAGAGAGTGGGGAGGGGTGAGGAGAGAAGAAGGAAGAGAAAATGATAAATAGTAGTGTGTGTGATTCTCTGCAGGGTCCAGCCCAAGTTATTTGGGTGTGTGACTTCTGATCCAGAATGGAAAAATGAGGCTAGATGGTAAACAGGACACAAAAAGAGAACAGCAGACAAAAGGGTGAAGGAAGCACTTACACAGGTTTTGTGGTCAAGGATCCTGGCTCTGTTGAAATTCATTGGCAAAAATGAATTCCCATTTAAGCATTCAAAGATATCTTTGCAAACCATATGGGAAGAAGTAGTTAAGAACATGGTCTGTTGGGCCTAACTGGTTGGGATTGAATCCCATCTTTGCCTCTTGCTGTGTGACCGTAGGCAAATTACTTAACCTTTCTGGGGATTAGTGACATACCTATCTCTTAGGATTGTTGAAGACTAAAGGAGTTAAAGGATGGAAAATGCTTTAAAAAGTGCCCAGCACATAGTAAGCACAATGTGCTTGCTGCTGTTTTCATTACTATCATCACACTTGTTCTCTCTACTGTATCCTTTGTTGTGGTAACATTAGCACAACTATACCATTAGAAACTGGACTTTACTTTGGTTGTATTGATGGCTAATCTGCCTGGCTAGTTCAGAAAACTTAATAAGGGACTGAAGAATGGTGTCTCTCTCTCTTCCATGCCCAAAGATGGATTGCTAATGCCCTTTCATCCTTAAAGGGCATAATTGAGTCCTATAAGATCTACAGCAAAATTCACAAAGGACCAATTTTTTTTTAAAGAGATTTCATTCATGATCCCAAGGGTATACCTCAAGCTATGTGTGTATTGTGGGAAAAAAAAAATGCAAATAAATGCCATTTATGACAATTAGTTTATATTTTTAAATGTATTAGAGGTTATGAATGCTGTATTGGAAAGAGTATGGCTTTGGAATCAGATCTCAATTAGAAATCCTATCACCTACTATCACTGGGATCCTAGCCAAATAAAACTATAATCCTGGGCCATCTCTTGAGTGGTAACACTACTACTCACTTCACAAGGATGGGAGGATTCAATGAGATAATGATCTGAAATAACAGGGCTTAGTACCTGGTACATTACTGAGTGTTCAACAAATATCAATTGCTTTTTGACTTATTTGCTAGGGAAACTTGCCATTTTAAAGAATCCTATTAAGAATCCTTTAGTGAAATAGATATCCCCAATTTATCTTTTGTATAAAAATTCTTCAAATTTGCTTGTGGTAGTACTTCAAAATGGCATGGAAAATGATTGTTGTCTGCTTAAAGCCATTAAAATGAAACGGAATGAAGTAACAAAGTATATATTGTTACCTCATGGGCAGAGTTTCCATTCTTTGAAGAACTCAAGTGGCAGTCATGAAAACTGTTTCATTTAGGGCCTGCTTCTAAAATGTAAATAAGGTGGACAGAGGATAGGAAACATTATGAAAAACAACAGCAACAGCATTCTGTGCCCCTGTCCCCCCAGTACACATCTCATACATGCACCACCAGCATTTTTATTAGCAAAGCCTTATTTCAGGAAGCAATCAGAGCAGCCCTGAATGAGAAATCTGCTTAAACTCAAATAGTGATGGATTGGTTTCTCCTATTAAACCTATACCAAATGTGCCTTTCTTGATGTAAAAATATATTAGTTAGGGAAATGAGCCCAAAGAGTGAAAATAGGCTGTGTTTTCTCTTTACTATGCCAGGTGAGAATGCATTTTCTAAAATTATTTCTTCCATGTTCATGGGAAAATTGGCACTAAATGTAATAAAGATCTGTACATGTTCATTTATTTTTATTGAAAAATCTCAAAAAAAGTTAATTACTAAGTAATTTTATTTATCTTCTCTTCTGAACTTCATATTTATATACATACTTGTTACAGATGAATATTTGAAAGAGAAGTCAAATTTCAGAGTACATTTTTAATTGTGAATTTTTTTCCTTGTGCTCGTTGTAGTTTGTTTTTTTACAGTTTATGCTTTAGCTGTTAGAATGTATATTATATTGGCAAGTGATAATTGACCTTCTTAACAATAAGTATTTTCACTCCATACTGACTGACTATAAAGCTTTTTACAACCTTATTCTATCCTCATAAGAGAGCCTTAAATGTTTAGTCACTTATCTCTAATTTTGGCTTCAGAGACGAGAGATTTGTTCAGTTTTACACATATAAAGTGTGATGTATCTCAGAATATAACCATGACATTAAATTCAAGATTCTAATGCCTGAAAAAAGATAATGCATTAGATGGAAAGCTAAAGAAAGCAAATGGTACAAAAGCAGTAATAGTCTTGTTTATTGGAATTCTCAATAACATAAGTACTTAGAATATTGTCAGCTTTGTAAGTGTATATGGTGTAGTAAAAATACTACTTTGAAATATCAGGAATTTTAAAAGTATATTTAATAATTATTAAAGTAAGTTTTGATTTAACATGTGTACATGGTTCTCTTAATTCCTGTAAAAAAAAAAAAAAAACTAGGGTTGAGGAAAGGCACGAACAAAGTTACTTTAAGTATAAAAATTCTAATCCTGAAATTTCTGTTTCTTTGGCACTGAATTATAGAAGAAAAATATACTTTTTCATATAATTTTATTCCTACAGGATAAAAGGGAAATTGAAGCTTCACTGACCCTAGGATTGACAATGCGAGGAATACAGATTTTTCAGGTCGGTAAATGGAAAATAAGCATCAAACAGAACACACTGTGTCCTACATTTGCAGCATTCCTGTATGTCCTACACTGGGTTCAGGAGTCCATTTCTGGTCATTGATTGCTGGTCATTTCCCATTTGTCTAGCATAGAAGATGATGTGAGATGGATGTAGTGACTCTGTCTGATCCACAACAGTAATAAGCCCCCTATAACAGAAAGAACAAGCCAAAAATACCCCAGGTTCATTGTTAACAAATTACTAACAGATCATTAATATCTAAAAATTTCATCTTGTGTTCAATGATTTTAAATATTCTCTTTAATCCTCTGGAGCATTCATAACTATGGAAAGAAAAATTATATTTTAATATGGTGTTTAACCAGACATTTTAATTTCCATTTCTCTTTTCTTACTAGACTTGTCCCTTGAATAATAGTAACCATCACTCTTTTGTAGATAGGATGGTGTTATCTTACAGCCATCAACAGGGGAGAGAGAATACCTCTCTGCTGGATATAGTAGTATGTTACGATGCCTTATCTTTGATGTAGGCAAAATACCAAGTTATGAAAGTGTTTTGTCACATCATTTGAATACCTGAGTCCTTTGGGCTTTTTATTTAAATTTACGCATAGGCCAAAAGGGAAAAGATTGCTTTTGAAAGGCCAGTTAATGCAGCCACTCAGGAACCAGGAGCTACAGAATTCTATCACTTACCTTTTAATTTCTGTTTGCACTTTGTCAAAGAAGTCAGGGCCCTTTTTCAGATTTTAATTTTTGTATTTTAGTTTTCTGAAACAGAATTCAGAGCCATTTTAGAGTGTCTGTTAGTTTTCCCAGTAACTCCATATGCATTATAATTCTTTCACAGAATTTAGATGAAGAGAAACAATTACTTTATGATTTCCCCTGGACCAATGTTGGAAAGTTGGTGTTTGTGGTAAGTTTAAAATAACTAACTTAAATAAATGATTCTTTAGTTATTTGTTGTTTGGAAGATTTTTGTTTTGTTTTGTTGGTAACAATATTGTCCCAAGCACAAAAGTTGATCTTTTTTAAAAGTTGAAGATAATTAGCTCTTATATTTCCTGTGAGTGTGCTACAATCCTTGTCACTCATATCATCAGTGAATTTAAAGAATCTCAAAGCAAGAGAAATTATTTTAATTTGCATGTCTAGTCCCCATCATACTACCCTAAGTTATTCTACTTGCAGAAGAAATGTAGTGAGGAAAGTACAAAATGAGTTCATCAAATAGAATTATTTAAAAAGCCTACAGCAGAAGGATTGGAAAAAAGAAAGCCATAATCACAGGATAAGTTTCTCTTAGTGTGGAGGTCTGATCATGTTGGAAGTTATTTCTTTTGAGCAAAGAATAAAGAGTGATATATATAGATGTTTCTCTTAATATCTGACAATTCGAAACTCATCATATAAAGAAAGGTCTAAAATTCTTAACAGAAAAAGTACTTTTATTTTTAGAATATTGAGAATGATACTTTCTTTTGTTAGAGCAAATTCTTGTTTTTTCCCAGCTGTTTCTCTACTTTGCCAGCTATATCCATTTTTTGATAGTTATAAGAATAACAGTTAACAATGTATACTTCTGGTGGTCACTAGAAATATATAATTTTGCTTTGTTCAGAAATTATTGGAAAAAATAAACACCTAAAGAAAGGAGGAACATAAGGATTAGTATACATGTACGTCTCTCCTGTAAGGAAGATGGCCTATATAAAGAGTATATTGCAAAATAAAATGTGGGCACTGACCACTGACTCCACTGACTTGTGAGTCAGAAGACTTGTTTCTGACTTCATATTACTTTAAATTACTTGGGCACAATCCAATCTGATTTCACTTAACTTAGGCATTAACTTGGGACTTGACCTGCCTCCTTCTCATTGGCTCTCTCTTATTCCAGATCTTTGTGAAAAGATCTGAGGTCCTTGAAAATGAGCAAATTGTAACTTCACCCCTTTCTTATCCAAGTTAGGTAGTGATAAAATGCATTTATGAAATTGAGTTTTTTAGGGTCCTGGGCTCAGTGGTTCCTGAATCCAGTTGTTCATGAGCCTCATCAGAGGAGCTTAAGAATACAGATTTCTGGGCCTCATCCTCCTCCCTCAAGAGATCTTTTTCCCCCAGTAGACCTGAGATAGAGACCAGAAATCTATCTGACAAGTTTCCCCTGATGATCCTTTTTTGCAACCAGCCCAGCCCTGCATAGATGTGTCACCACCTCAGGCAAGCTAACCTTTCTCTGCCTCAGTTTCTTCATTTTAAAATGTACTTGTGAGGATTATTCCCAGAATTGGTCATGAACTTTAATTATTTTCATGTGTTCATTTACCATCTCACCTACCAGGATTTAGCTTCATGCAGACAGGGACCTTGTCTGTCTTATTCACTGTTACTTTCTCAGCACCTAGCACAGTGTTTAACTGTGCTAATGTTAAACAAATATTTGAATTCATTAATCCCTTCTAGAATATCTGTCTTTTGTGCTGTGTTAGGATGTTAGGATTGTATTTGAGGATGCTTTCGTGATGGGCCCTTCTCTTCTCCATTATGCAAATGACCTGACCAGCCAGAGAAACTGCAGATATTTCTCAGCTGTCTTATAGTCAGTGTTTACCAGAAGACCCTGGCTAGATGCTTTCCTGAATTTATGGTAATAATCTGTCCTGTGACATTCTTGAAAGAGAAAACAATAATTTATCTCCCAGGAAATTTTAATTTAGAAATCTGTACATCTTTTTCTGACTCTATAGTTTAGTTTAATAATTAGAAAATGAGGGGTGCCTTGGAAAATCAGTGATTTTTTTTCTTGAATTTGATTCATTCTTTCTCTCCAAAGGGTAAAAAATTTGAGATTTTGCCAGATGGCTTGCCCTCAGCCAGGAAGCTCATCTACTACACCGGGTGCCCCATGCGCTCCAGACACCTCCTACAACTCCTGAGCAACAGCCACCGCCTCTACATGAACCTGCAGCCCGTCCTGCGCCACATCCGGAAGCTGGAGGAAAACGAAGGTATCGTCGGGTCTAAGGGCAGGGGAAGCAAGTAGTGCCTTTGCCTCCCATGGCCCCTTGCTTTATGGTTGCTTTGGGCTCCTAAAGAATGGGCTTCGGGGCCTGGGCCCCTGCAGAAGCAGAGCAGCATTTCTATTTACATCTTAGCCCTTCCCCAGAAGGCAAGGAATAGGCTTGAAACCCTCCTACTATAGCACCTGTTCCAAACATCTAAGATAAACCCTAGCTATTTAGCCACCACTGGTATACAGCCTCTTTAAAGTTTCCCCACATTTGGCTTGAAAATCCTTGCAAAAAACCACCACATGAAGATGTAGGTGAAGGGTGTAATTTTACCTGAAGAATATACACACTGATGTAACCTTAGTGCTATTACCCACGGCTAGGCTGGAATTTCTTCAACTGTGATTATTCCTTAGGCTAAATGACAGTAAAGGTGGGTCCCAAAAGTGTCCTCTCTGATGGACAGCTATGAGGCTCTCAAGTCTGGCCCAGCAAAAATGACAGAGGAGAGGGGAGTTTTCATTTGAGGATTGAGTTAGGCAGTCCTTTGGGGGCTTTGCTCAGACACAGAGAGAATAGAGCAGCCAAAAAAATGTTATGTTTGGAGATTCCATTGTAATTTAAGTAGCAGTAAGAACATGAATCATTTTCCACTGTCTGCTACCACACTGTATCTGTCTTCTGAGAGAATTGGTATAACTGTCAGGTGTATTGGCTTTTGCTGCTGCCAGACTGCCAGTTCTTCCCCAGGATGACTCATCAGCATAACAAGTATATATCTTCCAGTGCTGACATGAATATGAAGAGTAATTCAGACAGGGATAGAAGCACCAAAGAAACCATGGAGAAGAGGTGACTCAGTGAGGTGCAGAGCCCATCATTGGCCAGGCCTGCCTCATTCCTAAATGGACAGTTTGACACCTTGAGTGGTTCGTGTAGTCTGTCAGCTCTCTGCCAGCAGCATTTTAGTAAATTTTTATTTGGATGACCAAAAGGGGAGCCCTTTTATACTCTGAAAGAATTAATGAACCTCCCCTATAAGTACTAAGGCAAAATTAAAAAAGATTTTGAATTCTTGAAGAGGACAAGGCTTTGTCAATTGCCAAACATAGTGCTGGCTGTATTTGGGGCTTAGATGAGTAGGGAAATGAACGAATGACAAAATACACATTGGATCTTTTATTTGGATGATTGCAGATAGATTAGGAGGGAATCCTTTTTTTCTCTTTCTTTCAGAGAAAACACACTTAGTTTCTTCTACTTAGAGGCACCACCAGGATGAAGAAAGCCAGAAACCAGGTTTCTCTGGGCCAAACTTGTCCTGAATCCATTTTTCTTACCCACATTAGGAGCTTCATCATTTTAATGAGAAAAACTCCTTTCTCAGCATTAGTTTAGCAACAACAACAAAAAAAGCACAGAGAGTCAGTATTTTTCTTAATCCAATTTCATTTAGAGTCACCTTATCTGTATACACTATTTTAGCATTTTATAGTAGAAAATGATAGGAATCCTTCCATGGGATTTAAAAGAGAAGGGGAAAAATTGCCTCATGTCATTAAACAATTTTTTAAAACCCAACTTTATTCAATAGCTGGAGCTTATTCTTAAGTCATATATCAAGAGGCCACATTTACTGTGTTATATTCCAAAATAACATAAGAAAAACTTTCTGGTCGCTGGGCTTTTACAACTAAGGGAATAGAAAGAACACAGACACAGTGATATTCTGAAGTTCAGAACTATTTTGTAATAGTTTGTAACTGAGTGCTGTGAAGATTCTTAAATGTTTGTGAAGTGTCTAAATGATACAGCACTGTGAAAGGAACAGAAACCAGCCAAGTGGAACCCCAAGACTGCACTGACATGTTGACAGGAAATAGGATTTACACAAGGCTAGCGTAGAAAACAGACTTGTCTTATAACCATAATTGGTTCTGAACCCATCAGGGAGTTGGGAGTGAAAGGGCTACTTGTAAAGAAGTAGAAAAGCCTTTAAATTATTAGATCCACAATTTCCAATTGCTTTAGAACTCTAATACCCTATAGAACCTTATTTTACTTTTTTCCTCTTCACTGTCTTTCCACTCTGCTAAGGACCACGTGGCTATTATTTTAAAACTAGAGTAAATAAAATGGTATGAGAATTTTACAAATCCTTTTAGCTCTCCACCTTCATCTCTACCCTTATTGCCTTTAGGAAACAGGAAGCATTAGAATCCAGTCTACTCCCTAAGAGATGGGATATGAATGGTTGTGCTTTTGTTACAGCAATGTGTGTGTTGGGCTCTGCTTTCTGTGTGGCTGTGCACACTCAACCTTTGTATTTCAGCCCCTTTCCCTTCAAATTGGCACTATTGGTCTGGGGCCAAGGAAGATGTATACATGGTCTTCTCAGAGCAGGTTTTGCATTTTGCATCCTGGAAAGCAATCTTTTCTTTCTGCTGATGCTCACTCCCTTTCCAGGGAGCCTGTGATGATACTTCAGAGCCTTCAGAGCTGTATTCAGTCATCAGGAGTAGTATTTTCACTTAACTAAGAAATAAGACAATTAAATTCATTAATAGGCCCCTGTAAACCCCCTTAGTCTGTTAGTTAGCAGTTTCTGAAATAACATTCCCCAAATACACCTGCCATTTTTATTCTAAAGTGTCATGTCTCATAAGTATTAAAAATTCAAGGAAGCTAAATGTTTCTTTGTTTTAATTTCTGACCTGAATCATAAAAATTGATATTTTTGTGTCAGTTGTAAACCTGCATCTTAGATGTAACTCTGTGCTTTAATGTAATTATTAGTTTAGCATTTGATAAAAGGGGATTGTCCAATTTTGTGGGGTTTTTTAAAAATATATTGGGGGGGGTTGAATTTTTTCAGCTCTTAAAGAAGCGTTAGATTAAATAAACATTACATTAAAATATAGGGGATTCCTATATGCCCCACCCCCTCCCCCTCCCACACTTTTCCACATTAACAACATCTTTCATTATTGTGGTAGATTTGTTACAATTGATGAACACATATTAGCATTGCTACTAACTGGACTATACTTTACATTATAGTTTACACTCTGCTCCGCACAATTTTATAGGTTATGACAAAATGTGTAATGGCCTGTAACAACCATTGCAGTACCATGCAGGACAATTCCAATGTCCTGAAAATGCCCCCATGTTACACCTATTCTTTCCTCTTCCACCCCTTAGAACCACTGGTGGCCACTGCCTTTATATCAATGTTATAAGTTCTTCCATTGCTAGAATAATAATAAGTCTATAATAGAATAATAATAAGTCTACTTTATTCCATTGTTCATTCCGTGATCTTGAGGATTTGGAGATGCTGATGCCCACTCTGTTTCTTTTTTTTTTTTTTTTTTAATTTTACCGGGAGGTCCCAGGGATCGAACCCAGGTCCCTCCATATGGCAGATGGACACCCAACCATTTGAGCCACATCCACCCCCAACTCTGTTTCTAATTGAGGGGGGCTTATCCCATGTGGCAGATGGGTGGAACTACCTTGCTTGCAGTTGCAGACACTCTCTGTTCCTTGGGATGATCATTGTCCATCATCATCTCCTTGTTAGTTGTCCTGGGTGAGTCCAATGAACTGGGGAGTAGGTGTTGCAGTTCTGCTGAGATTCAGGGCTCAACTAGCACATGCACAGCCCAAAGATTTACAACTCTGGGATGTATATTTAACAAGTATAGTGCTAATTATAGGTTCAAGTAAAAGGTGCAGAAGAGCCATGTACAGAGAAACTATAAATCAATCTAACTCCAAACTAAGGCCCACTGACAGGGTACCAAATTCCCGAGCTTATCTGCCCTGCTTATAAATGTCTAGATGTTTCTAGAGCCCTCAGGACCCCCCTGTTTGAGGCAATGTTTACTGTGGTAATCAATGAGATCCTGCTGAGAAATGCATAGGAATGACCTCCCAACTCACTTTGAAATCTCTTAGCCATAAAAACTCATTTGTATTTAAAATTTTCCCCTTTTGGTCAAGGTCTTTTTCCAGATGTGTTACTAGTTGGCACTTGGTAATAACCCCTCAGTGCCAGGGAGGCTCATCCCTGGGAGTCATGTCCCGCACCAGGGGGAAAGTAGTGTGATTATATGTGATTTGGCTTAGAGAGAGGCCACATTTAAGCAACAAGGAGGCTTACAAGAGGTAACTCTTAGGCAATATATAATAGTAGGCTAAGTTTCAATTTCACAAGAAAAGGTTCATAAATAAAATCATCAATATCAAGGGCCTAGCATAATGGTCTGTTTTCCTTCACTAGGCACTGCCCATGTACTCAGGGGATTTTTGCCACTCTATTAGAGAATGTAGCAGGACTCCCCAGGATGGGAATTCAATATTCTTTTTGTTATTGTGTAGGTTTCCACCCACTGAGAAAACACCCCATGAATACTTGAATGTATTCATAAAGCCCCAGGTGCACTCCTCCCCACACATCCCTCCCTCACTGAAACCCCACACCAGTGACCTCCCCTGCCATAGTTGTGACCCTCCTGTGATCCAAAACCTCTCCAAAACTGAAACCAAAAAAATAACCAAATGAAATTAATAATAAAATAAAATAATAATTTAAAAAATAACATTACAAAAATTTAAAAATTCAAAATAAAAATTTTTATTCATTGTGCCTTTCATCCCTGTAAGAACAGTTATCTTGTATTTACAGTGATAACTTCTGCCATATGTTGCATATGTTGACTGCATTAAAGAACAGCGTTGACCTGTTTCATCAAAGAACAATTTTACCAACTAGAGGCCTTGTGGATATAAATTATCAAAAGAGTAGTGATTAGGGAAACGGATGTGGCTCAAGAGGTTCGGTGTCCATCTACCATATGGAGAGACCGGGGTTCGATCCCTGGTACCTCCCGGTAAAAAAAAAAAAAGAGTAGTGATTACTCTGTTTTCTTAAATAGACAATAAAACCTCACTAATTCACTCAAAATAGAGGAAAAGCAGGCTTCATTAATGAAAATCTAAAATTTAGAATTCTTTGAAAGAAATTCTCATAAAAATAGTTTTATTTCAAATTGTATTCAATGGCTAGAACTAAGCTAACAGTGGACCACTATTAATGAACAAACAGAATGAATGTTAATTAGCATAATTATATTTATTAAATGGTCTACTATAACAGTGCTCCTGAAATTACCTGTGGAGAAGGACCACTTAGTTGTTGTTTTTTAATTTCTAATCTACCATGGACTGATACTTTTACAAAATACAGAATTGCTCTAAGAGTTTCTAGAGAATTATTCTCAATGACTGAACTTATTTCCTGGTGGACCAGAAACAAATAGTTTGCAGACAAGAAGTAGTCTGCTGACCACTAGCAGTAGTACAGTTCTGTAATGTTTGAAGCTTCAAAAATCTTTGAGTAGTTTAGATATCCCCATCAAATCTGTGGTCCTGCTTTTTATTCACTTCACAGTCTTCTCAAGTGTAGCTCCTATCCAAATTATCACCACCCCAGTCCCTAGGCCCTGAGCGTGAAATTGTACTTGTTTATGGTCAAATGACTCATGTAAGCTAAGCAACCATTCCTTCTGTCTTGGTTGAAATTAATGACAAGCTGTGTTCATGACCACATAGAGAAGAAGCAGTATCGGGAATCTTACATCAGCGACAACCTGGACCTTGACATGGACCAGCTGGAAAAGCGGTCGCGGGCCAGTGGGAGCAGTGCAGGCAGCATGAAGCACAAGCGCCTGTCTCGTCATTCCACCACCAGCCACAGCAGTTCCCACACCTCAGGCATTGAGGCAGACACCAAGCCCCGGGATGCAGGACCAGAGGACAGCTATTCAGGCAGTGCCATCCACCGCAAGCTGAAAACCTGCAGCTCCATGACCAGCCACGGCAGCTCTCACACCTCAGGGGTGGAGAGTGGTGGCAAGGACCGACTAGAGGAGGACTCACAGGATGATGGTAACCCATCCCCGAGGCCCTCCGAGCTGACAATACCCATTTGTCACTGGCTCCCTTTTTTTTTTTTCCCTCGGCTTTTTTAAGTATTGGTTCTGTAGATGTTATATCTGGGGAGCAACTGAGAAGTAGTACTAGAGAAGATGAGGTGTTTTACCATCTTCCCCAATGACTTGGTTGAGTTGTTTGTGTTTGGCTGTGAACAAAGCAACCCTCTAGTCAAGATCCTTTGCAACCACAGGGTCAGGTGGTTGTGGATTCTAAGCCCTGGGGGTTTTTATGAAGTGGAGTAGAGGGTAATCCTGCAGCTCTCAAATCTAAATTTCTGATTACCAGATTAAATCTCCTGTTAGATCAGCAGAGTGGCATGCAATGATAGTGTCAGAAACATCTTGGACTTTTGCCCAAAACTAAATAAATATTGTAAAGATTTGCTCCTAGGATATTTGGTTAATTAAGTGCCTTCCATGTGACCAGATGAACAGTGGAGGAGCATAAAAGAAATATAGCATCTGGCTGCTAGGAACTTAGTGCCAAGGAGGTGAGACAAGACCTATAGCCTGTATCACCCAAACCTAGCATTTGTGTGTCTCTTTTATTTTTATTTTTCAAATAATTGGGGCAAAAATATTGATTAACTAAATGCCTTGAGAGTAGGCAGCTATGAGAAATGGGTAGGTTAGTGGACGACTCAGTCTGCCTGTTGCAAACATTTGTGCTTTGGCTTTAGGACAAATGGCCCATCAGTCTCAGTAGTACAGCTTTTCTTCTTAAAGAATAAGGAATAATCGATAAGTCATGTAAAAAAAAAAGGACAATCCTGTAAAAAAAAACAGGACATCTGGTTGAGAATTGTTCTTAGAGTTGCCTATTAAAGAGTCTGAATAACAAATTTATTTTCAAATATGAATAATTACATGGCCCCTCAAAGTGTGGCGGTATGGATTATGGTAGCCATTTTCCTTCATGTCATTAAATGTCTTTTCCCTTCTTCTGTGTCAGAGATAGAGATGTTAGTTGATGACCCCAGAGACCTGGAGCAGGTGAATGAAGAGTCCCTAGAAGTTAGCCCAGACATGTGCATCTATATCACAGAGGACATGCTGATGTCACGGAAGCTGAATGGACACTCCGGTGAGATCTTATGGGATACGATATTAGCAGTGAACACTAGGGTGATTAAGGGCTCTTTTTGTCTCAGAGTGCGAGAATTTTCACTTTGGCTTCCCATTTGGTCTCTTACCAGTGGAATCTGCTGCAGCAGTCATGTGCCTCACTGTCCCATCAGAGCCAAGCAAAGCTCCTGTGAACTGAGTGTGTTCCATATGCAGGCCCTAGACTTAGCACTTTTTCTGCATCGCTCTTTAATTATTAAATCTGTGTGGAGTAGGTATTTTTATTAGCCCCAATTTTTAGAGACAGCCACAGGAAGGTTGAGTAACTGCCTAGGACACAGCTAATTACTTGTCTGGGCCAAGTTCCAACCCAGGTCTGTCTTCTCCAGGGGCCATAACCCCCACACTTAACCACCATATGTCTCAATAGAATCAAATCTAGAATACTGAGTTATTGTTCAGCAGGAGTTCAGTTCAAAGAGAGTGTTATATGAAAATAGTGGGAGAGAAGGATTTATGACTTATAGTAGAGACTGCTATATGCCCAGTCTTTGTTTTTAATCGCTAACTTCATCATAAATAGTTTAGTTGGAAATTAATTTTAGAAAAGTCAGACTCTAAACTCCTTCCTATGCTCTAATCCCACACTTACCCCACTCCCCTCTATTTACTGTAAAACAAGAGAGAGAATGTGTTCTATCCTGGTTGTCTATCACCAAAAAGCACAATGAGATTTTTTTTTTAGTAATAGTTAATATTTGGCCTTTCATTGTTAGTAGTAGTCATCAGAATGTTGTTTTTTTTCCTCTTATTATTTTTCTTCTTCTTTTTTTTTTTTTCTGTTATTATTTTGTTTTTTTCTGTGTTTACTTCAGGGTTGATTGTGAAAGAAATTGGTTCTTCCACCTCCAGCTCTTCAGAAACAGTGGTCAAACTTCGTGGCCAGAGTACTGATTCTCTTCCACAGGTATTAAAAGAATTGAAATTTTGAACTGAAGTGTATATTTATATTAAAGAACAGAGATTTTAAAACCCTGTGGAAATTATCTTTAACAGATACATTTTAGCTTTATTCTGAAATTATTTGCATTTTATTTACTAGTTCCATGTATCTTTGAGTTGATTTTTTTATTTGGATAAATTATGTACTTTGTTTCACACTTTATATAGGTGGGAAACCTCTGGTCTTTAGGCTTCAAGTGAACTCTGTGTGTTTGTGTATGTGTGTGTGTTGATTAACCTGGGAGAGTAATTCTCTTGTCAGGTGTGTGACAGCAGAAAATTTTACATGCTCTAGTTATTCCATTCAGATTGAACTCTCAAAGTATGCTAAACTAGAACACTTGATAACCTGTATCACTGGGTAAACCATCAAAATGCCAAAAGATAGAAATGATTTCATCATTTGGGTATAATCTACCTCTGATATTCACCTCAATTGTCTGTGCAGTCTCTTCTCCTTATGTGCCTCTCTTTCTTGGACTTTCTCTGCATCGTTGTTGTGTTTGTCCCCTACCTCATGTGTATTTCTTTTATTTCTTTTTTTTTCTCTTGCATTCAGGCTTTTTTGTTTTGTTTTGTTTTGTTTGCCCCCTACTTTTCCCCCTCTTTCTTTCCTTTTTTCTCTTACTTCAGTTTAATTAACCATAATGTGAACATGAATTATATTAAATATTTTTCTGAAAACTCAGAGTTGCTTTTAAAGCATTATCTGTAACATGATGATTAGGTGTAAGAGCTCAAGACTCAAACTGCCTGGGTTTATTTCCTGGCTCTGCCCCTTGGTGTTAACTCTTGTACATAAGTGTTTATAAGGCACAGTTAAGAATCAGATTCCAGAGAGTGAATGTGGCTCCCACATGGGAGGTCCCAAGTTTGGTCCCCAATGCCTCCTAAAGAAGACAGACAATGAGCAGAAACAATGATCAAGACAGCAAGCAGACAAGGAGCAAAAAAAAAAAAAAAAAAAATGAGCAGGAAGTAGATGTGGCTCAAGCAATTGGGTGCCCACCTCCTACATGGGAGGTCCCGGGTTTGGTTCCTGGTGCCTCCCAGAGAAAAAACAGACAACAAGCAGAAACAACAAGCAAAAAACAACGAGCAGACAGACGAGAGAGCCATCTTGGTGGGGAGGGGGGGGATAAATAAAAAATTAAATTAAAATTTTTAAAAATCAGATTCCATACCTACAAAATGGAAGGGGAAATATTTGCCTGCCTTGTGAGTTGGTGGTGAGGAGCAGGTGAATTCTACATGTAAAATCCTGTTGGAGCCTAGGATGACTACAAAGTACAAGGGATCATCATACGCAGAGGGTGCTCAGATTTGACACTGTCTAGCAAAATGTCTTGATGTCAAGATTGACATTTGACTCAGACCCTATTTTGTTCTTGGCAGTTTAGCCTCTAGCAGAAGTATATCTTATTCAAACAAGGTTGTCCTTTGTGGTGTTCAGCAGCAAAAGTTAGGGATATAATGCCTAGTTTCCTTAAATAACCCCTTTAGTATCTACCATTCATGTGATTATCTGAACCACTTTTTTTTAACCTATTTATATTTTCAGCCAGTACCACCTCTTGGGATAATGAGTTTCAAAAGTCTGCTCCCTGTTGAGTAAAGCATTTGGCAGAACATGGTCTCTTTCAGTGTTCAGGGCTGCCTTCTAGTCCTGGTGCTTGACTCACAACCTTTTCAACACCAAGAACACTCTGTATTATTTTTCTACCCAAGAATTCTGGCTTTTAAAAAAAAATAATTCTTCCAACTGTGTTTCTTGAGTGATAATTGTTTTGTTCTCCCATTTCTTATTAAAATTTTAGCAGACTACATACAGCATGAGAGTGTTGTCATACTGAATTGTCATATTCTGGTGAAAAACAAACAGTATCTTAACCTATTACAGTCTTTTGAAAAGATAGTTGCTCGGGAACGGTTGTGGCGCAAGCAGTTGAGCTCCCGCCTCCCACATGGGAGGTCCTGGGTTTGGTTCCTGGTGCCTCCTCTAAACAAAAACAACATGCAAAACAAATGGAAAAAACAACTCGGGGAAGCCAGTGTTTCAGTGGTTGAGCGTTGGCTTCCCACATACGAGGTCCTGGGTTCAATCCCTGACCCCAGTACTTCAAAAAAACAAAACAAAACCAAAAAACAGTTGCTTCATTTCTGAAATACTAGAGATGGTTGGATTCCTGTTACATTTACTTCTGTCTTGGATTAATCATCTATAAAATGAGGAGAATAATAGCACCTGCCTCTTAGGTTGTCAGGAAGATTAAATGAGCTAATGCATGTTGTGTGTATAGGTCAGGGCCTGGCACATAGTATGTACTCAATAAATGTTAGCTGCTATTATTACTGGTGATGGTGGTGGTGATATTTTCCCCATGGGGCCTCAGAGGCCCAGACACCACAGATTGGAAACCGCTTTCTAACGTGTAAGAATTCTTTATAGACTACAACATGAACTATGGTCCATGCTTAATGGCAAAGCCCCAGAATGCACTAATGAAGGATGTTCATGTGGGAGGGTGTGGGAGGTGTGGGGAGTGGGGTATATGGGAATCCCTATATCTTTTGTGTAACATTTATGTAATCTAAGTATCTTTTTAAAAAATTAAATAAAAAAGAATTCTTTAAACTTTTATGATTTTGCAGCCCTTCTCGTTTGCAACAATATTTGAAGCAAATATTGCTAAGCTTTTGCTTTAGTCTGTGCTCTTAAAGTTGTTTCCACCTTCCCTTATTTTGTAGACTATATGTCGAAAACCAAAGACCTCCACCGATCGACACAGCTTGAGCCTTGATGACATCAGACTTTATCAGAAAGACTTCTTGCGCATCGCAGGGCTGTGTCAGGACACTGCTCAGAGTTACACTTTTGGATGTGGCCACGAACTAGATGAGGAAGGCCTCTTCTGCAACAGCTGCTTAGCTCAGCAGTGTGTCAACATCCAAGACACTTTTCCAGTCAAAAGAACCAGCAAGTACTTCTCTCTGGATCTCACACATGATGAAGTTCCAGAATTTGTTGTATAAAGTCCATCTGCGTGCAGCTGTACAGACAGCCTGCTATTTGCTAATGGCTGTGAAAGCCATGGGTTCCTTCTTTGTTACTCGTGCCATATTTTCTTCACCCCAAACATAGCTCTTTCTTTATATTTGTGATGGAAATAAAAGCCTTGGGACAGTTGCACTTTAAGTATCACACAGAGGTAAAAGAACTATGGAGAATGCATAGCAAGACGAGTGCCAGGCAGTTCACTGGTTCTTTGGAATGAAATATGCTTTACTGGTTACCAAGTTTCCGAATATTGGACTGTAGTGTGTGTTTGTTCATTTGTTTGTTTTTCAGTTCAGATGTGCATACCATCACATTGTTTATCATGTGAAAGAAGTTAGGTTTCTGTTTGCTTACAATTTTTCTTTAACACTCCCTCATGAAATTCTCATGTTTTGAGGGAGGAGAGGGAAGTTTCTCTCTTTTAAAAGAGAGACTGTTGCCTAGTATATAGCCATTGCTGCCTCACTGGGGCTGTCCCAAAGTGAATATGAATGAAGTGGTCAAAATCATGTGGTTCTAGCAAGCCAAAGATATGTACTTAAAAGAAGTGCCAGCCCAGTCAAGAAGACATGAATTAAGCAATAACCAAAAGACTATGCCAGCTGTGATGCCTTGTGACTCCTGCATGCCTGGTCAGCACCATTCGCTACTCTTTGCTCTTCCAGAAAGCTCTAGGACTCAGCTGAGTTCCTCAACTAAAAAACAGAACAAATGTGTTCTTATCGTAAAGCATTCTGTGGAGTTTGCAAAACTGGTTTCTGTTAAAACTATGGCGATATCTTAGAAAATGTTTGTGCTTAATGGTGTTTTTTTATTTTTTTAATTATCAGTAACAATTTATGGTGATGCTAGTTTCTTTTCAACGAAAGTACCCTCACTATATGCATATGTTAAACATATATAAATACATGGGATTGTGTGTGTTTATATGTGTTTGGAGCTTACTAACTCTTCACTTTGGCTTCCATGACTATTTTGTGTTTGTGTATCCCTGCTTAATATTTAGTATACATCACTGGATCATTAGATGTATCCTAAATATTGTTACTTGCAGACAATCAGTTTCTATATGTCAAGTTAAGAATGACAGTTTTCTCAGGTGTCTTTTGCTGTGATTCTCAACCCTGGTTGCATAGTAGAATTACTTGGGGAGCTTTCAAAAAAATACAATGCCTGGGTGTCCCCCTCCAGACTAAATAAATCAGTCTCTGGTGGTGAGACCCAGATAGAATTGACTTTTCTTTTTAAAGTTCCACAATGGATCTAATACACAACAGGATTGAAAATCACTGATCCGAGAGTATCTTTTCATTTTTAAGTAAAAGTATACAGAGATAATGTTAGTGTATCAGAAAGGGCCATTTTTAAGACAGTTACTGTGGTGCTGCTGTTATGATATATAATGAAACCAAGTCAGGAAGGTGAACTTTATTAGCCTTTTGATGTACAGTAAAAATGTTGCTCATGCTTTCAGGAGAGAACTTCATAGCACAATGTCTTTCTATGAGATGTTTTTAATGATTTAGTATTTTGCAACCTTTGTTTACCATTTTTTAATATACCATTTTTTCTATCTGCCAGGTTTTATTGAGAAAAAAACTATATATTATTTTCTAAAGAAGCAGTCATATTTTTATATAAAATTATGTTTTCAGGGAACAAAAATATAGATTTAGGGTACAACAGAACATAAGCAGTGTTACCCGTGGATGGGAGTCAGTATTATAAAACAAATGGGGATCACTAAACCTACTCCCTCATGCTGCCCCTTGTGCCCATGCTCATACCTGACATGGTCAATGTGCATACAACATATCCTTGTCACATTAGTTAACCGAACACTTTGAAAGGAAAAAAAAAGTTCTATGGAGTCCTGTAGTTGTGAAATTATTTTGCTTTTATCAAATGCTTTAAAAGAACCAAAGTTTCAGATATCAGAAAGTATGAAAACATCTCAGTCTCTGTATAAAAAGGATAAAAGTATGAAAGGATCATCTAACGACTGTTTACTAGTAAGTCATTAAATAATCCATAGTTTCTTACAGATGCAATTCCTGGTAAAGTTTGAACTCTAAAGGGCCCAGATCATAATGTGGTGCATTTCCTTAGCACTTAGTGTTTATTGCAAACATAGGGGAAAAAAACATATTTAATTAAGCAGGCTGTGCTTTGTTCTTTATTTTTCTCTCTACTTCAACCAGAATCAGATCTTCAGGGTTTCGCCAGCATTGTTGGTGGTTTTGCACACCCTCTTTCTAATTGGATTTATGAGTAGTCTTGTGGGTTTTCAAAATGAAACATGCCAAGGAACATTTTTGCTTTTTGATCTACTGTTTGCAGCAGAATTATATATATATATATATATGAAAATTCATTTTGAATAATCCACATTTTTGTATTTGGAAATTGTTTTAAAAAATAAAGCAGGAAAAGAAAAGTATAAAGCTGTTATTTATTCTGCATTTGTTACATATCCATTGCTAGTCAGTATACCAGTTTGGTATATATTGCCTCTATACATTTACATTTGTATTTGCAACAATGAGCTTTATATTTACGTAAACTGTAAATAATCCTTTCTGTGAAAGGATCATCATATCAGGATGATACCAAAAGTGTGTTTAAAAACTACATTATTTTGTAATTATTTCTTATAGGCATGCCATGGTAAGATTAGCAGTCAATAAAGTTACTTTTTGTCTTTTAAAGTGCCTTTTATATTATTCAGGTTTTCAATTAAGCAAGAAGCATTAAAGAATGAATATGTTTTCTTCGTGTTCTTTTTTCCTATAATGAGCCCATTAAAGGGCAAACCTAAAGATCCAATATGGTAGAATTCTGAGCAAAACTGCTTTGGCAGGGATGATGGTATAGCTGACACTGAACATTTCATGTGTTAGACACGGTTTCACATGTATTAGAACTTTGAGTGTTAACTCATTTCATCCTCTTATCCTGATAAAGTGTGTACTATTATTCTCATGTTAGAGATGAAGGAACCAAGGATCTCAGATGTTAAGTCAGAGGTTGCAGTAGTCAGCCCATGTTCAGTCCTGAATTGTGAGGCTTAAAGGAGTCTACTTTTTAAAATATATTTTCTTTTCCTTATTAAGATAACTATTGCTACTTATACCCTTAAAACAATCAGCATTAAAATGGCTTTAATTTTAAAAATAACAGTGGTTACATTTAGAAACATGCATTCACAAGACTGAATAGGTGGACTACGTGGCACAAAGGAAAAAACCCAGAGCTTAGAGTCAATAGGATCAGACAGGATTCTGAAAAGCCCCAACTCTATAAAAAAAGTCTTTTACCTTCTGTTTGCTGCAGTTTTCTCAGCTGTAAAATGAGGCTAATAGTTCAAAAGGCTGAGGGGTTAATTAAGGTAATGTATATGCTGTATCCCTGGTGAATATGACAGAGGAGGGTTTTCAAACTTTCTAACAAGCATTTAATTTTTAAAGAATTGAGCCATTTGTTAATTTAGAAGCATGTAATCCAAAACAAAAGCTTTTTAATAGGGTATTAATTCATGAATTTTGCAGAATATCTGGTAAATTGCAAGAGCCAAATGTATATTGGCATCAAGGGAAGAAATATCTCTTGATCACCTACTCTACATCTGATATAACACACATCATGTCTAATCTTCACAGCCGTGCAAGAAGAAGTTATCACCTTATTTTATAGCTGAGGAAACAATTGAACTGCCCAAGATCCCACAGCAAGTAAGTGGTAGAGCTGAGTTTCAAGCACAAATCTATTTCCAGAAATTATGCTTTTTCTACTAAATGTACCATGTTACTCACTGCCCTGAAAGAAAGCTCAGAATCTAATAGAGAAAACAGATTCAAAATTTTCATAGTGTTTTGAGTGAAATTTATTTGTTCACTTGGTAATTTGAGCTCCCACAATGTGCAGACATATTCAAGGTTTACACATGGTATTGCTGGCCAGGCAAAGGCTCAGAAACTGGAAGCAACTATGGTCATTCAGGAACCTGCAAGCAATTCCTTTTGGCTGAAGTAATCACTCTCCAGCCTAGCCATGAAAGGCTTTGGGTGCTTAGATGAGGACACGGAGGTGTTTTTAGAGAGCAGGGAGCCATTGAAGGAGGTTGTAACAGAAAGATTCATGTTTGAAGTTTGAAATAATGGGAGCATTATTGGAAGAAGGTAGGAAGGTGGCAGCAAGACTAAAGAAATGATAGAATGAACTAAGGGTACGACAGCAGGATGAAAAAGCAAAGAATTCAAAAGTGACAGTAGGAAGCAGAATCACAGAGCTGGGTCACACATGTGCACACACGTTTCTCACCAAAGCTAAATACTGTAAAAATAGGCGAGTTTTCCATTCTTGGCAAAATCATTGGGAATACTAAGGAGTATGTTATGAGTTAAAATCTACATGAATACTTTGTTAAGAATTGACACAATGACCGCAACTACTATAGTCTACAATGGCAGTTCTCAACCTTGGCTGTGTATTAGAATGATCTGGAGAGCTTTCAAACATAGCAATGCCTGGGTCCCAGCCCCAGAACCTCTGATTTATTTGGTCGTGGATGAAGCCTACACATGGGGACTGCTGAAAGCTCTACAACTGATATTAATGTGCAGCAGGGTCGCAATTTATTAGTTTATAACCAGGCTATTTGCTCCTGAGCTAGCATGATCCACACTTGGGATGGACCAGTCTCCATAATTTCCAGGTGTATTGCATTTTGTTAGAATGACATAATTTTCTTTTTGCAAATGAAGCTGTCAGAGAGGGGGCATGTTCAAGTGAGGCACTGAACTCACCTGTTTCAGAAGTCTGAATACACCCACATTCCAGAGATCTGGGTGTTATGTACACATGACTGCTTGGCTAAGTATGAGGGTGGGGGTTATGTGAACACATTAAAATGTTTGAAAGTCTCCTCCCTGTCACTGTTGTATTTACCTTGTCATTTCTCAGATGCTTTATACAAGTTGATCCCCCCACAGAGGCATAATGAAAATGGGCCAAATTCTACCCAGCCCTTTGATTCTTAAGACAGTTAGTGGAGGAGCCTAACCTCTGAAAATTCCTGCTTAGAAGCTATGCGCCATTGTAGGTGATGGAATTTTATACTCCCAAGAGGTTACTTGAATGTCTATAAACATGGCACAGATATAATTAACCAACTCATTACTTCAGATGGGTGTTTACTGGTGTCAACTGTAGTCAGATGAGCTCTCCTCGATTTATTAATGTCATTACTGCAAGAGATGGATTTCATAAGGACAGACAGTTCCCAACTAAGGAGGAAATTATATTCCAACTTTGCTTCTAAATTGGTTGTTTGACATTTAGAACACATGTCCCCAACTCCCCTAACCAGCCCACAAATGCCCATTTTACCCAGAGATATTATTAGATTTTTTTTTTTCTTTGCAGTAGGAACCATCTGTCAAAGAAGAGGCCTGGAGTATAAATCAGGTAGAGTAGCCCTATAGCCAAATACAGGTGATAGTGCTCTCAATAAACCATAGTTCAATCTTCAGATTTTTCTTCTCAGAGTACACCTATGCCCAAATGCAGATAAAAGTAGAAAAAAAGCTTCAGGCAAGCCATGCCAAGATGAAGCAGCTTTAAGACAGTTTATACCTTGGGGCTCCATGAGGGGGGCTTCTATTGTTTCCTCAGCCACACCCTATCCCTCCCTAGTCCAACATAAATCAGCTAGTATTAAGCCAACACCTAATGGCAGGCCACAGGCCCTCTCCTTATCCTTCTGATCTTCAGAGGTGGGGGGAAGGGGATAGGCCTAGGAACTAAGACCACAGGGTCTTTTTTAGACTCTGTCCCTGAATTGCTGTAGAGTAAGATGCTGGGGGAAGCAGATGTAGCTCAAGCGATTGAGCTCCCGCCTACCACATGGGAGGTCCCAGGTTCAGTTCCCAGTGCCTCCTAAAGAAGATGAGCAAGACAGCAAGATGATTCAACAAGAGACATGAGGAAAACATAATGAGAAGCACAACAAAGCAGGGAGTGGAGGTGGCTCAAGTAACAAGGCACCTCTTTCCCACATCAGAGGTCCTGGATTCGGTTCCTAGTGCCTCCTAAAAAGAAGACCAGTACACAATAAACATACACAGAAAATGCTAACAACAAGGGGGTGGGGAGAAATAAATAAAATAAATCTTAAAAAAAAAAAAAAGATGCTATCAGGGAAAAGTAAGGAGATTATATTCAGGCCTTGAAATACAATATCAATCTGAATGCATCAAACCATAAAATCAACTGGAGAATTAAAAGAAAGCCTTCGTGGACAGATTAGAGGTTACCAGGGGATAGAGGGAGGAGGAAAGGGGATGTTTTTGCTTGGTAGGTAGGTATAGAATTTGTAAATAAAAATTAATAGTGAAAAGGTACTATAAATAGTAAATTTATATATAATGTTCCTAAAAGGAGAGACTCAATAATGTGTTAAAGTGTCAGTTTTCCCCATCAATTCTAATCAAAATCCCAAATGAAATATTTCAGCCATGTTGGAGTATGACCAGTTTTAGCCTCACACTTTAAAAAACAACTAAATAACACCTAACAAAATAAACATAATTTTAAAAAGGTTTTTAGACATTCAACAATAGACAGTGCAGTAGAGTAAGCCCCAAAAGAAGGGAAACAAACAAGGTGAGCCTACCATGCCCCCAACTTACTGCCTGGAGAGTTTCCAGGACACCATGCAGGGAGAAGGAACCCAAACAAATCCCAGTGGTCTCCCTGAATTGAGAAGGCAGAGTTAAGGATTTGGAGAGATCAAGGTTGCTAGAGCCAAGTACCAGAAAAGTGGAGAGCAGGCTCTGGAAATCTGGAGTGGGTTTCCTTCAAGTCTTCAGCTGAGTACTAATCAGCATATACATGTGAGAAAAGGACCTGAGACTAGGGAAAGAACCATGAGAAAGGAGCAAAACAATTCATGGAGCTCACATAGGCCAGAAATACTTTGTCATCAATTAGACTAAAAAAACCTTTCTGTACACAGTGTCAGTGAAGTACTCATAAGGGTATTGTCCAAGACTAAAGATTGCTCTGTTCCTGCCTAATAAAGCTTAAAAAACAACAAGCCTTAAAAGGACTGAATTGTATATATGTAAATTACATGTATCCCAGAACCCAGCTCAAAAATATTTAAAGGTAAAATTCACAATGTCTGGCATCCAATAAAAATTTACCAGGTATTCAAAGAAGCAAGAAAACATGACTCATAATAAGGAACAAAATTAATAAACGGAAACAGACCCAGAATTGGATAGATGATAGAATTAGTATACAAGACATTAAAAGCATTATTACAACTATATTCCACATATCTAAGAAGCTAGAAAGGGATTTAACATGTTAAGTATAGACATAGAAGATATAAGAAAGGCCCAAATCACACTTCTAGAGATGAAAACTATGATATCTGAAATTTAAAAGAAAACATATTGAATAGGGTTAACAGCGGGTTAGACAAGGTAGAAGATAAGACTGAGTGAACTGGAAGACACAGAAATAGAAACCATCAAAAATGAAACACACTAGGGAAGCGGATGTGGCTGAAGTGGTTGGACTCCTGTTTACCATATGGGAGGCCGGGGGTTCAATTCCCAGGGCCTCCTGATGAAGGCAAGCTGGCCTGCGCAGCAGTGAGCTGGTACAGCAAGATGACCCAACAAAGGGAGACAAGCAGACACAGAAAAACACACACACACAGTGAGCACAAGCAGCAAGGGGGGGATAAATAAATAAAATAAACCTTAAAGAAAAAAAAATGAAACACACTAAGCAGAAAAACAGAGGGGAAAAATAATAGAGCCTCAGTGAGCTGAGGGGCAAATTCAAGCAACCTATTATGCATGTAATTGAAGTTCTTGAATGAGAGGCAAGAGAAGAGAGAACAAAACAGAAAAATATTTAAAGAAAATAATGCTGAAAATTTTCCAAATTCCATAAAAACAAAAACCTACAGATATAAAAAGCTCAACAAACCCCAAATGAACAAACAAAAAACATGAAGAAAACTACAACAAAACACTTCATAATTAAGTTTCTGGTAACACATGATAAAGAGAAAATCTTAAAAACAACCAGAGACGGGGAAAAGATACTTTACATGCAGAGGAACAACAACAAAAAAATAAGAATTAAGAATAACAGCAGACTTCTTGTCAGAAGCAATGCTATCTATCCTGAAGACAAGGGAGCAACATCTTTTAAGTACTGGAAAAAAAAAAATACTGTCAACTTAGAATTCTATACCCAGCAAAAATCTCTTTCAAAAACAAAGATAAAATAAAACCTTTTTCAGGCATACAAAAGTTGAAAGACTTCAACACCAGCAAATCTACACAGGAAATGTTAATGGAAGTCTTTCAGGCAAAATGAAAATGATACCAGATGGAAAACTAGAGCCACACAAACAATAAAGAGCACCAGAAATGGTAAATATGTGGACAAATATAAAGCATATTGTTTTCATATATTAAATCCCTTTACAAAATAGTTCAGTATATAAAGCAAAAACAAAAACAATTCATTGTGGAATTTACAATATGTAAAATGTAAAATGTATAACCACAATAGCACAAAGGCAAGGAAAGGGAATAGAAAACATATTGTTTTAAGTTTCTTATACTATATGTAAAGTGGTATAATATTGCTTAAAGGTGAACTATGATAACTTAAAGATTTGTACTATAAACTCTGAAGCAAACACTAAAAATAAAACTAAGAGGTATAGGGCAAAAATGGAATCATAAAAATTACTAAATCCAGAAGAATGCAGAACAAAGCAGAAAAAAAGAAACAAAGAACAAATGAGACAAAAAGAAAACAAATCGAAAGTTAGTAGATTTAAACCCAGCCATATCAATAACCACATTAAATGTAAAATCACCCCAAGGGTGAATTACAAGGAATAGCCATGAATTTTTTGAAATATAAACCCCATGAGATATTTACCCTTCCAGATGCAAAACATACTCTAGAGTTCCCGTTATTAATGATACTGACACAATAATAGTCAGAGTGTGGATTGGCAATTTTTTTTTTCTGTCAATGGCCAAACAGTAAATATTTTAGGCTTTGTATGGTCTCTGTTGCAAATACTCAGCTCTGCCGCTGTAGCATGAAAATTGCTGCAGACAATATGTGAACAAATGAGCATGGCTCAACAAGTAACAATACTTCCATAATCATAATAATGTAAATGCTTTTATAATATTGATTTAACAAAAACATGACATAACTATCGGGAGGGGAGGGAAATTCTGTGTGTGGCAGTGTGGTGGTGAGAGAGCATGACTGTGTATAAAAGTGCTATGTCCTCACTTTCCATAACAGAAGTCAATAGATAACATTCAAAGTTGAAAAAGCATGAAAAAGCAGTATGTGAAGACTATAGGAATATTACTTAGAAATATGACAGCAAATACTTTTCTTCTAAAAGAGTTGTAGGAGCACTGAGGAAGAAAAGGATGGAAACTATTTTTAGTTAGAAGCTTTGTAGTGCATTTGGCTTTTCAACTACGAAGCTGTAGTATCTTGAAAAGTATAAAAAATTTCTTTTTAAGAAAATGAAAATTAATTCAGTAACTAGCCTGTTAATAACCCTGGATGCCCATAAGTTAAAAAGTGAAAAGGACTGGCAAGGGGCAGCAAGCAGGGGGTAGGGTTCAATCTCGTTTTGTAGTGCAGGCTTTATCTTTGTCTTGAATGAAGAGAGTAGGTGGGAGCTGAGCACAGGAAGTGGAATGGAAGAGGCTGTTGTTCCTTTGAACCTGGGCTCTTCCTGACAACACATGCAAGCTATTCTGGTAAGTGTTGGGATATTAATGAAAAGGGTCTTGGGGAGCCACATGGGAGTTGTTAATACTGAAAGCGCCAGAAGGTGAGGCCGATCCCCCTTCCCCCCTGCACTCTGGGAAGCACAGGGTCGATGCCCAGTGAAAGTGATCTGGCTCCTGTTTCCCTAGTGAGAACAGACAGCAGATGGGTGTCTGTAACCCAAGGCCCTTGTTGAAACTGCCCAAGTCAATTGCTCCACCTGGCACTGGGGCTGGAACAGACTCTGGTTTCAGCCACAGGCCCCTAGGGGCTAATGACAAAAAGTGGAGCAGAAGACGAACCTGAGGCCTGGTATTTGGAGGAGGGGTCAGAATCCCGGGGGTGCTTTGGGAGGAAGGGGTAACTAGGAGAATCGCTGATCAGTCTGTTCCTAGGACAGTGGTTCACAGACTGCATGTTTCTCAGAAGCTCCAGAGGAGCTTTGTAAAAGTATAGAGTTGTTTCCATGCCTTGCCCCACATCTACTGAGCAGTCTCTAGGGATATGGCCCAGGATTTGGACACACCCATTCCTCTGACCACCCTTGGAATGTTCCAGAGGGGTCCTGCCCATGGCCCCTGGGCAGTCTTCCATTTGGGCTGTTTTTCCTTCTTCCTTCTTCATTAGAATGTCAGATGCCGAGGGAAAGTTGTGAAATCTAGGGGTCCAAGAGAATATTGTTAAAAATCTGCCTTTTGGTCAGTTTTTGCTAGGGGTTTGCCAGCATCTGCCAGTTATGAATCATGCTAGAGGGGAAGCAGGCAACTCCTGAGGTGGGAGAGGCAAAGCTGTCCTATAGATCGTTGGCAATTTTTATTCTCTTCACTCATCTTCAGTGAGAGCCTCTGGAAAATAATTGAGAAGTTCAAAGCCAAATATTTATTTCCCCTCTGACAATCTCCAAGGTCTGAGAAGCAAGGGGGAGGGAGGCCGTGAAGGGCAGGCCAGGCCACTGTGCTTTTGCTCAGCACCAAGAGATGGCATCAGTACTGACCTGGATGGGCTGAATTTTGTCAGTTATAGAAGATATGGGTTCTGCTTTTGGGGACCCAGCTGCTGCTTCTCTCCCAGATCACAGAGTACTGGGATAATGTAAACGTATGCTAGAGACAGCTAACAGAAGCCTTTCCTCCCAAAAATGTGTCGGGTGTGGGAGCTGAATTTTTTTTTTTTTTTTTTAATCTGAGCCCCTAAGTCTCTTATTCGGCTTCCCTAGCTGCTTTTCCCATTGGGTTTTGCTATCTGTAGTCACAAAGCTCCCCATTACAGCCACACAAAATCTGAAATCGATTTTCTACAATGAAGAGAAAAGATGAACATCCAAAGTGAGGGTCAGCAGAGCCTTATCTTTAAAAAATAAAAAACCCACCAAGTTGTAAAATTCATGAGGGCAGACACCCATGCCTACACTGTTCACAACTGCGTCCAAAGGAACCAGCACAATGCCTGGTATAGAAAGGGTGCTCAATAAATATTCAGTCAAACAATGAGTGAGAGTTCTGCAGCTGCGAGCCAAGGAGCCAGGCAGTGCCTGGTCAAAACCACAAGACTCCTCTCCTGGAATCCTCTTCCCATGCTCCTTCTCAGGGGGAGCTCATTCTCTTCATTCTGATCTCAGCCCCATGACCCTTCCACAGAAAGTTCTTCCCTCACTACCCTATGCAAAATTAGCCTCTACTTGGAGTCTCTACCACACAACCCTATTTATTTCCTTAACCAGCACCTATCACAATGTCTTATCAGCCGACTCACTAATTCATTCATTGATTATTCTTTTATTGTCTGCCTCAACCATAATCTCAGCTCTATGAGGGGGAGGACCTTGTCTTGCTAACCACTCCTCCCGTGGCAGAGGTTCTTGGCACTGCAGGCACTGAATGAATGAGTGAACAGTAGATTATGAGAACAGGGAACTCTCCTCAATTCTAAAATCCACTTTTTATAGATTCTGGGACTGGGCTGCACCTTCTATTCGATGTGCATATGCCATTTAATATAGTATTTCATCCCCATTCCTCCCTGAAAAGCTGTCAGTGCCTCAAGGGTGCTCCTGGAAGAAATGATGTCTTAGCATCAAGAAAGAACAAGAGTCAGGGATTATCCCAAGCGGAGAGTTCAGCTGCCTTCAAATCCGGGAAGCTTTTTCTGAGCAATGAGGAGGATGGAGGCACATCAAAGGGGAACAAGTAAGGAAAGCAGTGCCCAGAAATGATTAGCAGGAATGCGGGGCATGAAGGGCAGCCGGAGAGGGCAGGGCTGGCCTGCAATTGTCTCATCCTGCACAGGGCAGTAAGTTTTCCTCCATCCGGCCTCCTTCAGCCCAGCTGGGGTGCTTAATCCCATGGCCAGGAGTAGCTGAGTCCCTTCAGATATGATGTCCTACAGTCCTGCAGGGGCAGAGCACATGGGCCCAGTGTTCCTCCCACCCCACCCCGCCTGCTTGAGAGGCAGGTGTGGCACAAAGCCAAAGGCTCTGCTGGAGAGTGCCCAGGTTTGAGCAACCACTTCGAGCATCATCTGGCAAAGCATGGTCCCGCAGCGGAATGACTGGAAGAGTTTGCCTTCAGGAGCAGGGTCCAGGAATTTGCTTTTTAGTAAGCAACCCCACATGGTCCTGAGGTGAGTCATACTCAAATATAACAAATGGAAATAGTAGATTGATTCACTTGGGGATCAACTCCAGGCAGCTTCTGGTGGGTCTGCCCCCATCTATTATAAATGAGAAAGGACACAGCTGGATACGCTTGGAGGCGCTCTCAGGCTTGCCCTGCAGGCCTGGGAGGAAGTAGGCCTGAGTTCTGCTCTGGGCAGGCCCTGCCTCTTCCTAGCTGCAGCCTGACCCCTGGTGGTCAAAAGGGAGTGGTTCAGCATAGCCGGGGAAAACCATACCCTCATAAACGCCACCTCTACTTTGCAAAAGTTCTAGTGCCAAGACTGGGATTGTTTGCAGAGAGAAGTGACCAGCAGCTTATAGATTTCCCAAATCCCTTGTTTTGACTCTGGTGGTTTTTCACCTTGTAGTATAGCAGAGGAGGAGAAGTTGGCTCCTCTCTAACTGAGCCAGGGTGGCATTTTAGCTGCATTTCTGCATTTCATCCAGGGGAGCAGAGGAGGAGAGAGAGGACAAAGAGAAATTGGGTCTTTTCAGGCTATCTTAACTCTTCTTTTTAAAAGTTTTGTTTGTTTGTTTGTTTGAGGCAGGGAGAAGGAGAGGAGTTGGCCAAGATTGAAAACCTGGCGCCACCGCGCAGCGTGGGCTGGTGTGTGCCCATTACTCGTGCTGCTGGCCAGCCTAGGCCACCCTCCCTCTCAGGGGGCTGGAGTTCCCGGAACCACCGAGGGTGGGGGCACTGGCTCCATGCGCTCTAGCCCTTTATCTGACCCACTGGTCTAGGTGTGGCTTACCTAGTCATTAGAGCTGAGTCACTCAGGAGACAAATGGTCCTAGAAACATTTAGTTTCAAGAAGTTTCTCCAGCAATATACTTTCTTCTCTTTTTCCTTTTTAATTCTTGGAGACTTTGAACCAGCAGAAATAGATCATCTGACTTTAATAAGGAATGATAATGTGCTTTTGCATTTTCAGAACTGAAACTGTCTCATAGTCAAAGAAAGATTAGCGTAACAAGGGTAGCAACACAGGGAATTTAAGGCTGGGCCAAGAGCAGGGGGTACAGTAGAGTGGGAAGTGCATGATTCCGTCCGAGAGTCAGGGGACTGGCGCTGTTGTTCAGTTAACTGTGTGCAATTCATTTATTCAAGCATTTAACAAACTTTACTGAGGGCTCTCTTTGAGGCAGATATTGAGCTGGATGCTAGAAAGATGTGCAAAAATAAGACATATAGCCTTTACCCTCAAGTCCTGTGGGAGGCAGGGGAAAAACATAAACCAAAAGTTATCATACATTTTGGAGAATAAAATGAGTGGGATTTGTGAAGCAAACCTCCCTCTGCTTTAAGTATTTATCTGGCATATTTAATTCTTTGATTTGCTGCGTGATCATTGTCACTCACATTCATAGAATGCATAGAGTGGTGAATTGTCATTTACTTCTCACAATAATTCTATGAAGGGGGTCCTATTATTATCCCCATTTTATAAATGAGAAAACGAGACCTCACATAGAGCAGATCATTTGCACAAGGTCAAACAGCTGGTAAGTGGTAGAATTGGTACTGGAATTCACATCAGCCTGACTCCAGATATCCTGATATTCTTTCCTCCAGCCTTAGGACAAGGCACACATCCCCTTCCAAAGCCCATCCATCACTCCATCCCTTCTCCTCCAGCCTCCTTAGGACTCTACTTTCCCATCTCCTCCTTTCTCTTGGACCTTCAATTCAACACTGCACTGGTTCCTTCCCCTTAGCCCATAAACATGTCAAAATCTATCCTTTCCTAAACAAACCCACAAACAAAACACAACAAAACAAAAGCTGCATTTATCCTGTATCCATCCCAGCCCTACCCTGTTCTCATCCCATCAGCTATCACCCCATTAGCCACCTCTCTCCTCCCCTTCTCCTCTAGTATCATCCAGAAAGTGATCTGTCCTCACCATCTCCAAAGGTCCTTAATCCTTTGGTGTCTATGGCAGTGGACTGTCCTGCATCTTCTTATGCTTTTCTGACCATTCCTTCTCTGTCTCCTTTATGGACTTCTCTTCACAACAGCTTTTCTTCTGCTACTTATACCTTAAAAGTTGGTATTCTCACAGTTTGCTCCTTGACCCAGTGCTTTTCTTCCTCGTCACTCTTTTCTCATCCATTCTCCTGGTTTTAACTGACACCTATTTGTTGCTATCTCCCAAATCTCTATCTCCAACCTAGGCCTTCCCACAAACTTTGCCAGCTGTTCCTTTCCATCTGGATGTCCTCTGAGGACTTCAGAGTCAACATGAACAAAGCCAATTCCATCCCCTTCCCTTCCAAACCAACTTTTCTTCTGAGAGTCTTTTTCAGGTAGTACTACCACCCTCTCCTTAGTCCCTTAAGCTAGAAACTTAAGAGACACCCTTGACAGCTCACATTCAGTGGGTTGATAGCGTCCTCCTCCGTGGTCCTTCTAAGAGTAGTGCTCCTCTCTACTGTTAACCACTGTCCTGGATCAGGCTACAACGTCTGTTGCATGAATTATTGCAATAGCGCCCTAGCTGATCTCGCTACTTACAAGGATATTCCTCTTCAGTTTGCCCTCTCCCTTAGAGGCAGAGTGATTGAAAACATGAACCTGTCTTCACCATACCTTTCAGTGGCTGTCCATCCCTCATAACAGGAGCTGAAGCCCTTCAGGGTGGCACACAAGGCCCCCAAGTTCTAGCAACTGCCTAGCGCAAGAGCCTCTACTTTGTGATATAAATATGATCAAACACTTTTTTCTCTTCTTCATTAAAAAGGAGACTTTGATTATATCATTTAACTACTCTGTATCTTTCTGAACACTGGAGGAACAATTGAGTTTGTTTTTAGGATTAGATGAGATAAAAGAGCCTGGACAGAACTTTTTTTTTGGAGTAATGTTTCCATAACTTGTTGAGCTGCCTTTTGCCTGTTATTTTATTTTTTGAATTTGAAATAGAGTTTAAAATTTTAAAAATGCATATTCATCTGATTTGAAGCATGGCAGATTTCAAATTTCCACGGCTTTGCTCTCTGTTTCCTTCTTTTAGAAGAGAGTCGTGTGCCATCTTGTGGTTGAGTGGCGCCACAACAACAATTATGCACCCACGGCTTCCTGCCCAGCCCAGAGCCAGGGTTTCCTGGTGTAAAGTTCTGGAAGGGGTTGTTCAGTGGCAGTAACAATCAGAAATTGTACCAGTGGAGAGGAGGTATCACACTGAGGACCAAACTGGTAACTAGTGGCATTGAAATAGGGTCCAAAGGTTTTTTTTTCCGGTTTCTCAACCAGGTACTATTTCTTCCCTAATTAATAAATGAATTCTAATCACAGGTGGTTTGGAAAAAAAAGTCCTTTCACAGTAGAAAGAACACCTGACTGAGAGCTAAGACACCTGGTATCTAATTCTCACTCTGACACAGGCTCTCCAGGTGAGCTGGCAGCAGAGGAGAGCAGCAAGGCCACTGACAAGAGGGTCACGAGGTCTGGATTCAAGTGAGAGCACACTCTGGCTGCTGTGGGGAAACTGCTTTCCTGAGCACCTTTTCTGTGCAAGGTATTTCACCTGTGTTTCTTCAGTTCCATCCTCCTAGCCATCCTACGGGATGATGACTCTGCAGTGAGGAGACAGGCCCAGCAAGACTAAGTGAACCGTTCAAGGTACAGAGCCTGGGAAAAGCAGTCAGGATCTGATCCAAGATCTGACTAAAGCACATGATCTAAGTTGAACTGTGTCCCCAGTACCTCAGGAACTGATCTTATTTGGAAACAAGTTCATTTCAGATGGAATTAATTAAGTTAAAATGCAATCATATTGGGGGAGCAGATGTAGCACAGGTGGTTGAGCACCTGCTTCCCATGTGTGAGGTCCTGGGTTCAATCCCCGGTATCTCCTGAAAACAAACAAACAAAAAACCAGTTCTCACTGGGGAGCGGATGTAGCTCAGTGGTTGAGCACCTGCTCCCCATGTACGAGGTCCTGGGTTCAATCTCCAGTACCTCCTAAAAAAATGCAATCATACTGGAGTATGTTGGGTCCCTGATCCAATAAGATTGGTGTTTTCATAAGAGGGGGGGGGAGATTTGTACATAGGGGGGAGAATGCCATGTGACGACGAAGGCAGAGAACACCGGGGATTGCTGGCAAGCCACCACCAGAAGCCAGCGGAGAGGCACGGAAACAGTCTTCCCTCCAGACTTCAGAGGAAGCATGGCCCTGTCGACACTTTTGTTTTGGACTTCTAGCTTCCAAAACGGTAAGACCATATTTTTGTTCTTTTAAGCCACCCAGTTTGGTACTTTGTTACAGCAGTCATATGGAACTAAGACACATGCTTTTTTATTTTTTTTAATTTTTTTTTTATAATCGTTTCTCATGTGAATGTGTGTTTTGAAGGGGACACACATAGGTCAGATGGCTTGAATTTACTTTGTCCCTTGAGAGGGAAAGCACAATTTCCACGGGCGCTCAAAAAAGCTACAGATGCTTATGCTGTTGCCTTTTAATCCCCAGTGCATTAGAGATTTCCCATATCTGATTCTGTTTACAAAGGCATTTAAAAATATCTAACTACCTGAGCTTCAAAAACCATGCCCTTTGATTTCTGAAGATAAAAGCTATGATGCCGAGAGAGAATGCTACCATTCTGCTGAGGAATTAACAGGAAAACTAAGTCCTTTACAAGGAGGATAAAATACTTTGCACCTTCACTGAAGCAAAGCTTTCCTTGTGGCTGTCACCAGATCTCACCTGATACCACCACCTCGTGGAGAAGTATTTGTTGTCACCATTTGACACCTGAGAACACAGGGGCAGACAGGTTAAGAAACTCGAGATCACACAACTATGACTTGAACATGAGTCATTAAAAACTTTATTGAGGTATAAGTGACATACAATAAACTGTACGTATTTAAAGTATAAAATGTGATGTTTCATATATATATAAACCTGTGAAACCATCACCATAATCCAGATAATGAATATATCCATTCTCTCCACAAATTTCCCTTGTTCCTTTATAATCCCTTCTCCCTCCCTGCCTCTATCTTTCTCCCCACTCCCATACTGCCATCTCCAGGCAACCACTTCCAATAGTAGATTTGTTGCTAAGATATATATATATATATATATATATATTTTTTTTTTTTTTTTAGGTACCAGGGATTGAACCCAGGACCTCATACATATGAAGCGAGTGCTCAAACACTGAGCAACACCCACTCAACTAAGATATATTTTTGATGCTATTGGAAGTGGTTCTTTTTAAAAATTTCAGATTGTGTCATGGTTAACATATAGAAATACAGTTGATTTCTACATGTTGCTCTTGTATCCTCCAATCATATAGCTTTTTTGTAAATTTGATCATATTTGCTACATAGACGATCATGTTTCTGCAAATAATGACAGTTTTAATTCTTTCTTTCCAATCTGAATGCCTTTTGTCCCTTTTACTTGCCTTACTGCACTGACTAGAACTTCCACTACAATGCTGAATAGAAGTGTCGAGAACAAATATCCTTGTCTTGTTCCTAGTCATGGGGGGAAAGTGTTCAGCCTTTCTCCATGAAGTATGATGTTACTGTAGTTGGTTCACAGATGCCCTTTATCAGGTTACATAAGTTTCCTTCTATTCCTACTTTGCTGAGAGTTTTGTGTGGTTTTTTGTTGTTCTTGTTGTTTTAATCAGGAATTTATACTGGATCATGTCAAATGGTTTGTTTTTATCTACTGAACAAATTATATGGTTTTGCTTTTTTAATCTATTAATGTGTTGAGTTACATTGATGAATTTTAAAAATATTAAGCCAATCTTGCATCCCCAGGGGGGAAAACACTTTGTCATGATACATTATTGCTTTTACATATCACTGTATTTAAGTTGCTAAGATTTTAAGAATTTTTGCTTCTATGTTCATGAGGGATATTGGTCTGTGATTTTTTTCTTTGTAATGTCATTGGTTTTGGTATCAGAGTAATGGTTACCTCACAGAATGAGTTGGGAAGTATTCCCTCCTCTTCAATTTTCTGGAAGAGTTTATATATAATTAGTATAATTTATTCCTTATGTTTGTTAAATTTCATCACTGAAACTATCTAGGCCTGGAGTTTTCATTTGGGGAAGGTTTGGAGGTACAAAGTAAATTTATTTACTATTTAGGTTCTCTAGTTCTTCTTGAGTAAATTATGGTAGTTTTCAGTTTTCAAAAAAGTGTCAATTTAACCTAAATTATCAAAATATTGTCATGTTTCCTTGCCTACTAATTCTATCGGTTGTGTCACTTATGAATAGTTTTAGTTGATGTTTCTATTTCATTGCAGATCATAGTTCCGATTTCTTTGCATGCATTGTAATTTTTGAGTGAATGCAGGACTTAACGATTTATACCTTATTGAGTGCTGAATACTTCTGTATTTCTAGAAATATTCTTGATCTTTGTTCTGGGATGGAGAGTGATTGAGATTGGAAAATTTACATTGTATATGTATTTCAACATGAAAGAAAAAGAGAGAGAGAGAGAGAGAAAGAAAGGGAAAGGAAGGGAAGAAGGGAGAAAGGAAGGGCAACTAAAGCAGGGGTTTTTAACATTTTTTGTTCCTTGGACCCCTTTGCCAGTCAGGTGAAAACCACAGACCCCTTACTAAGTCCACACTATACTGTGTATTATTTAATAAATATATCACACCTGCACCAACACATCCCCACAAGAATGTTTTTTTTTTTATTTCAATTCAAGCTGGCAGACCCCTTGTTAAAAACCCCTAAACTAAAGAGACAATGACAATTAATGCAATATGTGTTCCTGGGTGGGATCTAATAACAGAGGAGAAAAGGTTTAAAAGGACATTATCGGAACATATGGAAAAATTGGAATATAGACAGTGTACTTTATTTCAATGTTAAATTTCTTGACCTCGATTCCTGTACTTATGGTGGTTACATAAATGAATATCATTATTCTTAGGAAATGTGCATGGAAGTATTAAGTGTTCAAGGAGTATGATGTACACAACTGACTCTCAGATGGTCAGAAAATAGATTGATAGACAGATGGATAGATAGATGGATAGATAATAGGTAGGTAAACAGATAGAAAGAAAGAATGATATGGCAAATGTGGCAAAATGTTAAAATTGGTGGATCTAGGTAACTTGGGGGGTGGGAGAATGTTTGAGTTCTCTGTATAGGCTTTATATTATTTTTGCAACTGTCCTGTAAGTTTGAAATTGTTTCAAAATAAAAAAAAAGTTTAAAAGAAAAAACATTAAACATAGAATTACCATATGACCTGGCAATTTCACTTATGGATATATACCCAAAAGAATTAAAAACAAGGACTCAAACAGATATTGTATACCAATGTTCATAGCAGCCCTATTCACAATAGCCAAAAGCTTGAAACAAGCCAAATGTCCATCAACAGATGAATGGCTAAATAAAATATGGTATGTACATAAATGGAATATTATTCAGCCATGAAAAGGAATGTAGTTCTGAAAAATGCTACAAAATGGATGAACCTTAAAAACATGATGTTGAGTGAAATAAGCCAGTCACAAAGGGACAAATATTGTGTGACTTCAGTTATGTAAAATATTTAAAATGAACAAATTAACAGAGACAGAAAGTAAATAAGAGGTTGCCAGGGACCAGGGAAAGAGCAGAATGGGGAGTTATTGCTTAATGGGTAGGGAGTTTCTGTTTTGGGTGATGAAAAAGTTTCAGTAACAGATGGTGATGATAGTAACATAATGTTGTGAATATAATTACTACCATAAACTATACACTTAAAAACTGTTAAAACGGTAAATTTAGTGTTGTATGTTACCCCCAAAAAAATTTTTTTAATTACTGTTCTCAGTTGCCTCAATCATATCTTGAAAACCACATTTTTTCCCTCTAATTTTTTGGTTGTTTCAGGCAGGAGTTTAAATCCAGTCACCATTATTACACCACCTTGACTAGAAATGGCAGTCTAATAAACCAAAGCCTTTCACACCAAATTCCATGTTTTTTCCATAAGAAGCCTGATGTAAGAGAGGCTGGGTAGTATACTTTTTAAAAATGTATAAAAAATTAAGTTTTATTCTTGTTATTACCTTGTATAAATGCTAAAAGGCCCTATCCCCCAACCTTCTGATAAAACTGACTTACTATGCATGAATTTTTAAGTTCCCAAGTATGGATCCTCATAGGTCAATTTTATTACTTTTGTTCAATTCTTTTTAATGGAAAGTCACAAAAACCTAATCCCGTGGCAAATTGACTCATTTGGAGGAGATGGACAGGGTGCTGTTTCCTCTGCAATTCTGATAGTAGCCGAACAATTTCCTAACACAGAGGATATAGTCATTAGGTACCAAAAGGACAAATTTTTCTAGTAAATCCTGTTCTCATCCCCAGTCAGAAAGTAGAATCCAGGACCATGAGATATTGGTGGTTCTAAGCAGAAACCCTAATGATCTTCCATACTCTGCTTGACTCCATTAACTTTTTTGGAATAATGAACCTGTTGGGCAAGCCAGTCTAATGTCATCCATTACATAAGAAAAAAAGAAATTAGATCATTACAGTGAATGCAGCTGGTGTGATGGCAAACAAAATGAAAAATGCTTTATTACGCATCCTGATTTCAAAGCAGCCTTTAATTAAAATTTCTTCCACCAGCAAAGCTAATTTCTTAAGTTTCTACAGTCACATTTAAATTTATACTTCCATAAAGTGATCTTTTTGCATTATAGGGAATTTATGTGCAGTATCCAGGAAGGAAATAACCCTAAGAGTAAAGGGAGATACCACAGCATGGTGGGGTGATAATTTATCCTTCTAAATTGGGGCAGTCAGGGTGAACAATAATATTTCCCCTGGGCTAGATTTCATCTTCCCCCTACCCCCACACCCCATACCTAGTCTGAGAAATGTTGGTATCTGACTGGCTCTGTTTTTTCTCCCTTTTTAGATTTGTTGATGAAAGTAGGAGACTAGTTATCAGTAGCATTTCAAGTTGCTGGCCCCCATGAAGCTGGGGCAACATAGTTCTATAACTGCTCAGAATATTAATTTAAGCTTCAACCTGGCAGCCAGTGATCTCTAGAACATATAGCACTGACCCAGCTGCTCAGCTCTCTTAGAAATGACTTAATTACACAGTTGGAACAGCTGCTAGAGCCAGCCAACAACACAGGAGGGGGAAAAATGTTAAAAGGGAAACAAGGCAGGATTAATTTGTGGTCTAACTCATTAAGACCTCCTGCTGTCATCCTTTGCCAAGCCACTGAGGCTTCACGTTTTAGAAAATGATCACATACCTCCAGCTACTCTTATTAGTTCCCTTGATTTTGCAGAAATCATAACAACCCCCCCCCCCCCGGGAGTCATTAAAGGCACCTGGAGCATGTAATTTGTTAAAAGTGGGAAAAGTCTTTCCAAGGAGACTAGGGGTGGGTTCCCAGAGCTTTGGCCTTCTCTCCACTAAGTGTTAAATCTTCACTTAGAAGTGGCTACAAAATGCCCCAGAGTACCTCCTCTCACATTTGTACCATTCTTCCCTTTCCCTTCTCCTTCTTTCTCTCACGTTCTTTCCTCTCCTCTCTCTCCATCTTTCTTTCTCTCTTCCCTCACCACCTTCTGACTGCCAGATTGAGTCTGAAGATGGAGTTTCAGGGACATGGACTTGAAACTACTGTCAATGCACTTTTTTTTTTTTCATTATCTCCTTTAATCCTTACAATAACCTTGAAAGGAGGTAGTTCTCCCCATTGTACAGGTATAGGAATTAAGGCTCAGAGAGGTTCTGTGATTTACCTAAGCTTATTGTGCTGGTGATTAAGAATCTTTTTTTTTTTTTTTTTTTTCTGTTTCAAAACCACCCTTCTGTACTCTGCTTTGTAGTGCTGAGGGTGGAACTCTGCAAATCCCATTTCTGCCTTGTCAGCTGGCTCTTTGTTGGCATGCTAGAAGGAGACTGTAAGGCTGGATGAGGGGGAAGAGACCTGCTTCTTCCTACTTGCTTCCTGTTATTGTCAGCAAAGGATTTTCACCATAGCAGCAGTAATTTTCCACACTCCCCAACCAGCTCCCTTAGAAAGCACCACCACCAGTTACCCAGCACCCCTTCCCCAGAAGTCTGGGTCCCAGGTATGAAGGGCCCTCCTTCCAGGAGCCCTTCTGGGTTCTAGTAGCTCCATCTTCCTTTGTTCCTCCAGCCCTAGGGGGCAAAAGCTGATTCCTGCAGTTACTATCACTGTGCTACACCAGTGTCCCATTTTTAACTTTTCAGGTCTCCAATACCCATTTAATCAATTCCCTGTATTAGATTCTTTCTGTTAAAATTACTGGTGTGGCTTCTGTTTTCTTGACCAAACCCTGGCTAAGATACACAAGAGCAATAGGATTCAAAGATGAGCATGTCTGATTCCAAATGCAGATCCTCAATTTCTACTCTGTGCTACTCCCTCAACTTCTACTTGCAGCCTGACACACAAACAACACTTTGAATCAAGCATAACTGAAAATCAGATTATATTCTTTGGGTGCATTCCTTGGGGAAAGTCCTGATCATTGTCATGTTGGTGATGGAAGATTCCATCCAGGATCAAATGTTTTGGAAAGCACCTGTCATAACATAAGTGAATATAATAGCCTCAGCTAAGCAAGATGGAGCTCTGAGTAATGTATTCCTAAAAAGATCACAGAATTGACACATTAGCAAGTCATGGCAGTAATGGGAACTTAACAGCTTTCTGTGTTTCTACTGGAAATCTCACTTCTCTAAAAGCAGAACATCTGATATATTTTGACTGTGACTTGCTGATAATTTCCTTTTGCGGAAGGAAGAGGAAGAAACAAAAGGAACTTCTCTCTTGGATGTAATTATGTCTTATCAGGAAGAACTGGTTATTGAGGCAGAAGTACAGAAGCCTGGGGGATAGGGGCAGGGAGCAGGGGAAGCAGAGAGTGCCTTAGTCACATGGGAGATTAAAATGGCCAGGGAAAATCATTCTGGATAGGGTCTGACATGGATCCAAAATGTCAGTACACATCTCTCAGAAGCTCATGTGAAACTGTGGTCTAATCTTATAACCAGACGATCTGAAAGAGAAGACAGCATAAGAGGGATAGAAGGTTCTCAAATGAAATTTTGAAGATAAAAGAGTATTGATCTGGATAAGGAGTGAAAGGGAATGGCCTTCAAAAACACCAGTGTGACTGCAGAGAGCAGTTTAATGAGCTTCATTTATCAAAGGGCCTGGCAAAAGCTGGAAGGAGCATACAACAGACAATCTGTGAATGCCTCATTGTGCCAGACACTCTCTGGAAGTGAACAAACCAAGTCCACGTTTTCAAGGTGCTTACACTCCAGTGGAAGAGGAAAACAATAAACCATTAACTAAACAATAAAGTAATATAGAAATAAAGTATGACAGGTAGTGAAATACCATAACATTATGTGTGTGTTGAACCAATTGAAACTGATAATATTCTCCCTTTTTTTTACCTGAAAACTGGCAATTTAATATGATGCAACCTACTATTTGTTGGGAGGAAGGGTGATATTTTTTCACAAGGTGGTAAGTGATGGCCTCTGAAAGAAGGTGGCATGTGAGCAGAGACCTGAATAAAGAGAGGGAATAAGTCATGTGAAAATCTGCTTTCCTGAGTGTTCCAGACTTAGGGGAAAGCAAGTTTCAAGATTCTGAGTTAGCATTGCTGGGTATGAAGGAGGAACATCCAGATGTCAGGGTGGCTACAATAGAGTAATGGGGGCAAAGAACTACAAAGAGGTGAAGTCACAGCAACAGCCAGAGACAGACCACATAGGGCCTCGAAGGCCATGACAAGGACTTTGAGCTTTATTCTGGAAATAAAATGAGAAGCCCTTAGAGGGCTAAAAGCAAGGGTGATATGATCAGTCTTGTGGCCCCTATGGAGTGTAGACTGTAGAGGGGCAAGCGTGGAAACAGACAGCCCAGTACAGAGGCTGTTGCAGGAATCCAGGAAAGAGCTGATGATGACATGGCAAGGTTGATAGCAAGGGAGGAGGTGAGAAATGGTAGACTTTAGGATATGATTTGAAGGTAAGTGACAGAATTTGAAGATTGAATTAGACTTAAGTGAAAAAGAAGAATTAGAATGACAACAAGAATTTTCACCTGAGCTACCAGATAAATGGTGACACCATTTGCTGAACTAGGAAATGGGGGAAAGGGTGAAAATTTACTTGGATGGGAGAAATAAAGAGTTTGAGTTTAGATATGTTCAATTTAGGATTCTTATTGGACATCCAGTTTGAGATAATGCGTAAGCAGTAGATAAACAAATTTGGAGTTTTAGGAAGAGGACAAGATGGAAGTTAGACATTTGAGAATTATTAGTGTGCAGATTTATTTAATTCATGGAATGGGTAGAAACAATGTTGATAGTCCAGAGAAGAAGACTAAGAACTGAGCTCCAGGGCACTCCCACATTTAGAGGTCATGAGGAGAATGGGGATCCAGCAGAGAAGACTGAGGAGGAGCTGTTAGCAGAGAAGGAAGAAAAATCAGGTGTAAGGTTTATGATTAAGTTGCGATCCTGAGTCCCGGTTCTCACCACAGCCTCATTTGGAAGAGGGGCCTTTCAGCAGGCATAGGGGAAGCTAGAGAAGATTCCACAGGTGACTCCTTCAGCAGCATCAGTTCAAATAATCCTGAGGGCTCAACTCCAGGCAGCCCCTCCCTACAGTAACAATGAAGTCCTGCACTACTCCACTTCTTCCACCCCATCTCCATCCACCACGTGACAAAAAATCAGTTCTGCAAATCAAACATAAGCCCAGATATTTGAGATATAAAAAACCTCTTGCCTTGTTGTCACTAACAAATCCTAATCCAAATGCCGATCACTCTGGAAATCCTTCAGAAAGCAATTTCCTTCCTAGGGTGTGAAAAGATCAGGTGACAAGGAAATCCAGGGAACAAATTCTCAGACAAAATATTGGCAAAAACTACTAAAAGACTAAATTAATTGGAAGATTAGAGGAGGAAAAAACATGAGAATCAAATTATATTATAAGAGATGGGGTAAATTACAAATAAAGGGCCAGTTCCATTTGGGGACCTTCTCCAGAACAGCACAAACCTGCAGAAAAGTCCTCCGGCTCCAAAAGAGACCAGGTCTCTGTTGCTCAAAGCAATTGGGTGTGTCACCAGGACCTTATTGTAGCCTCTCTGGCTACAGCATGCTGTGTGTGGAGGCATCTGTCCATACCCCACTTAACATGAATATCTAGAAGGACACACTCAGATTGAGAGGGGCAGACCAGGGGAGTGCCAACAAAAACTGCCTCCTGATTCAGGGTGTTTATCCAGTTGCAAATTAGTCTACATTCTAAATATCTCTACAAACAGATGAGATGATAATATAGAGATGATAGATAAGATAGATAAATAGATAGATTGGTGAGAGAGAGAGAGACCATGAATAGGTAGATAAATTAGATAAAATAAATGATGGTCTTGAGATTATGTGATTTGTACTAAAGCGTTCGGAGTCAATGGGTTTAAAATACAGTGTTTTAAGATTATAGGGTTAAAAATGATTGTTTACTAGGCCAAAGTGCCTCTATAAGAATTATTAAAATTTCTTAGTTTGAAACAAAAATTCCATTGTTAATATTAAAGAGGCTGTCTTTTAAAAATGTGCAGGGGTGTGTGTGTGTGTGTGCAAGTTTGGTGTGTATGTGTTGGCACATAATTTTTATGTGGATTTCTTTCAAGATTCTTTCTAGTTCTTCTCTTTGTGTATTTGAGAGCCATAAATTCATCAGTGAAAAATTACAGATCTCAGTATAATTATGATAACTAGGGGATAGTGCATTTTCAGGTTTGCTAGAGAAAAAAACTGGACTTTAAATAATTAAGCCAACATGAATGCATTAATTAACTTATATCCTTAATCACTGCTTTCATTTTTGTATTTCCCCTGACTTTTGGGGAAGGAATAGTCAGTGTCTCAAAAGCAGGCTTTAGTGACCTATGAGTTTAAAAAGCAACTAGAGATAAAGAGACAAAGATATTTAAATGTAATTATTAGTTGAGAACTTTTATGATTTTGGTCTGATACCAGTACTCTTCAGTTGGGTTATAATGTGGGGAGGGAAGATTAACAGCTTTGTTTCTCTCTTTTTTTTTTTTTTTTAAATGGAAGTAGAGACTAAAGTAATTTTGAAACTTCTATTAAATTAAAAATTAAATGTTGGTAAAAACAAATATGATAACAGAATTCAGAAGCCTATTATATTTCAATTGAGAGATTTCCTAAGATAAGTCCATGTGAAAATTTACCAATAAATTTTTATTGGTAAAGTCTATCAATGGGAGCTGTACAGCTCCCACCAGAATATAAAATGGGGGCTGTGGGCATGACATATGGTCATGGTGCAGAAAATGTGGGGCTTGCATCAAAATAAGGGCAACCTCAGAACTTTCTCTGTTAAGCCCCAAACAAAATATCTGGGACTATTTTAAAAATGGGTGAAAATTGTGTGCAAAATATTTGCTAAAAATTGAGTGAATAAACCACGAATGTGGAATTATAACTGAAATGTACTGCAATCCAAATTTATATGTATTTTTTGTAATCAATATTTATTGACTTGGACCACATTGTTAACATAGAAATCATCGTATATAAACTTTCCAAGTATGAGTTTTCATGCTGAAATATTATATGCATTTCTCTAACAAATCTTCATATGTACTTCAATCACATGTCTAAGGGCCTGAAACTAATCAAATAAAAATTAAAGAGTTATAAGAAACTCCTTTATATCACAGATTTCTGGTCTAAAATAGAAATATCTGCCAAAAAGCAAACCTCTATTCTACATCTAAAATTTCTGAGGAAATTTACCCTAACAACTGATCATTAAAATAAAATAAAGTACTCATTAAAAAATAGAAAAGAAACAGAAAGTGAATTAGCATAGGCTTAGAAAAAAAAAAAAAGTGAAAGAATGTTACCCAAAATTCAAATGTTATAAAGACTCCCTGGGGATCTGAGCAAAGGAGAGGAGGGAGTCTCTACACAGGAAGGGAAATAGAAGACAGAAGGGAAAAAAAAAAACTATAAGATTTAAAAAATAAAGACTAGAGAACTGTCACTTCACAAAAAAAGTGATATCCAAATGGTCAAAAAACATGTGAAAAGATGTTCCATTGCATTAACTAAAAGGTAAATGTAAATTAAAGCCACACTGCAATCCTACCACACACCCACTAGTAGAACTAAAAAGAAAATGATGGAAAATACCAAGTGTGAATGATGATGTGGAACAAATAGAACTCTTATACACTGATGGTGGAAGTGTAAATAGGCACAACCCCTTGTAAAACTGTTTGGCATTATGTATTAAAGCTGAACATATGCATACCTTATGACACAGGAATTCCACTTATAGGAACCAACACGAATGCATACATGTGTCACATATGTTCATGAAAGACATTTACTAGAATGTTTTTAATAACACTATTTGAAATAGCCCCAAAATGGAAACTTCAGAAATGTCCATCAATGGTGAAATGGATGAAGTGTGATATGTTTGCACAATAGAATACAGCAATAAGAATGAGGAATCTACAAACTAATCCACAGCAATATAGGTGAAACCAGATACAAGAGAGTACATACTGTGTAATTCTGCTTATTTAAATTTCAAAAATTGGTAAAACTAATCTATGCTGTTAAAAGTTAAGAGAGTGACTCTTGGTTAGGAAATTGAGATAATGATTAGAAGGGGGATTTCTGAAATGCTGGTCATAATCAGTTTCTTAATCTAGGTACTCATTACACAGGTGTGATTAGGTTTTAATATTCATACATAAGAATTGTGCACTTTCTGTATAAGTATGTTATATGTCAATAGAATATTTTTAGAAAAATAAGGATAGAATGACCAAAAACTGGCAATATTAACAGGAAAATATAAAATTGGGTTCCATACCAGAGGCTCTGTCATGCTAGGGGCCATATGCCCTTAAGATCCCCAAGGGCCCTGCAGGAGATTGGGGCTTGTTTTTCTGTTCCAACAGCTGGTATTATTCTCTGATAGAGCCGAACAAGTAGATCACAGACCTTTGCACTATTTGGATTAATTTTCTAGACAATGAACTAAGGGCTGAGAAGGAAGGAATAAGAAAACGGAAAAGCACTCCTATGAAGGGTCTATCTATATATTCTGTTTGTAAATCACTTTAGTCACCTAAAACCTAAAATACAGCCCCAAGTGCACCACAAATGCTCTTTTATGGGTTTAGAAATAGTATCTACAGGTCTGGACAACACAGAATTTGGTGTGATAAAATATAAATGGCAAATTTTATTAGGAATATATACATGCCATATGTTATGTATATATAAGTATGTACAAAGGAGTTGGAAATATACCAATGTAGCAAGGTATTTTAAAAATAAAGGGAAAGAACCAGAGCAGGTAAATGGAAAGCATCAACCTGAGCTAATGCTCTACGTCAGGGTTTCTCAGTCTCAACACTATTGACATTTGGGGCCAGATAATTCTTTGTTTGTTGGGAGGGGATGGCTGTCTTGTGAATTGTAGGATATTTAACAGCATCCCAGCTACACCCATTGGATGCAACTAGAATCCTTTCCCTCCCCCCAGGTTGTGACAACTGAAATATCTCTGGACACTGCCAAATGATCCCCTGCTGACATGGGACATGACTCCCAGGAATGAACCTCCCTGGCACCAAGGGATTATTACCAAGCAGTAACCAGCGATGCATTTGGAAAAAGACCTTAACCAAAAGGGGGAAACATTAAATACAAAAGAGTTTTTATGTCTAAGAGATTTCAAAGTGAGTCGGTGCTTAGATTACCTAAAATATTATACGGAACCCACTCGGATTCCCATGTTGCCCACCTCCCACACCTCCCACCACATCCAACACAAACATCTCCCATAGTGTGGCCCACCAACCTCAATGAACTTACACCTCCTGGAGCCTTGCCACCAACCATAGACCGCAGTTCACACTGTAGACCACACTCATATATAAAAAATAACATTTTTGTAAGCAAATACACATATATGCATATATATTTATATATCATTTTACAAATGTTTGTATGTATTGTGAGAATTTTGATTTTTACCCATAATAAAAAAAAATAAAAAAATAAAAAAAAAAAAAAAAACAAAAAAAAACCAACATATACTTTTTACCCTATATACTTCTAAATTCTGTAAATATTCAAAATGTCTTATGTGTTCATGACTTTTATAATTAAAAAAATTAACCAGTAAAAAAAAAAAAAAAAAAAAAAAAAAAAAACAAAGTGAGTCGGGAGGTCATTCCAGAGGTTATATTTTATGTAAGTCTTGAACAGATCTCACAAACTGCCACAGTAAACAAAGTCTCAAACAAAAGTGCTCTTGAGGGCTCTAGGAATGTCTGGACACCATAGGCAAAGCACACAGCTTCATGAAATCAATACCCTCTTGGCAGGCCCTATTTGGGAATATGAGATAATTTATTTCCCCAATATAACATAGCTATACTCATTTATAATTCCCCTACTCATGATTCTTCTACCCTTTTTATTTGAACCTATAATTTTCAATATACCTATTAAATATCTCTCTCAGATATTTAAATCTTTGGATTGTTCATATGTCAGTTGAGTCCTGAAACCCAGCAGAGTTATGGCCTATTCCTACTCTCCAATTCTTTGGGCTTGCTCTGGACAACTAACAAAATGATGCTGCTGGACCAGTCCATTCCCAAAAAACAAGGATTATCTACAACTGCAAGCAAAACAATTCCTTCTATCTGTCCCATAATATCTAAGTCCTCTCTCGGCCTGAAGCTGTAAGAGGAGACATCATCCCAAATTCCTCAAGATTGAGGAATGAACAAACATAAGGGGATGTGTAACCACGGACCAAAGTAGATTTATTGTTGCTGTAGTTATTATCTTGTGTTAAAGGAAGAACTTGTAACATTGACATAAAAATAGTGGTTGCCAGGGGTTCAGAGGGAGGGGAATTTGAATAGAAGGAACACAGGGCATTTTTAGGGCAGTGAAATTGTTCTGTATGATACTGCAATGATGGACACATGACATTATATGTTTGTCAAAGCTAATATAACTTTACAGCACAAAGCATAAACCATAATGTAAACTATAGGCTTTGGTCAGTAGCAATGCTTCAATATTGTTTCATCAATTGTGAAAACAAATGTACCACACTAATCTGTTCTGTCAATAATAGGGGTAACTGTGTGGGTGGTGAGGTGTTATATGGTAATTTCCTGTATTTTCAGTATAATTTTTCTGAAAATCTCTAAAAATAAATTTTATTATTACTAAAACAAACAAAAAACCCTGACAACTCCCACTGTTAATATAGAAAAAAACCTAGAGATTTATGATAATTAATAGTAATAATAGTAGTATTATAGTTGGATCAGAATAAGTTGTGCCTACTAAAAGCATTATGATATGAAAATGGGAAGGTAATATAATATGCATATAAGGCAGTTTGTAGTACACAAAAGTTTCCAACACTGTTACAAAACAACAACAAAATGCTAGGTGCCCAAAGCTGGAAACAGCCCAGGTATATAACAACAGGTAAATAGATAAACAAATCATTATGGTATATTCATACAAAGGAACACTACTCAGAAAAAAAACGAACTACTTATATGCATATCAACCAGGATGAATCTCAAAAACATTATGTTGAGTAAAAAAAGGCACGAAGGAGTATTTACTATATGAATTCATTTATATGGTGTTCCAGTATCCACAAAGTTAATCTATGGCAACAGAAATCAGACCAGTGCCTGCTTATGCGGGGTCAGGTTTGGCTGAAAAATGGCACAAGAGAACTTTTGGGGTTGATGAATATGTTCTATGTCTTGATTAGGGTATTGGCTACATGGGTTTATTCATTTTCAAAACTTACCGAACTGTGTAGTTAAAATAAATGCATTTAACTGTATGTAAATTTAACTTATTAAAATTTTTCTATGGTAGAAAAAAATGCTAGCTAGCAATCTCTAGTTTAAAGTGTAATTCTGCTCCAGTTTAAAGTGTAATTTCTTCTCTAGTTTAGGAAAATCCCCTTTATACCAGTCACAGAGATAAATAGAAATGGGAGGAAAAAGGGTTGTTGGCTTGCCCACAAATATCCTATAATTTCAGATGATTAATTAGTTTTAAGTAGGGGAGTATTAGGACACATGCTAACCATTTAGAATACATGGTCTGTTGCATGATTCCACCCAGCATCAGTGTACTTATCAAGTAGGAGAGCCCTGGAACTATCCAAGCCTCCAAATGGATGGCCTTCAGGGAGAGTAGGCCCTAACAAAAGGTGATCAGGAAGTTGTCTGGTTTCTAGGAACTCAATGGGACTGTAAGTATAACCTCAGCACCCCAGATGTTGTTTTACTAACCCAGCCATAGCAAGTACCCTCAATAATGGAGCTATTCAAGAGTAGATGTGTGAAAGGACAACTGTTAAGGAAGCAGCCCAATTCCACAACTTAAGAAAAGGAATGTCTATCAATTGAGAATGAAATAAAATCCGGCAAATTCATTTCTAAATTGGGAGAATGAGGCCTAAGAGTAGGACACAAGAGTCAACACTTACCTTTGATAATATTCTTAAAACCAAACCCCACCCCTCCAACAGCTCTACCTGCAGGCAGATCCTTCATTGCCTACTATTCATCATATATGGAAAGAAGACAGTAAAACTTAAACATTATGACTAACCTTTGGGGATTAGGCCATACTCCCTGGGAAAACATTTAACCAGAGGGTTTTCACATGTTTCTGAAATGGGTTTTGAAAACTAGAGTGTCCTGGCACATAGTAAGTGGTATCAATTGTTAGCCACTATTCAGTCTCTGGACAATATTAGATTGCTTTGCCTTTGGGGAATTCACCAACATTGACTCATTCATTCATTTATTGTTTTAGGCTTACGGAAAATACAGAGTTCCTAAATACCTCCCTCACACATGCAGTTTTCCCTGTTATTAATACTTTGCATTAGTCTTCACATTTTTGCCACATACTTTGGTGAGATGACCTAGTCTTCTACTCTAGGGGATTGACCTAAGCAAATCAGCACATCTCATCTCCTCTGGCAAGAGTAATTGATTCAGGAGTAAACATGGGACCCAGTTCAGACCAGGATTTGTAGAGAAAGAGATCAGAAGATGGTGGCAACCTAGATATTATGGATGAGGGTGTGAGTCTGATGCTGTGGCAGCCATTTTTCTAATATGAAGGGAGTGGACTGTTAAATAGAGGAAGGCAGAACCAAGAGATGAAAGAAACCAATATGTGGAGTTTGAATCTCTTGATTAAACTACACCTGAAATCAGGGCTAAATCTGGACTATTCCGTTATATAAATTATCTCCCTCTCTTGTCTTGTTTTTTTTTTTTTATCTTTTTTTGTTTTGTTTTTAATATAAAGCAATGTGAAGAGAGTTTTCTATCACTTGCAACATAAAGGGTCCTAACAAAAACAATATATTCAGGGAAATTATACAAGGATACACATGAAACATGACACTCTCGACAATTCAGTTGCCTCTTTAGAGGGGCACTGGGAGTCCAGGCTAGGAGGAAGACTTACTTTCCATTGTGTAGTGTATATAAGCGAACTGTTTTTATTTTTTGTTTGCTTTTTACCACATGCATATCTTTTTCAATAAAAAAGGGAGAAAAGGAGTCACATTTTTTTTTTAGTGAGCATGTCCTACATTTGTGCTTTCCAAACTTTCAATTAACTGCATCCAAATCACTCCGGGGACTAGTTAAAATCACAAGCTCTCCCTTGGAAAATATAACTCATTAGATCTGGGGAAAGACCCCAGAGCCAGTAATTTTTAAAGCTCTGCATCTGATTCTAATACCCAGCCAAGTTTAGACATCATTTTAGAGCAGTTCTTCAGTCTGGCTGCATATTAGAATTACCTAGGAGAGCTTCCCAAAGCTACAGATGCCTGGATCCTGACTGAAGATTACCTAAGATTCTCTTGGGAAAGAAACCTGGGGTTGGTATCTTTTAAAAGCTCCCCAAGAGACAGACAAACACAGAAAGAGGAGAAGGCCATCTGATGACAAAGGCAGAGATTGAAACCCAGGGATTGCCAGCAAAACACAAGGAACAAGAAAGGTTTCTTGGGGAGCTGGTGTAGTTCAGTGGTTGAGTGCCAGTTTCCACATGCGAGGTCCTGGGTTCAACCCCCAGCCCCAGTATCTCCAAAAAAAAGAATGAGGGATTATTACCAAGACCACCTAGCAATGCATTTGGAGAAAGACTTTGACCAAAAGGGGGAAATATTAAATATAAATGAGTTTTTATGGCAAAAATATTTCAAAGCGAGTCGGGAGGTCATTCCAGAGGTTATGCTTATGTAAGTCTCAGCAGGATCTCATTGAGTGCCACAGGACCCCTGAGGGCTCTTGAGACATCTAGACACTATAGGAAGGGCAGACAATCTCAGGAATTCAGCACCCTGTCAGTGGGCCTTACTTTGGAATATATTATCCCCAGTGTAACAGAGTTAGACTCATCCCTACACATGACTCTTCTGCCCCTTTTATTTGAACCTATAATTAGCACTATACTCATTAAATATATGTTCCAGAGATGTAAATTTTTGGTCTGTTCATATGCTGGTTGAGTCCTGAATCTCAGCAGAACTGCAACACCTACTTTCCAGCTCATTGGACTCACCCAAGACAACTAACAAAAGGATGATGATGGACAACACCCCTCCCCCAAAAAACCAGAGAGTATCTACAAGTGCAAGCAAGACAGTTCCATCCATCTGCCCTATGGGATCTAAGCCCTTTCTCAGTCAGAAACAGAGTGGGCATCACCATCCCAAAATCCTCAAGATTGAGGAATGAACAAACATAAGGGGGGAGTGCAACTATGGATTAAAGTAGACATTATTATTCTAGTAATGGAAGGACTTGTATCATTGATATAAAGGCAGTGGCCACCAGAGATTCTGAGGGGAAGGAGAGGGAATAATAGGTATAACATGGGGCATTTTGGGGACATTGGAATTGTCCTGCATGACATTGTGATTACGGATACAGGCCATTATACATTTTGTCAAAAGCTATAAAATTGTGCGGTACAAAGTGTAAACTATAATGTAAACTATATACCATGGTTAGTACCAATGCTTCAATATGTGTTCATCATTTGTAACAGATGTACCACACTAATGTAAGATGTTGTTAATGGGGGGAAGTGTGGGAGAGGAGAGGGTGAGGTATATGGGAATTCCCTATATTTTTGATGTAATATTTATGTAATCTAAAGCTTCTTTTTAAAAATATATATATATAAAAATTAAGGTTTCTTCCCTAGATTTCAGACTTCTGGCCTCCAGAACTGTAAGAGAATAAATTTTTGCTCTTTTAAGCCAAAAGATAAAAAATTTCCCCAGACTAAATTTTTTAAATTTGATAATATCAACTGTTTATGAAGATGTAGAGCAACTGGAACTCTCATACATTACTGGAGAAATATAATTTGATATAATCTCTTTGGGAAATGTTTGACAGTATATACTAAAGCTAAACAAAAAGTGTATATGGCACCAAAAGACAAGTATGAGATTATTTACAGAAGCTTTATTGATAATAGTAAAAAAACTAGAAACAACTTGAATATCCACCAGCAGTAGAATGGGTGAACTGATATATTCATATAATGGAATATAGCATATCAATATAAAAAGCACAAAATACTTATAAAAGCTACATAGATAGATGATACAGATATTATATTCAGCAAAGAAACCAGCATATAAGAGTATGTATTGTATTTTTTTTTTTTACAGTAAAAACAACTTTTGTTTTCCTTGAAATATTTGAGGATAAGTTACTGACTAATGTTCAGTCACTCCCAAATGCCATTTTATGTATTTTCTACAAAAACATTCTTTTGCATAACCACAACCCAACCACAAATATGGGTTTATGGGTTACTATTTTATTCATGTATTGTATGGTTTTATTTATGTGAAGTTCGTAGTTATGGAAGTTAAGAGTGATTACTTCTTGGGAGGGTGCTGTAGGATGTGGGAGGCTTCTGGGGTGCTGGAATGTTCTGTATCTTGATCTGGTAATGTATATAGGTAGGTGCTTCTGTAAAAATTCATCAAGCTTTACACTTAAGATTAGTGTGCTTCACTAGATATATGTCATATTTCAATAAAAAATAAAAGCAAAAGCAAATTGGAAAATAAAATACCTCCCTAAGTGATTCTGATGTGCAACCAAGGTTGAAAAACCTCTGTTCTGTAGCCTGCAGCTTCCAAATGACATTTAACCAATAGGTCAGCCTCTGCTCTGTTAATGGGATTACCTTGTCCCTCTTATTTCTCTGGAATCTTTCTATCAATTGACCCCACGGGAACTGCCTGGCAGCAATGGGAATAAATTAAATGCTCTTAATATTAAACTACTTCTAAACTTCTATTCTGCATTATAAAAACTTCTTATGCAATGATACCACTGGGAAGGATGACTTATATCTAGAATTTATCTGAGTATTTTCCTCTCTTGTGATATTTTCTCATCTGTGATATGGATGATGGATTGCTTTTTTTAAAAAAATACTGTATAGTAAAAGGGTTTCTTAGCATCACAGGCTGAAAGTGCAGTTGATCTTAAAAGACCTATTCCTGCCTTCAAATTATCCTCACAGCTATCTGGCTGGGAAGCCAATTATATTTCTCTACCACCATTACAGCCCCAGCTCTAGCACATTCTTAATAAAATGTTATTCCTCAGTAGGGAACCAGTTTGGTGCTGCCTTTCCTTGCCCAAGACTGGCAGCTGCTTCTCTATTCTTCCCAATGCCTGGATCTGAAATGAAAACAAGCAGTCTTATCCTCAAACCGAAGGTTCTCATCCAGACTCTGGAATAAACAGAAATCCTGCTCAAGAAACAGGTGGACTCATTCACCGACCCTAGAAAATACCCTTCCCCTTATTTCAACAAGAATTATCACTGTGTAGAGTACAGTGGTTGCAATATCTTATGGGGTGCATAGTTTATCAGGGACGTGTGACATGGGCAAAAGTCCTATACTGTGGTACAGTTTATGTGAAGGGGTTAAAAAAAAAAAAGTAGTTCAAAGTTCCCCGAGGATCCAGAGGTGGCTGAGATGACTTCAGATTAGGAGAAAAGAATAGAAAAGTACCAGGAGCCCCCCTTATCAGTCTCTGCCTCATGCCACATTTAAATAAAGAGCAGTTAGAGGACAAGAATAATTGAAAAGCAATTCAAACCCTACTAGAACGTCATGAAGAATGGCAAAGGGAATTCAAGCGATTGGCCACAGCAAATCCTATGTCCCACTCCATGTCTATTGTCCACACACTTAGGTTCTAGGAGCCACGTGAGTGGAGGATGGGGATGGGAGAGGCTGTGACAGCCCCATGCTAATTACTCTTGTCCTTCAACAGATTATTTAAATCATGCTCCACCATAGACCTGTGATGTTGTTGCTCCCCCTTCCTCTCCCTCCATCAAATTTATTAAAATGTTAATATCTAGCACTTAGATGGTACAGATGATGTGACTTGTCTAAATATTTTATCTTCATTTAATTTTCACCACCACCCTAGGAGGTAGGTGGACTTCGTGTCCATTTTACAGATGAGGAAACCAAAGAACAAAGGAGGGAAGTAGTTTGCCAGATTCACATAGCTGGTGAGTGGTAGAGCCAGAACCTGAACTAAGCAGTCTGGGCCAGAATCCCTGCTCTGTATCCTCTAGACTATAGTCACAGTCCAGGGCAGTGCTCCTTGGAAAAAGCTTCCATGACAACACTTAAACCCCATACCTTTATTTGGTCTTGAGGCATCTCCTTAATGTTAACACGTTGTCTTATATTTCTATTTACACCTATCCGTGCTGGCGTGTGTGTCATCTCTGCATCTAGGGTATAAGCCATTGAGGACAGAAACACTGACTTCTAACACAGAAATCCAACATTGTCAGGATGACTTGACCAGGATATGGGCTCAATAGAAGTCTGATTCTCTTTTCCCGTATCCTACTCAGTGCCTAACACAGTGCTATGCACGTACCTGATATTCTAAAAACATTAAATTGAAGACAATAAGGGCACAATATAAATTCATTTCAGATTTGTAGGCATAAGCTCTACATACTACTTTCATCTCTCAGCCTATACTTTGCATATTTTGTGCTACAAAACAAATAAGAAATAATGGCAGGAAGGCTTATTACAGAATTTTCAGATGAATTATGGCAAACTAATAGCAATCTTGCCCCAAAGTAACATCTGACCTAATGCATTAGTATGATTACTCTCAGTCTCTGAGTGAATTTAAATCATTTTTCCCTTTCTCTCTCTTAGTAAGAACAATAATTAACCTGTTCATGAAATAAGAAAAATGGGCTTGGATTAATCAGACTCACAAGCCACAGGCTATGACTTATGGTCAGAGAGAGAGGCTGGTAATACCCACAGAGGCCTGCCCTCTGCTCTCAGTTCACTCCCTGGCTCAGCCCTGCTTCTCTCACCACAGTGCCGTGCACTTTGGGCTCTGAATTCTGTTCTGGTAGTGGGAGCTGCTGGATCTCCTGCCCAGACTCAGATGCTGTAAATCCTGGCTGCTCAGGTCTGAGTGTGCTGGGTGCCAAGATTGGAATTACCAATGTCCAGAATTCTGTAGAAAAGACTCTGCTGTGGTCCTCTCCTTTGGCTCTGAAAAAGACCCTTATAAGGAAAAGTGTTTAAGTATTGGAGGCCCACGGCTTGATAGGATGACATTAAAGCACGTATAAGTCAGGAAAATGGAACCTCCCATGATGGTGAGATGACTGTAGAGAGCATAGAATGTGGGGTTCCCACTTACAGGAACAGGAGTCCTATCTTAGGAGGAGCTCTTTCAGAAGCTGAGGAGGGCGCCCTCAGACACCAGCCCCTAAAATATTCCTCATGCAATCTATTAAGTCACGGCATTTTTGTTCAAGGCTGACTCCTTAGGGGTTATCTGTATGACTTCCTCTGGTCCCCTCTACCCTGGAGTCTAAACCCCAGGCCCAGCTGACTCCTTAATGTTCTGCACCAACTAAGAACTAGATCTACCTCATACTGACAGATGGCATTTATGAAGCACTTACTAAAGCCAGGCACTGCTCCAGCACTTTGTATTCACTAATTTAATCCTTACAACAATCCTCTAAGGTAGGATTAACCTCCCCACTTCTCTTCTCTACCTAACATTCTTGCTCAGCATAACCATATTACACCCCAAGTGCAGGGGCAGTGTCTGGCTAAGGAGGATGATCCACTGATGAGCTCTTGTTATTGATGACTAGCCTTACGAGTCTTTGCTCTTTAAACTGAAACTTAGACTATTGTTATGGGGTGCCTAAGGGTTGCCTCCTGAAAGCCTCCTTGTTGCTCAAATGTGGCCTCTCTCTAAGCCAAACTCAGCATATAAGTGCATTACCTTCCTCCCAGCATGGGACATGACTCCCAGGGATGAGCCTCCCTGGCAACGAAGGATTACTCCCTGATGCCAACTGGCAATACGACTGGAAAAAGACCTTGAATAAAAGGGGGAAAAGGTAAAGACAAATGAGTCCATATGGCTAAGAGACTTCAAAGTGAGTTGGGAGGTCATCCCAGAGGTAATGCTTATGCACATCTAAGTAGGACCTCATAGACTCCCACTGTGGATATCACACCTAATAGAGGGCCTCCTGAGGGCTCTGGAGACACCCAGGTCCCATATCAGGGCGGATAGCTCTGGAGTTTGGCCTTATCAGTGGGCCCTACTTTGGAATCTGTGCTCCTGAGAGTGACAGAGTTGGACTTAAATATGTCCTCCCTGCACAAGGTCCATCAGTCCCTTCTATTCAAACCTATATGTGGTGCTGGAGTTCGTAGGTGTACTTCCAGAGACTAGAGTCTTTGGCCTGCCCATGTGCCAGCTGAGCCTGGAATCTCAGTGCAGCTGTAACTCCTACTCTACAGCTCAGTGGACTCACCCAGGACACCTAGCGGGGAGATGATGATGGACAATGGCCATCCCAGGGAATGGAGAGAGTCTGCAGCTGCAGGCAGGATAATCCCATCCATCTTATCCATGGGATATAATCCCCTCTTACTTGGAGGTGGAGTGGACATCACCATCCCAGACTCCTCAGGATTGGGGGGAGAGCTATGGACTAGGACTAGAGTGGATTTACTGGTATTCTGTTATAGACGTATTGTGTTTAAAGTAATGGAAGAAATTACAACATTAATGTGGAGCCAGTGGCCACTGGATGATTTGGGGGCAGGGAGAGGGAAAAGCAATTGTAATACAGGGGCTTTTTTAGGACTTGGGAATTATCCTGAGTGACATTGCAACGACAGATATAGACCGTTTTACATCAGCACATAACATGCAGAACTGTGTGGGAGAAAATGTGGTCTACAATGTGAACTATGCTCCATGCTTAGTGGCAAAGCCCCAGGATGTGTATATCCATTGCAGGTGATGGGCCACACTAATGAAAGATGTTTATGTAGGAGGTTGTGGGAGGTGTGGGAGGTGGGGCATATGGGAATCCCTATAATTTTTGTGTAACATTTATGTAATCTAAGTATCTTTTAAAAAATAAAAAATTATTAATAAAAAAATAACCATATTACAGTGTTTAAGGAGTGGAAAGATTGAGGTTGAATCTTTCATCATTCATATGGCTGAATGGAACCATATGAGTGAACTTGAGTGATATTAGCAGGAGAACCTCCCATTCAACCCTCAGAATTATAATAAATAACAATTCACTATTTTAAGACAAAAAAATTTGGGGTGTTCTGTTACACAGCAATAGATAGCTGAGACAGATGGTAATATGTTAGTGGCTTATGATTTATGGCTCAGTGAAGCTTATGGATGAGTGAATTGGGAGCAGCATATTTGGCTGGAACAGAATGCTTGTGTAGGAAAAGACCAGAAGATAAGGTTGGAGTCACATGAAGAGGTTCTTCAGCACAAAGCTAAGGAATTTGAACTTTATCTGTAGGTTCTGAAAATGTCTAAAGAGAAAAGTAACAAGAGAAGATAGTTGTTTAGGAAGACTGACATAGCAGCAGCATATAGAACAGACATATGAACAAATAAAACAGATGTGAGAAAGAAGGAGGCAGGGAGACCTGATTGCTGAGTCAAAAAGATGCCATTAAAAATTACTGAGAAACAAGCCACTAAATACAGAATCAAGCAGTCTTTAAAGCACAGATGTTTTCTGCCTCAGCTATAGACTATAACAACTCTTTCTATTTTTTTTTTTCCAACTATGAGTGTTTTTCCTTTCAATAATTCATGGGACAATATATGGTGTGTAGTAAAGAGCCTGGGCTTTGAAATGAGAAAAGCGTGGCTTTAAATCTGTTCTCTTCCATTTTCTAGCTATGTGACTCTAGGCAAGAAGCTGAACCTCGCTGTGTCTTAGTGTTCTCATCTGTAAAATGGAGATGATGATACTTACCTCACAGAGGTAGTCAAAGGATAAGAAGAAATGATGTATTACTCTTGGTAAATGAATAAATGCCTAAGTTATGGAATTACTTGGAAAGTTGTTTCTCTTTCATGTAACAGTCCAGCTTAGGAGTTTCTGGCTGGTAGGTGGCTTTTCTTCACACCTTCATTTAAGAACTGATGGTAAGAGCAGATTTGCCATCTTCCATGCATGCCTTCCAAGGTTATTCTGGTCATCACCATTCCAACCAGGAGGGAGGGGAAAGAGCATGGAGCAGCAAGCCTAACAGGTTTTATGGGGGCTTGGAAATCCCAGCTACAATTCCATTCCAATGGAAGACAGAAGGGGAGAGAAGAGCTGGATACCAGTTAACATTACTGAGCTGCCACCAAGATGCACCCCATTCTAATTTAATCAGTATCCCTTGGGGTGCAGCCTGGGCATCAGGATTTTTAAAATCTCCTCAGGTGACTCCACTGTACAGAAAAATTTGAGAACCACTGACTTCTATTACTTGCAACTAACTGCATTTCTAATTTATAAGTTTTCTGGGGACAGTGCTTCTCAGCCTTGGGTGAATATTAAAATCACCTGAGGAGCTTTTGAAACTCCCATGCCCAGACAGCATCCCAGACCAATCACATCAGAATTTGGGAGTGGGGGTATGAAACTCAGGTATCGCTGTTTTTTAAATCTCTCCTGGTTTTTTCAACAAACAGATAAAGTTGAGAACCTCTACCGTCCAAGAAGAAAAATTATTAGGGATTTCTCACTCGCACACCTCTCTCCCTTATATGTTATACCCATCTTCTCAAACTTTAAAGAGCTTAGGAATTACCTGGAGTTCTTGTTAAAATGCAGACTATGATTTAGTAGAATTGGGGTGGAGTCTGGGGGTCTGTATTTGTAAGAAGCTCTCAGGTGATGTTGACCTGCTAGACTAAGGACCACTTTCAAGTAGCAAGGCATTAAGCAACCTTACCGAGTCCTGTAACTCTAAGTTACAATCTAACAATTAATTCCGTGAATAAAGATTTTTTTATAATCAGTGGAGACGAGTATGTGTTTCCTTGGTCTTTCCTTGAAGGAAACTATCGTTCCCTGAAAAAATAATGAATTACTTCCATATTTCAAACTTGCTAGAGGGCTGTTTCATTTACCCCACGAGACATTCCGAGAAAGGAATATTTAATAGTTATCCTCTCTTCTAGAAAAAATTATTTGACCTTTGGTCCAAGGACATTAGAAAACTGTAAGAAGGGAAAGTTTGAGTTTCATCAACATTTACTTTAAAATAAAGTTTATCATTTTAATAAATTTATTCATGTTCTTTAAGTAATAATAAAGTAATGGCAATAACTTTTAGAAGAAAATATAGAAGAGTATCTTTATAAACTTGAGCAAGAAATGCTTTCTTAAACATGGCACAAAATGAGTACAAAGCATAAAGAAAATAGATAACAAATTTTACTACTCTGAAATTGAAACTTCTGTGCATTAAAAGCTCATTAAAAAAAAAAGTGGAATCACAAGCAATATCCATTTCCGCTCCTCTCATTTTTTTTCTCAGACTTCCTGTATTCAGGCTTCCCCTCCCTTTTCCCACCCATTCTTCCAAACCTGCACTTATCAAGGTCCAATATCATGCCCCCTGAGAAACACAATGCTCAATGCACAGGTCTCGGTGACTCAAACTTATTCTTAAAAACTTTTGCTCACTTTATTTACAGAATACCATTCTCTCACTCTTTTATTAACTCTCTCTTTTTAGAAAATATATGCACATACATAAAAATCAATGGGGGGATGGATGTGGCTCAAACGGTTGGGCATTCGTCTCCCATATGGAGGGACCTGGGTTCGATCCCCGGTACCTCCCGGTTAAAAAAAAAAAAAAAAAAAAAAAAAATCAATCCTTAAAGGCTTAAAATAAAGCTCATAGTCTACCCCGTTTGATTCCTGCTCCCATGTGGCAAGCACTTTCAATTCTTTAGATTTCTTCCAATGTTTAAGTGAATAATATTTTTAAATTACTGTTTTTTATTTATCAGTTTTAGATATTACCTATTGATAACCAACCATAGTCGATTAAAATTTAGCTCGTCCCCTTTCTCAGAATCTCTCTCGCAAACACACACACATATACATTTTCCCTTTTTGAATTAAATTTGACCAAATACACAAGATAACATAATTCTTTTTTTTCCCCATGGAAACCAGACTTTTCCTCTCCCTGACCATTATCCTGAGAATTTCCTCTTCCTCGTTTCCCCTATTTCCTAGATCCTGTGTTGTCCTGTTTCATGGTTAACTCCCTTGCACATCCTCCACTAGCTTCTTGAGAAAGAGTGAATGGGAAGTAACTCTTTGGGGTTCATCTATCCTCAATTTTGATTGATAAAGTGGCTAGATAGAGAATTCCAGGTTGAAAATCATTTTCCTAAGAAATCTTCAGGTTTTGCTCCATTGTCTTTTAGTACAAGAAACCATTCTTCGTTTTCTTCTAATTTCACCAGCCCTTCTTTCTCGTTTTGTTTTGTTTTGCCATTCTCTCTTCCTTCTCACCTCTAAATATTGGCATGCCTCAGGGTAAGGGTCTCCGGACATCTTTGCCTCCTGACCTGTACCCACTGAATAGCTACCCTCAATCAGTCCCAAGGTGTTAATAACCTGCAAATTTACATCTCTAGCCTGATGATTCCCCTGACCTCCAGGTTCAGACATACAACTGTCTACTGAACATCTCACATTTCTTATAGGCATCCGTAATCTGACATGTCCAAAACAAAAGTCTTAATTTCTCACTCCATAAATGTTCTCTTTTCACAGCCTTCTTGTTTTAAGAAATAGTAACTCTGTTTCAGTTGCTCAGGCAGAAAACTGGGTCAAGGCACTCTTGACTCCTCTTTCTCTCTCACACACCACACAAGCTCCGTCAGATTCCTTTGAAATGTTTCCCAATCCTAACCTCTTCTTACCACGTCCATTGCTCACCATTCTGATTCCAGTTACCATCGTCTTGTTCCTGCTATTTGCAAGAGCCTCCTAACTGGTCACTTTGCTTCCGCCTTGGCTCCCCTACAGTCTCTTGTGGCCACAGCACCCAGAAGGGATGATGACATAATTCCTATGTCCCTCTTCTGCTCAAAATGCTCCAGAGGCTTCCACAGTCTGCAAGGCCTGGCCCTGTCCTCCCTCCTTCACCCCACCCCTCACCCCAACTGTGCGAGTTCGTCTTATACCACATTCTCCTTTCTTACTCCAGTCCATTTACACTGCCCTCCTTGCTATTCATTGAAAACTCCAGGCATAGTAGCCCTGCCGCAGGCCTGGGCACTAGCTATTTTTTTCTGCCCAGAACACTTTCCCCTGAAGAGCCACGTGGCTCACTCCTCTCCTCTTTTAGGTCTCTTCTCGTGTGTCACTCTATGAAAGAGCACCTGCCTGACACCCGGCCTGAAACAGCAGCCCCCAGTCACTGCCCATCTGCCTTACCCTGCTTTGCTTTTCTTCATAGCACTTACAACTACCTGCCCTATAGATTTATGTTTATTTGTTTATCATCTTTCTCCCTCCTGCCCCAACATAAGCTCATTGAGCGCAAGAACTGTGTTCTGTTTCTACGGTATCCTCAGTACCAAGCAAGGATAGTGCCTGGAACATAATAGGTATAAAATAAATATTCATTGAATGAGTAAATGAGAGGATGAATAGTTGAAGAGAAGTAGGAACCCTCATATTTTGCCCATGGAGATGAAAATTAGTTCCTCATTTGGCAATAGCTGGTAAGTTTGAAGATATACATAATTTTCATGCAGCAATTTGACTCTTAGGAATATGCATTAGATAAACTGTTGCACAAATGCATAAGAATGTATGCATAAGAATAGTCATCACTGCATTATTTATAACAGCAAATAACTGGAATCAACTGAAAATCCACTAATACATTTAATGAGTGCCATGTATGTGCTAGGTACTGTCCTAAATATTGGTAAATACAACTAAAGTGGTTGCTAAAGAGCTAAATTTAGGAATTAAGATTACTGAAATCCCCAAGGAGCTTACCTTCTAATGGGAAGAGAGACAATAAGCAAATCAGTAAAAATATGGCAGGTGGGGCTAATTCTATGAAGAAAAATAAGGCACGGTAAGGGAAGCGGCTGTGGCTCAATTGGTTGGGCTCCCGTTTACCACATGGGAGGCCCTAGGTTCAATTCCCAGGATCTTCTGGTGAAGGCAAGATGGCCCGCATGGCTCATCAGTAAGATGAGACAAGCAGACACAGAAAAACACAAAGCAAATGGACACAGAGAGCACAAGCAACAAGGGGGAGGGGGGATAAACAAATAAACAAAAATAAATCTTTAAAAAAAAAAAAGCACGATAGGTACTGGGAGTTATTTGCATGAAGCCTTTGAAATCCAACTGTTAGCAGTTGTACAGATAGGAAATTTATTTGGGAACTTAATTTATTTATTTATTTATTATTATTTTTTTTTTATTTTATTTATTTATTCATTTATCCCCCCCTTGCTGCTTGTGCTCGCTGGGTCAGCTAACCACGCCATGCGGGCGGGCTTGCCTTCACCAGGAGGCCCTGGGAACCGAACCCGGAGCCTCCCATATGGTAAACGGGAGCCCTACTGATTGAGCCACAGCCGCTTCCCAGGGAACTTAATTTAAATCCAAAGAAATTCTCACCTGCAATCAGCATTTTCATTTACTGATTTATGTAGTATACCAAAATGCTATGGAATGCCTTGGGTTTCCTAATCCCATCATCTGAACCTGCAACCCTTACTAAGTGAGGAGCCTTCCCTGACTGCAAAACATTCAGGAACACAGTTAATGTATCAGGTGCAAGAGAGACTTGACAGCAGAGACAGGCAAATTCTGGGCCACCAACGACAAATTCCAGTGTGCAAAAGAAATTATGCCTGCCTTTTCCTCCCCAGTTTTTTACTATGAAAAATTTCAAACAAATACAAAAGTTGAAGGAATCATACATTGAACACCCCTATAACCTCCAAGTTTTAGTAATATTAATATTTTGCCATATTTCCTTTATCTCTTTCTCTCTCTACACACACACATATTGTACCACTTGAAAATAAGTGCAGACATACGATACTTCAAGCCTAAATACTTTAGCTACATCTCCTGAGAATAAGGACTTTCCCCCTGTGTACCCAATATTCTGCCATCATGCCTAAGAAATTATTAGTAATTCCATAATATCATCTAATATATTGTCCATATTCAAATTACCCTAATTGTCCCAAGATTGTCTTTTATGTCCATTTTTTAAAAAATATTCAGGATCCAGTTTAAATTTACACATTACACTTAACTTATATATTTCTTTGGTCGCTTTTAAGAGTAGTTCTGCACTTTTTATTACATTGGCTTTTTAAAGAATCCAGAATAATTGTCTTATAGAATATACCATATTCTGACTTTGTCTTGTTTGCTCATTGTGTTATTACCTTCTCTTTCTCCTCAAGTTTCTGTCATCTAGCCAAAGCTACATCCAGAGGCTTGCTTGGATTCAGAGACTTGATTGGATTCAGGTTAAACATTTTTGCCAAGAATATTTCAGAGATTTTTTAAAATTTGAGGTACCAGGACTGGGGATTGAACCCCGGACCCTGAAAGTGGGAAGCTGGCGCTCAACCACTGAGCTACACCAACTCGTCTCAGAGATGTTTTTTTTTTTTAAAGATTTATTTTATTTATTTATCCCTCCTTGCTGCTTGTGCTGGCTGTGTCCATTTGCTATGCATTCTTCTATGTCTGTGTGTCTTGCTTTGGTGAGTCATCTTGCTGAGACAACTCACCTCACAGCCCGGCCCGGCTTGCCTTCACCAGGAGGCCAGGAGAATCGAACCTGGGGTCTCCCATTTGGTAAACGGGAGCCCACCCAATTGAGCCAAAGCCGCTTCCCTCTCACAAATGTTTTGAAATTCATATTACATCATATGAGGAGGCACACGGTCAGATTGCCCTACTCTTACCTAGTTTAAGTTTGATCATTTGGCTAAGGTATCCTTTTTTAAACGAATATCTTTCTCCGGGCAATAAATAAATGGTCTGTATCATGTTATTATCTAGTCTTCTAGCTATCTTTCACCTTTTAGTTTTAGCATCCTTAATGATCCTAGTCCTAATAAATTACTACACTGGTTGCAATACGGTTACTTTTCTTTCATTATGTCAACTTTTATTATCTAACACTCTTCAAAAGAGAAGAGTTTTCCTTTTCCCTTCTCTGTCTTTTTCTCTTATCACTATTAGTCAATGTGTTGCCATTAGTTGCATGCATTATTATTTTTGATGCTCAAATGGTTCCAGATTTGGCCAGTAGGTGCCCTTTGAGCTGGTTCCTATAACCATTTAACATGATTCCATTAGTCTTTGAGTATTTCCTTATTTCTGGAATAACAAGATGCCCTAGACTCACTTTGCACTTTTCCTTCCCTAGACATGGAATCAGCCACTTCCCCCAAAAAGCCTTAGTTCCTTTCAGTGGAGAATTTGTTTGTTTTCTGATTATAAAAACACTACATGGTCATTGTAGAAAAATTAGAAAATAAGGGAAAGTATAAAATAAGAAGAAAATAAAAATTACCTATTACTCTACCATTTAGAGCTAACCACTCTTAATATTATTATTTCCAGGTTTTTAAAATATGCATTTATAAATGAATCTTTTAAGATGTGGGTTCGTATTATGTATTTGGTATTGTACCCTACTTTTATCAAGTATATCATGAGCTTATTTCGGTATCACTGAATATTCTTTAAAATTGTGATTTTAATGTTTTCTTATGAAAACTGTCTTAAAGTTTATTTTTTCCCAGAACACCACAACTGTCTATCGTGATGTAACTAAAACGATCCCATAGCTATTAAGCTGCATCCCAAAGGTCTATTGAGTAATTAGGGCACATTATAATGATTATCAAAGGAAAAAAACAAGGCGGTGGTATGAACACACCTTGAAAACAGAAATTTCCAAAAAGCAATATATTCTGTATTTATCATATGCCAACCATGTGGGATTTACCCCACTAAATACTGAGTGGATACATTTCCTTTTCCAGAGGCTTAGAGTCTTAAAGACATCTACTGGTAATATACCAGGGACTGTGTTTTAAGTGCTCCGAGAGTGAAATTGACACTTAAAAAATATGGTGGACCAATAAATAGAAAAGATAATTTTCCTTCTACTTATTCCTTGCTAAATGACCATGGGAATATTATTTTACCACTCTGTGCCTTACTTTTCTCATCTATAAAATGAGAATAATAGTAGTTCCTCTTATATAGCATTGTTGTGGTAATTAATTAAATAGTAAAGTGTTTATCGCAGTGTCTGGCATATAGTAAGTGCTGAGTAAATGGTAACTATTAAAATTATCACTGTGTGCTAGACCAGTGAGATGGATTTGAGCTAAGCATTACTGGAAGGGCAGGATTTAGGCTGATGTGGTGAGAAGGAAGGACATTCCAGGAGAAACAGAGAACAGAGTTCAAAGCACACAAGTTTTATTGAGCAAACCAATTGAGCTGGAGTGGGAATTTATCTTGTAGAGATTAAACAAGATTGTGTTCATGTTAGCATTGTAGCTCAGAGTAAACATTTACCTTCCATCCATCTTTCTTGGCTTATTTCTGTATATACAAGTGCAGTGTTTCTGCTGACTCAGATGAACACGTTAGAGTTAGGTTTTGGATTTTGTTTTTCATTTTTTTCTCATTTTGGAAATTTCAGCAACAGGTAAAAAGATTGCATATGTAATGACATTAGTTAGCACAGCCATATTTAAGCAGTATTTTCAAATTTAATTTCTGTTCATAAGACAATAAACAGACTAGGCAAGAAACAAATTTTCAATATCTGTAATAACCAGATGCTTTAAGCCATGAAACAAATGCAGATTTTCTTTTCCCTGGAATATAAATAGGATTCTAGGCTTACTCTGTATAGTAATAAGAGTTTAAGTGAAAAATGTTCAAAGTTCTAAAAAGATAACATCTTCTTCTTATGTATCTTCTATAACATTGCTTTATATATATGGTTTTCAGTATCAGAAGGTTATTATAATCCACAATAGAAGTTTTGTAAGCATTTGAAATAGAGTGAAATATTAATTGTAGCCCGATATCACTGGGTTATATCATACATAGTTTCATATATGTTAGACAAGAAGATTGATCCTTCTGAAAATGCTAAACGCAAAGAGGAGTGTTTAAATAAGAAGTAAACGCCAAGGTCTTCCATAATTAAGCTACTTTCTAAAAAAAAACATAAGCAGATTACAATAGGCAACTTGGTTTTAATTTCTTAAGTTCAATGTAAATTATATACATTCAGTTTTCACTCTTGAAAACAAGTGGTTTATATTGTATCAGGGTTGCTAGCCACAAAAGACATCAACACAGAATAAGAATGACCTTATCCAAAGTCTGTATTATTTTTGTAATAATATGTGTAAAATCCAGCCACTGCTTGGGTAACCTTAGGGAGAACAACCTTAAGAGATGAAAACATTTACACTTTTAAAATTACAGTATATGTTACCTTATAAAAGTAAGGTTCAACATTTGTTTTCCTAAAAAAACATAGCACTAAGCAGAGTTTCTATTGCAGTCAGATGTCTCTAAAATGTATTGAGAAACCTTAAGACTATAACATACCAAGGAGTTCTTTTGAATTATGTATATTCAAATGGCAGTGTTATAATTCAAACTGAACAACAAAAATATCTTGATAAAACAAGAAATGGGAGAAATAAGAATTGATTTCTAAACCAAATGTGTACTCCCTCACACTAGAGGGAATTACTGGGAAATATAGGCATGGAGCAGATTTGTTCTATGTGATAACAATTGTATATTAGTGTGGCAGTTTGATGTAATTATGAATTCCAAAAATATAATTGGATCATGCTTGTAAACTGATCTGTTAATCTGGGCATGATTAGGTTAGGATTAGGACATTGAGCCCCACCCCTTGGTGGGTGGGGAATTGAATATAAAAGGCAAGGCAAAGGACAGTTGAAGCAGTCTTTTGAGAAGCAGTTTTGATGTTGGAAAGAAGGCCCCAGGAGAAGAGAAGCAAGCCGTTTGCCTGATCATCTACAGCTGACCTTGTGGAGGAAACAGGAGCTAAGCCCGGAGAGAAATGCAGCCCCGGGAAGAGAGGAACCCAGAAGCCTGAACCCTGGCAAACATAGGCAGCTGTCTTGTTCCAACACGTGGCAATGGACTTTGGTGAGGGAAGAAACTTATGCTTTATGGCCTGGTATCTGTGGACTTCTACCCCAAATAAATATCCTTTATAAAGACCAACCCAGTTTTGGTATTTCACATTAGCACCCCTTTGGCTGACTAATACAATTAGATTTCAAAAAAGAAGTGTTATAGCACACACTCAGTAAAGTTTTGGTTTGTTTTTTTTAAAAAACAGGCCTCAAAAATATGTTTTTTAAAAAGTAGCATATCTTTTCTAAATAATTCTCACTTTTCATTCCAGAAAACATAAGAAACAGTTTGCAAGAAATCATGCAAAAATGTTTCTCTAAGGCCATGAATTGGTTTGCTAAGATGCGTTGTTTTATTCAAGTAAAAAGCCCTTCTTAGAATAAGGAGACTGTAAAGGAAACCAATCACTTTCAACTCTTAGTCATGTACACTTGTTAGGACCTCTATCACTCTGAAAGTCAAAAGGTAATATGCTCATTTGAGCATTAGCAAAATGGCCTCCATTTATATTTTTAAAAATCTAACGCATCCTAATTTCCTGGTCAATTCTTTTTCTATGTTACAAAACAAAAAAAGCAAAACCTTAGAATAGAATAAGAATCCTCTCTTTCTTAGAAAGGTCAAACAGATACTTCTTGATATTTCATGTCCTCTACACAGTGGCATGCTGTTCATATATAAGGTCTCTTATCCTATAAAAATCTGGACAAAGGCAGCCTTTTAATCCAATGTGTACAGTTCACTTCTACAGACTGCTACTAGATTGTTGCAAACAAGTTCACCTCCTACAAATTCGGCTTGAATCCCCTCCCATAGAAGAACTTGTTTAAAGTCTGATAGTCTTGGTTAATTCATGAAAATGGATTGATGTCCAGGAACCTCAAGAGGTGGCAAAGCTTCCAAAATAGGAATGATCTCACTTTCTTTACCTGTTTCTTTCTCATCATCCCAAACAGACTTTTCATGGCCTTTTGTTGTGCTATAATACTAAAATCGGAAGGAGTGTCCACTTGCATTTCTGAGTCTTCTCCATCATCCTTCAGCTCTCCTTCTAAAATAACTCCTGTGTCCACCTTAGAAAACTCTCATGTCTAACACACCATCTATCCAAGCTAATTCAACATCTTTTGTCTTAAAAAACTGAAGGGAGCTGACAAGTGTGTCTTCTTTTTTTTTTTTTTTTTTTTTTTAATGGGTCGTTTGTCTTTTTATTTTCAAGGTATAGAATTTCTTTATATATGATAGATAATAGAATCCTATCAGATATATGGTTACCAAATATGTTCTCATGTCTTTTAATCTCACCTGATAGTTGTGTTTCACTAGTGGCATCAACTGTTTTATGTAATTTTGGCATATGCACTTTAATATCTTTCCCATCAAATGTATGGCAGCACTCTGCGAGATTTTGACTGACTTCTGGCGGTTCATAGACAATGATCAACTATCGTGGTTTCATCTGATTAATGATTTTTTTTTCTATCTGGTTGTGTCATTGTCTTTTTGGTGTGTCACTTTGTGCTGCACAGGGGCCTGCGCCTTTTCACGATGGGCAGTTCTGGGACACCTTTTTCCTTTTTTTTTTTTAACCAGGAGGTCCAGGGGATCTAACCTGGGTCCTCCATATGGTAATGCTTGAGCCACAGCCACTTCCCAGTGATTTTTAAAATGGAATCTCCATCAGATTGTCCTTCATAGTCTATGTAAGTGACCCTGGCTTTTAATTCAATAGTTTCTGTCATAGAAATACACTTGGTAGGAACATCAGATAAATCCTGATCCATGAGTTCATCTCTATTTGTCAAGCCTGATTCCAGTTTGCTTTTTTTTTTTTTTAAAGTTAGGATGATTGAGTTTTTAGGGTCCTGACACCACTGAATAAAGAGATCCTTTGAAAATCCACATTCCAGATCAGGTTGGCTGGCAAGTACAACTTTAGGAGTAGGTACCCAAGCCAGGTCAGAAAGACCGTGATGGGAAGCAGATGTGGCTCAAGTGACTGGGCTCCTGTCTACCATATAGGTGGTCCAGGGTTCGATTCCTGGGACCTCCTGGTAAAGGCAAGCTGGCCCATGCAGGAGTGCTGGTCCCTGTGGAGAGCTGGCGCAGCAAGATGACACAACAAAAAGAGACACAGAGGAGAGACAATAAGAGACACAGAAGACCAGGGAGCTGAGGTGGCGCGAGAGATTGAGCGCCTCTCTCCCACTCCGGAAGGTCCCAGGATCAATTCCTGGTGCTGCCTCAAGAGAAGACATGCAGACACAGAAGAACACACAGTGAATGGACACAGAGAGCAGACACCAGGTGGGGATAATAAATAAATAAATCTTTTTTAAAAAAGAAAAAGAAAGAAAGAAAGACTGTGACATAAAGAGAGATGGCAAAACTGAAACGGATTTTTTTTGTCTTCAAAACATCTCATCAATTTATCACTCATCCATTCTACCTGGGACTTAGAAAACTCCACCACAATATTACTGACGTTATTTAGGAATGCCAATGAGTAAACACCCAATCCTGCATCTTTAGTTCTCCAAATTTGATCAAGAAGTTGAGCAAGTTCCAAAACTCTGCCTGCACTGTCCACTGCTATTAATACATTTCCATCACTTTGAAGTGTTTCCAAAACATTTGTCAAACGTCCCTCATCCCTCTGTTTTTGCCTAGGCTGTACATAGGTAGCATTCAACGAGTCTGTGATAAGTAGGGAGGGTCTGCTTAGCATTTCCAGGGAACATCCATTTAAATGTATCTCCCTCTTGTGGTTGAAGTCAACTGCATAAACAATTTCTTCTTCTCCATCTTTGACTATTTTCCATACCACTCCACCTATCATATGTCAAGCTGGTGGAGGTATGATAGATAAGCCATGTCCTTTGCCTCTCAAATTCACAATCTGACAGAATTTCAGCTGCTGTATTTTATCAAAGGCTGCATCCACATCATCTAATGTAAAAAACATGAAATCTTCTGTATTGTGTGAGATTCCTCAGGGAATCTATAATATCCATAGAAAAGTGCTCATCCCAACTGCAGTCCAATAAAAATCAACTCATCAACTTGGAGAAGACAGCAAAGAGCAGATTCTTCTTGGACCCCAGAGAGGGTAGTTAATTTGATAAGAGATGTCATTTTTTTTGGCCAATTGCATTAGCCTAAAAGATTTGATATCTCAGTTATCTCTATGATGAAACATCATAAGAGAGAAAATTCTTCATAAATCTCATCAGTCCTCCCCCAACGCCATCCACTGCCCTTCCCAAGCCCTAGTCGAGTCCCTGTTCAAGAGCAAGGAAAGCTGCAGAAGACTCCCAGTGGAGGCTGTGATTTTGTAGAGGCTGTGGGTCTATAGGAAAGTTAATTAATCTTCTGGGTCCTAACTTTCCTCACCTTTAAAACAAGAATCACAACAATAATATCTACTATAGAAGGTCATTGTAAGAATAAAATGCAATATCATATATGTAGCATCTAATATTATGTCTTCCAGTCATATATAGGGTAAATAATAAATAGTTCTTATTTGAGACTAAAAACCCTTCCACTTTCAACATTCAAATCCCCCCATTACATTGTTTCTTATCAACTTTGCAAGCTAGCATCTCTGTCAAATATGTATTCCTAAGATGAAGGGCACTTATATATTAGAAAAGAATATCTATTCCCATATCCATTCACACTATAGGTATACATGTGATCCTTTTGTTCATACCACATATACTTATTGAGCACTTTACTATGTTTCATTATGCTAGTTCCTGCACATTCAAGGAAAGTGCATGTATCTCATAAAAGTTGAAAATAGTCAAGTCCTCCATTATGATGCTGAGGATTGAAAGAAGGAATACATGTTTGTTTATAATGCTGCTTATTATGCAAGTGGAAATGTGAAATTTATATCCTTTCAGAAGATACATCTGTCAGAGAGGCTCAAAGGCAAAGTGAGAATTTGATAACTTTATCTGGGACTATACTCTCTACATTATCTCATCATGAATACATAGGGGACATGGCTATACCCCTGAAACATTTCTAGTTCATTTTAAAAATCTTTGTCATGGCAATGATGAGAAACTCACACCACCATTTTTTTTTTTTTTTTTTTCAGAAGAATATGACAAACTCAATGCCGGGAGCCAGCAATGAGGATTTAAATGGTAGGCTCCCCAGCAATATTTTGTGAAATACCCTGCTCTAGCCCACAGCTTCTAAAAATGTCAGGCCTTAAACTCTTGGTACAGGGGCTATGAAAATATACTGTAGAATGTTTTCTGGAATGATTCTGTGACCTCGGGCTACTCCAAGTTTCCCTGGACCACTAGCATGGTTCAGTCATATTCAGCAATGAGCACTTAAAAATAAGAAAAAGAGGATCCTTTATTGGATATAATGAGATTAAAAATGGTACCAACTTCCCAGCCTCCCACTTTCATCCATTTAACACATTTCTGAGTGCCTTCTATGTGCTAGGCAAGGAACCGGCTATATGGAGCTGACCCTAGGTTAAAGAATCTCGTGTCTTGAGGGGTTCCTCCCTTTGAGGTGTAGTGACTTATGGACAGTGTATTAATGGCGCCTGCAAACACCAGATCATTCACAGGGGTCTCCATCTTTATGGTCCCAGATGGGACTGGGAGAGTGTTGGGGTTCAGGGAGGGCATCATCCTATAAAATCTAACTGCAGCAGCCTAGCTCCTGTTATGGAGGAATCACTGGTCTTTCTTCCTCAAGTTATAGCAGAAGTGAGAGTATAATTTCTCATTGGCTCATTTACCTCTAAGACCCTACCAGAGAAAAAGATAATCTAGTATCACTGGCTCAATTTCTCTACCTTAATTTAGGGAATCAGAGCATTCTTCTGGCTTGGTCAGGGTGACCAGAACAAAATTAACTTTTGTTTCAGGACACATTTTGTCTAAAACATTGTTTGTATATAAAGCTTCTACTTTCAAGGGGAAGGAACAATCATAACAATATTCAGCATTTGAAAATGCTAAATATATAGACTGATACTTGGTCTACCCTTTCTCATAAAAATCCAGAGTTAGATAGTCACAATTAAACCTTTAAAAAAATTCCTTCATTATCTGTAAAGATGTTTTCAGAGGCAAGTAAAAGAAACCCCAATTCAAAATGGATTAAAGAATAAAGAAATTTACTTTGTCATAAGACAGCAAGTACAGGGGTCGAGCAGCCTTCAAAATTGTTTGATTCAATGGAGCAACGACATCCTCAAGGACCCACGTTATTTTAATCTCTTCACTCCGCCATCTTTTATATTGGCATCAACTTCAGGGGAGTAGCAAGGGATGACTGCAGCAGTTTCTGGTATCAAACCTGGGCACAGCAACACTCACAAGAAGGCAACAGAGACAGTCTCATTGCTGCCTCACAGAAGTCTTTCCCCACAAAGCAGATTCCATCCCCGTCCCCACGCCTCATTTATCGATCAGCATATTCTAAATGGTCAGCTCTGGCAAAGGAAACAGGATTATACTTTGCCAATCAGTTGCCACCCCCTGGAATTAGACATAGAGTCAGGATTTCCTGAAGTACCTGGTTGAGTGGGAGAGGGATATATATCTAAACAAAATCAGAGTTCTTTTCATGAGGAAGTAGAGGGAATGGATGCTAGGTAGACTACATTTTCTAATGATTTAATTATACTTAAGCATTTGCAGTTAAATTAGAAATTGTTATCTGCTTGGCTATGCTGGGTTTGTGATAATTTGTTATAGCAGCAATAAGAAACTAATACACAATCCCAGATTGTCACAGTTCTAGAGGATTTGTACCATAATGATGGAAAAACAAGCTCTCTGGGCCAGGGGAGGCTCAGCAGCTCTGGTAATGATGGGACTGCATCCTAAAATATTTTTTTTAAATTGTGGAGACATATACTTGACACAAAATTTCCCATTTTAACCAGTTTTAAGTGTACACTTCAGCAATATTACATTCACATTGCTGTTCAACCATCACTACCATCCATGACCAACACTTTTTCATGATCCCAAACAGAAACTTTGTACCCTTTCAGCAATAACTTCCCATTCCCCCCTCTTCACCACTCCCGGTAAACTCTAATTCTATTTTCTGTCTCTAGTCATTTGCTTATTTTAGAACTTTTATGTAAGTCGATACATACAATATATGTCCTTTTGCATCTGGCTTATTTAACTTAACATAATGCCTTCAAGGTGCATCCAAGTTTTGGCATGTATAAGAAATTCATTCCTTTTTACAGTTGAATAATAGTCTGCTGTAGGGATAGACCACATTTTGTTGATCCATTCATTTTTTAATGGGCACTTGGATTGTTCCCACCTTTTAGCTATTGTGAATAATACCACTATGAACATTGGTATACAAGTATCTATCTGTTTTAGTCCATGTTTTCAATTTCTTTGGGTATGTACCTAGGAGTTGAATTGCTGATCATTTGTTAATTCCATATTTAACTACTTGAAGATTTCCACAGGCACTGCACCATTTTACATTCCCACCAGCAATACAAGAGGGTTCCAGTTTCTCCTCCCCCCAAACACTTATTTTCTGTTTTAAAAATAATAGCCATCCTAGTGGGCATGATATCTCATTATGGTTTTGATTTGTATTTCCCTGTAGAGCATCTTTTCCTGTGCTTATTGGCCATTTGTATATCTTCTTTGGCATCACCCATTTTTTTCTTTTTAAAAAAGAGTTTTATTGAGATATATTCATATATCATCCATCCATCCAAAGTGTGCCATCAATGGCTTTTAGTAGAATCACAGTGTTATGCATTTATCACCACAAAAAATTTTAGAACAATTTTATTACTCAAAAAAGAAACCACCACTCCACACCCCTTAGCAGTCACCTCTCAATCCCTCTATCCTTCCCCTACCTACATAACCACTAATCTAATTCCACTTTATATATTGATTTATAGTTACATTTTATAGAAATGGAATCATGCAATATGTAGTACTTTGTGTCTGGTTTCTTTCACTTAGCATAATGTTTTGGGGTGTTTTTTGTTTTTTGTTTTTTGCCTGATATTATCATCTTGTAACATTAACATACATTTGTTCAGTTTCAAAGAAAAACAGTCTTATATATGCAATATTACCCCTATTCATATTTCACATGAGGTTTCACTATGTTATTTGTATAACCCATGTTACATTTTTTTGCTTTTCTTCTAGTAATATACATGTCCTTAGACTTTCCCTTTCAACCACTGTCACACCCATATAATAGCTCTGCTAGTTACAAACACTATGATGTGCTTTCACCTTTTCTATTCATTTCCAAAGATTAAAAACAACTTTTTTTTTTTTTTTTTTTTTTTTTTTTTACCAATTCTGCACAGATTAACCCTCAGCTTTCCATTCTCTACACTCATTCTATTTGGATAGATTACATTTAGTTGCAGGAAACAGAAAAGCTGACTTATAAGTGGCTTAAGCCAAAAGCTTATTTTCCTCTCATAACATACATTATTGCATTAGCTGGCTACTGGCGTTTGGTTGGCAGCTTGGTGATGTTATGGCTAGCAATTTGCTGATGCTCTTGACACTCCCTCATGCTTGTCACCTCCTGGTTGCAAGAAGGCTGCTCAAGTTCCATACATCATGTCCGGGTTCAGAGCAGTTAAAGGGGGGAAATGGTCAAGGACTGTGTAGAATAACATGTGCCATAATCGGTGGGAAATGTAAAAATGCAGAATTTTGTCTCCCTACCTTACAAGAGTTTACAATTTACCTGGGGAGACAAAAGACACCCCAGCACAATGTCAGCACCAAGGGAAGTATGCAGACGAGGATCACAGGAGCTCAGACGTGGCACAAGAGAACCGACCTCGTGGTTGCCTGTCTCCACCCCCATAGCTGGCCTACTTCTCCTGGAACCTCACATTTCTGCTGCATTCCTGGGCTCACTCCGGCTCTAGGCAAGCTTACTGAAATTGTGGCCTGTGCACCTGAAGTGAGCAGATTTGTGCCTGCTTGTCTTTCTAAACAGATACCACTTTCCTGTTGGGAAGACAGATAATGGCATCAGAGGCTCATGGATGACAGTGTTGTCCTGGCAGGGGTCCAGGGCAGTTGGAAATAGAGAGCATTTAATGCGTCTGGCAGCCGAGAAGTTGAGGTGTGACTGGATGTTCCAGAAGACAAGGATCTCTCTGGCAGTCACATTATCTGAGCTTGGGTGGGCTCTCTGCTAAAGCTTCAGACGACCAGGCGTCTAGTGCTGGCAACTGTCCAATTGGCATTTACATTTCCTGACCATGAGTTATACTTGGATGAAGCTTATAAGAGAGCAACTAGTTAGTTATTCTTTAGTTAGTGATTTGTGTATTGCTGTGTCCACCATGACATATTTAATTCTGTAAGGACAGGTAATATATAGATCTTATTTATCTTTATACCATTGTCCTAGCCCCTGGCACGTGGTGGGTTCCCTCTTCTACTTGTTGTTAGTAATATACTCCTGGACCTAACAGTCCCCACATCCCCTGTGCCCACATCTCATTTTCTTCCCCATTTCTCCAGTCACTCTTCCTACCTCACTTTCCCTTTATAAACAAGTTGAATAGAAGGTGGTGACACTGAAGTGGCACTTCAGCTCTTATCCTCTGATGCTCTCCATAGCACTTGGCAACTTTAACTGCAACTCTCTCTCTCACTTGACTTCTGGACTCTCCTGTCTCCTGGTTTTTGTTCCTTGGGGATTTCAGGTGCCTTTTTTTTAAATGCCTGTTTTCCTGAGTCCCGTCCCAGGCTCTGGGCTCCTTTTCTCATGTCCCACATCCTCCCTGGATTCCCCTTCCAAATTCACAGCTTCAGTCTCTAGTCCAGATCTCTCTCCCATATATTGTGAGACGTTTCCATAATGAGTCCCACAGGTGTACTGTACTCAACATGGCCAAAACCAGAGACAACCTCTCACCCAAAATGGGATTTCTCTCTTTTTAAAGAACACCCACATTCACAAGCCAATAGCCTGTGAGTCAGGCTAGATTCTTCCCTTTTGTGCATTTCATGCATCAGTCACCTTTATTAAGATATTTCCATCCTAATATCTGACAAATTTAACTCTTTCTCTCAAACTTTCTATCACGCCTGGTTTAGTTTGCCAAAGGGCTACCGATGCAAAGTACCAGAAATGGGCGGGCTTTTGTAAAGGGGATTTATTCGGGGTAAAAGCTTACCATTCCAAGGCCATGAAAAATCCAACTCAAGGCATCATAAGAGGTGCTTTCTCACCCAAGTCAGCTGCCATGTATTGAAGCAAGATGGTGGGTGATTTCTGCCTGGTCTTTGCCTTCCCCTCTGGGCTGTACCATCTCCCGGAGCTCAGCTATGGGCAACCAGGCATAGGGCTTGTCTGTTACCAGGCCTTCTCTCTCTGGCTTTGCTGCTCTGCTTTCTTCCAAATTTCAGGGACAAGCTATCAGGCGCATGGCTCATCTCTCCCCAGGGCCTCAGTTCTTTGAGCCTCTCCTTACTCTCAACATGGAAGGATCAAATATGGCAGAGTTCCCTTTCCCTGTGTGTCTCTGTTTTTTAATCAGACTCAGCAAGAAGATGGAGATGCAACCTGAGTCATGTGTCACTGATGTGGTCCAATTGAAAAGGTCTCACATCCATAGGAGTGGGCCCCCCCACAAACATAATCTTTCTTTTTGGGGAGATCCATAAAATAATTTCAAACTGCCACAACACCATTACGGTTATTTGGTACCCTTCAAGTACAATATATGCCTGCTACCTTTTCCCCTCCAAGCCAGTGTCATTGAGTTGCCCTGCCTCTGGGATACAGTAGCACCAATGGCACTAAGTCCCTTCCTCTGTTGTAGAACTTAAGACAAGATATTTTAATCATGTGTTTCCTTTGCATCGCCTGTACCAGGCTTTGATTTCCTCCATGTCAAAGACCTTGCCAGAATAATTTTTGAATCCCCAGTAACCAGTATACATAGAGCCTGGTACTCGGTAGTAATGCAATTAATGTTTATTGCATAAATTATTCAACAAATGGCTGGCAACATTTTTATACTCTAAAAGTTCACTAATACATTTTGAATCACATAGAAATGAAAAAAGTTACACACAGTCCCAACACCAAAACTGAACTATAGCCTTTGGGATATATTTTCTTATGTTTTTACCTAAACATAATCATACTGCCTTTCCACTAAGAATACAGTAATTTTTCATATTGTTAAATATTCATTGTAACATTATGAAAATGTTTTTTGTTATCACAAAAGAGTTCTACTGATAGTAGCTAATTTTATAAATACAGAAAGTATAAAAAAAAAGTAATCCCCAGTTATAATCCCACTGCCCAGAGGTACAGTTTTTAATGTCTTACATTTGTTATATTCCTTAAAAATACATTTTATACTTTAGTCATTATGAAATTAGAAGCATTTTCTTGTGTCATTTAAAATGTTTTCTAAATATTTTTTAATGACTACTTAATAGCCCATTATATGGTTGCTCCATAATTTATTTAATCATTTCTCTAATGTTGGGCTTTTAAGCTGTTTTCAATTTGTTATAAATAACAATTAAATAACATTGTTATACATACATTTGAGTATGTATTTCATAATATAAATTCCTAGTAGCAGAACTAATCTGTCAAAATTAATTAATATTTTAAAAGCCTTTGAAACGATTTGTCAAAATGCCTTGGAAAGGTTTTACCTCCCACCAAATGGAAGAGATCATTCTTTATTGTACCTTTTCCAACATTGGGAAGTTATTGTCTATCAACTTGAAAAATCTTTTTAAAAATTCAGATCTTACCATTACTTTAATTTTTATTTCTTTGATTAATAAAGCATTGACGGATTCAATGTTTTTAAATGGCTTCTATAAACTGACGACTTCTATACATTGCTTATTCATGCTTTAGGGGATTTTAGTATTTTTATAGAAATATTACCATTTTCTTTATTGATTTGTATAAATTCTCAAAATCAGAATATTAACCTTTTTTGATATTGTCTCTCTAATTATTCTTAGTTTGTTTATTCTTTAATTTTGTTAATGATTTTCTTTATATAGAAAAGATTTTTACTGTTTAGATAGTCAAGCCAATATTGTCCTTTGTGATTTCTTCCATTGATTTTTTTTTTTTTTTTTTTTTTTTAGGAGGTACCAGGGATCGAACCCAGGACCTCATACATGGGAAGCAGGCCTTCAACCACTTGAGCTACATCTGCTCCCCTCCTCCATTGATTTTTAATCTTAGAAAGTGCTTCCCTATCCATAAATGGACAATATAGTTATCTTTTCTTCTAGTATTTTTATGTTTTGATGTATTTTATGTTTAATTTTTTTTATCCACTTGAAATTAATTTTGGCATTTCACATGAAATAAGGGCCCACCTTGATTTTCTTTTCCCTCCCAAGAGTTAAGCACTTGGGTAAACAACATGCTTAATAACATTTTAATATTCTATATTGAATTGCATTTCAACACAAGATTGCTAAAAGGAAGTCGGGATAATATTTCTGATTAAATCAGACCTAATAATATAATTTAGAACATGAGTGAAGGGTATGTCATCCCAGGAGATTGAGAAGCAAGAATAAGTCCCATTTCTGGAGGTTTCTTCAGGCTGGTGCAGATACCAATAGAAAAATCAGGAATGTGGTTCGGGAATCTCCTAGCCCCATGAGCTTTCACAGGTACAAAGGCCTAATGTAGCAATGCATGTGTATGGGGTAGCCACTTCCATTGTATGGAGGTCTCTAAATGCAATGAGAGGGGAGTAAGAGCAGATGGGGAAGATATTATTTTAATTTGCATGATTTCATACCCAAACCTCAATCCTGACCTCATGTTAAACAATGACTCATACCTCCACAAGTTGCTAACCTAAAAAAATAGGAACTCTATCTCTATATAATTTTGTTTTCTGCAAAATCATGGGCTGCCATAATTAATACGTGCAATTCATATGCTTGTTCACAAGTCAGGGGTGACTTTCCAGTAGAAGAGGAATCACAAATGAGTCTATTCCCTCCACTAAAGATATGGATTCAGAGTACCTCTGATGGTCATCTGCCTTTGCTTAGCAGATCTGGATTTTGTTTGGAAACTCAAGTACAGAACCTAGCACCACTTGCCAGGGGTCTCTACCTGACTTGGTAGGCAAAAGTAAGCTAACATGTGCATGCACAATACTGGAAAATTTGCTTCATCTTTTTAGTCATTATAAGAGAAAGATTTTGCTTCTCATATATCAGCATTGCCATTTTGCAGAACTAAGGGCATCAGCAAAAAAAAAAAAAAAAGAGAGAGAGAGAGAGAGAGAGAGAATGAGAGAAAGAAAATGTTGCAGCTGCAGACACACACACCCAGCAGTTTGGCTCAGCTTTACTGATGAGATCTTGACTTGGAAATGAATCAATTTTGTAATTCATGCAATTTAAAAGATAGACCAAAAAGCATCACAAAATAAGTAGTTGTCACAGAAACATAACAATCCTTAAGTTACCCAACCACAGCTTATATACAAACTACCCAAATTTTTCTTTAAAAAAAAAAAAGAAAAGAAAAGAATATTCAAGCTGGGTAGAACTCAAACCCTATTCTATCTTGTGCAACTCCCTTGTGTTATATTTTTGAGGTTTTCAATTCAATTTTGCCATGTTTTTCATCATTTACTAATTGTTTACTAATAATTGTTGCTTAGCTCTCTTTTCCAGCCAGGTTATACACTCCCTGAGTGCAGAGGCTTATCATTTGTGCGGTGCCCACAAGCCTAGCTCAGTTGCCAGGAAATTAAAAATGCTCATTGAGTGCTGAGGGTGTGCAGATACTTCACTCACACCTTTCAGTATAATCCCAGTCCAGAAAACAGGGTAGGTGCATTTCTTGTGTGTTGTCTGATGGCACTTAAGGATGAACAAGGCAGACTTTAACCATAGCTAATACATGATGATGGCAAAAACAATTGATGTCAGACAAAGAATGAGTTAGCTCCCTTCTTATTCAGAATGATGATCTGATCTGTGGATTGTCCACACCTCTCCCTTTCCTCTCCCTTTGTAAGGGAAAGTGAGAACAGAGGAATGCACACTTTTCAGTCCGAGTGCTAATGCCAGTTTGATCACACAGGGTTGATCATCTTCATGAACTAATTAAAGCTCCCAGAAGTCTTTTCTTTCAGAGCATCAGTGCTTAGTAAATGACGAAAGGGGAAGGCAGAGAGGGTATTTCTTAAACCATTTTTGAAAGACTTTACCCATGTTTTATTTCTAGCAATTGAAAACACAAATTTGGTTTACTGGTAACTTAAAGGAGGAAGAATTAACTTTTTAAAAAAGCTTTATTCACGTATAATTAAAGCAATCCAGTTTTACTACACTTCCATCACCTCAAAGAGTTTCCTCATGCCCATTTGCCTGAGGAAATGCCCACTTGCAGTTAATCCCTGTTCCCACTCAAGCCCTAGGCAACCACTGATTTGTTTCTGTCTCTATAAATTTGCCTTTTCTAAACACTTCGTATAAGTGGAATCATATGATATGTAGTATTTTGCATCTGGTTTCTTTCACTTACCATAATGGGTTTTTTGGTTTTTTTTTTTATTTTTAAAGAAGTTTAGATTACACAAAAGTTACATCGAAAATACAGGAGATTCCCATATACTCCACACCCTACCCCTCTCACATTTTCCCCTATTAATAACATCTTTCATAAGTGTGGTATATTTGTTAAAATTGATAAAATATATTGAAGCATTGCTACTAACCATGGTCTATAGTTTACATTTTGTTTTATACTTTGCACCACACAATTTTATAGGTTTTAACAAAATATAATGACCTGTATTCGTCATTGGAATATCATGCAGAAAAATTCCAATGTCCCCAAAATACCCCATGCTATACCTATTCTTCTCTATCCCTCCCCTCAGAACCTCTGATGATCACTGTCTTTATATCAATGTTACAAAGTTCTTCTATTACTAAACTAATAATAAGTCTACTTTGGTCCATAGCATTCCTTCCTTATGTTTATTTATTCCTCAAGCTTGAGGATTTGGGGATGGTGATGCCCACTCTGCTTCCGCTTGAGAGGGGGCTCAGATCCCATGGGGCAGATGGATGGAACTGTCTTGCTTGCTGTTGTAGATACTCTCTGTTTTGGGGGATGGGAGTTGTCTCTCATCATCCTTTTGTTAGTTGTCCTGGACGAGTGTGATGAACTGGAGAGGAGGTGTTGGCTGCAACTCTGCTGAGATTCAGGGCCCAACCAGCATATGAACAGACCAGAGATTTAAGTCGCTGGGACACATATTTAATGGATATAGTGCTTCCTGCTGTTTCTGGAGGAGGATTGCAGCCTGCTGTTCCCTACTACACCATCTTGGATCTCCCCAGCATAATGTTTTTGAGGTTCATTCATGTTCTGTCATGAATCAGTTGTTCTTTGATTTTAGTTGCTGAATAGTATTCCTTTTTATAGATTTTCCACATTTTTTTCACCAGGATGTTTAGAAGTTTCCAGTTTGGGCTATTACGAATGATGCTACTTAAACATTCATATGTGTGTTCTTATTTGGGCATACGTTTTTCTCTTGTTAAGGAGTCATAGGAGTTGAATTGCTGGGTCATATGGTAAACTTTTTAAGAAACTGCCAAACTGTTTTCTAAAGATGCTGTACCATTTTACATCCTCACCCGCAATGTATGAGCATTCCAATTTCTCCACATCTTCACCAACACTTGGTAATGTCTGACTTTTTTATTATAGCCATTCTAGTGGGTATGCAGTGGTATCTCATTGTGGTTTTAATTTGCATTCCCCTAAGGACTAATGATGTTGAGCACCTTTTAAAGTGCTTATTTCCATTAATATATCCTCTTTGAGGAAATGTCTATTCAAATCTTTTGCCTGTTTTAAAATATTGTGCTGTCTTCTTATTTTGAGTTGTAAGAGTTCTTTATATACAAATCCTTTATCAGATATATGATTTACAAATATATTACCAGTCTGAGGATGATCTTTTCATTTTTTGAATGGTTTCCTTTGAGTACAAAAGTTTTTATTTTGATGAAGTCCAATTTATCAATTTTTTCTTTTATGTATTATGCTTTTGATGTCAGCTGTTTTTTATATTAAGTCAAAATATGAAATTTTATATAAATAAAATATTTAATATTATAGTGTATATAACTTTATTAAAATGTAATATTTCAAATGTATGTTATAAGGATAATTACAATCAAATCTCCCCCAATTACCCCTCCTAACCTACTTTGTATTTTGAATGGAAGAAACAATAGTGCTCTTTAATAAACTAATGGTAGGTTTTTCAAGCTACAATGAAAGAAATCCACTATACATCACCTGCCACAGACAACCAAATCTGACACCTGAACCACAGTACCAATGCAAGCATGCTTCCTAAATTAGGCTTCATTTAATTGTATTATTTAAACAAACAAAGCTAGAAAGATACTCTTCTCTCTGCCTTGTTGATTTTCTTCCTGTACTATTCTTCCTGTTTGTGTTTTTGTAATTTCCTTTTTTTTTTTTTTTCCCCTGCCTTTGCTGGAGTTGTCACCTAGTGAATAGGTGAATAGAATACCCTCAAATCCCCAGACAATGGTTTTCCCAAAGGGTTTTTGGATTTGTGTTTATCCATTGTGCTGACAGGAACTCTGTGCCTGCTTTTTGTTGAGCAGTAAATACACGACGGAAGCAAGAACGTCATTAATATAATGCTTTATGCTTCTGAGGCAGCTTTCTCATTAGTGCTTAGTATACTTAGCAAAGAAGCCAGGTTCTAGAAATAAAGAGGAATGTGGATTGACAGTGCAAGCAGAGTCCTCTCTTTCACGTGGAAAGGCAGGAGGTAAAACAGACAAGAAAAAAAACTTTATGAATGCTGAATACCAAATTCAAAAGCCTTTTTGAATCTAGAAGAATCTAGAGCTGACAGTTGGGTGCTGGGTCTGTGTGTGAGAAAACAATAAGGAAAAGAGGGAGAGAAAGAGGTAGTTTTAAGAATTGAAGTGGAGGATCCAGAACAAGTAGAACTGGGAAGTTTGAAGTTATAAGGAAAGAGCACATAATTAACAATGCTAAGTAGCAGTGAAGATTGTGGGGATAGGGTGGGAGGAGGGAGGCACTGACCTTGAACTGGAGTAGGGATGTATCTTCTGAGATGAAGGAAGGAGAGGGAAGAAAGGGTGAGGCTACAGATAAATTTATTTGTATCTAGTCAAAACTTGAAAGAGATCTTGCGTGATGGATTCAATTTTACTTGATGAGGTAGCAGATAAAGTCAACTGAAGGGTTCAAATTATGAAATTAGAATGAAGTTTGGGAATTATCAAATGGAGACTGTAGAGAACCAACTATAAGTTAAAAGATCAATGAATGAGCACAGCTAGAATGAGCCACAGACCACATGGCTATGTGTTTTTTTTTCCAGCCATGCATGGTGGCTGGGATTTAGGAGCAGAGAAGGTGGATTGACACATATTTGAGGTTTTCTGGGAGATGAGGCTGACTCAAGGATACGTGCAGAGAAATATCCAGATGAGAAGTATAGTTTGTATAATTAACCATATCCTCCAGGATGAGCAGAAGATGATGAGGAGGCTAGAAGGTATTGATATTAGGGGCTCCCAAACTTATCTGCACATAGAATCATCTGAGTATCTTTTATAATTCCCAACTCCCAAGCCACATACCAGTTCAATTAAGTCACCAATCTCTGTAAGTGGGACATGGGCACAGAAACAGACACAGTTTTTTAAGCTCCCCAGGTGATTCTAATATACAGTTATGCTTGGGTACCACTGGGCTCATACTTTAGGACAAGGGTTCTTAACAAGGGGTCCATGAACTTGAATTGAAATTTTTAAAAAAAACAAAACATTATTCTTGTGGAGACACATTGGTACAGGTGTGATATATTTATTAAATAATACACAGTATAGTGTGGACTTAGTAAGGGGTCCATGGCTTTCACCTGACTGGCAAAGGGGTCCATGGAACAAAAAAGGTTAAGAATCCCTGCCTTAGGACAGTGGTTCTCCAAGTGTGATTGCCAAACTGGCAGTGTCAACATCACCTAGGAACTTGTTAGAAATGCAAATTCTTTGGGCCCCTATTGAATCAGAAATTCTGGGGGTGGAGCGCAGCAATTTGTATTTTTTAGCAAGTTCTCCAGGTGATTCTGTTGCAGGTTAAAGTTTGAGAACCACTGAATTGGGAGAAAAAGAAGGAATCATTTTCCTATGATCCCTCTAAGAATAGAAATAGTAGGGAGAGCTAGAAGGACTGGGATCTTTCTGTGTCAAGCCTTTCCAGATTATAACTAGGTCAGCTTTGAGCCTTGAAAAGTCGAGGATCTAACAGCTACTGGGTTGCATGGTCATCTACATTTATGTTTAAATATCCCAGATTTATGTCAATATTTGGTGATAGAGAAGAAAATTATGATCCACCATGTGCCTAGACCTTCAGCGTTTTATGGGAGATGAAAGTGGTAATATCAAATGGCATTAACCTTGACAGAGGAAGCACTGTCTTACACATGCTGGAAAAGCAGCACCTGGATGCTGAGTGAGTGCTGACCCCAACCCTTACCTCCCATCTAGGGGCATGTAGAGGAAACAGCAGCCACTGCTGGAGTGGGAAGCAGAACTTTCAACTTCAGGGTAAGGTTTCAACTAATGATGATGGAGAGACAACTGTAAAGAAGAAAATAATGAAGCTATTATTCTCTGTGGAATGATGAATTCAGAGGGCACAGTAAAATGGCTGAAAGGTTTGGAGACAAGGTTTCAGAGAGTGAAGAGCCAGAAGAAGGAACACAAAGCTGCAGAAAAAGAGAGAGAACAATGCATGATAGATGTTTAGGCAGAGAACACTGGGGAAAGAGGGCAGGTACCCTTTGCCTTTGGGGCAGTGCCCATGTGTTATCTGTTCAAGAGGCCTTGGTGTACCTGATTAGCTTCCTTGACATGAATTATTTGGTGCCATTGTGGCTGGCTGTTCCAGGCAATCCTTATACCACCCCCAGGAAAAGTGAGTCACTGAGTGGTGAAAGCCTCAGTCTCCAGCAAGACTGCTTTGTGAGGGGCAGAGGAGCAGCAGGGGCTGGTGACACTGCTCAAGGTGAATGGGCAGTGGCGAGGGCCTGGTCTGCCATTAGCTCTTTCCCATGGGACACTTTCCTATTTCCCAGCACTCAAATCTTCTCCTCCCCAGCAGAGAGTTATGCCTGTCTGAAAATGGTTCCAGGCAGACCCAATTGTTATCATAAAGAAAAGCAACACCAGAGGAACCTTGAAAACTTTTAGATATTGCTTATCCTGGCTCTGACTGATAAACTGGGCAGAAGGAAAAAGGGAGGAAGGAATAAATCAAGGAAATGATAACAAAAGCAGAAGAAAACAGTTCCTCTTTGCTTGGCTGAATAGTTGCTTGTGATTTCTGTCTGAATCATGGCATCTGTCTGAATCCAGGATTCTGGAACACATTAAATGCAGGTATGAATTAGGCATTCCAGTGACTTAGTTTACAGACCAATAAAACTACTCAAGTTGTCCAAGGCTAAATTGTGAAGGTGCCATAATTTGTTTCTGACTCTCCTCCATTTTCTGGGCCCCATTTCCTCCTCCAGAAACCCTTTTCCTCAGGTTTTCCTCAGCTCTGCACTCACCCTTCTTCAGGAACATCCCCAGGGGCTCAGGGAGAGGGACAGCACAGAGGTATAACATCTTCCTTCCACCTAATGTTTTGGTCATTAGAGACCCTCGCTCCTTGAAGATTTTAGCTCATAGCCACTGTCACGTCCCCAACTACTCCTGTCACGATTCTTGGGGATGTCATGGTCCACAACCATGATCTTTTCAACTCCTTGGACTCAGGAATAATATTCACAATATGTAACAAGTGACAGAACAAAGACATTGGCCAATCACAACAGGTACCAGCTGCCAATACCCCAGTAAATCCATAAGGCATGTGCTGGCGGAACAGCAGCCTCCTGCCTGCCCAGTCTCTCAGTCCTCCAACCATCTTGTCCTCCTCCGATTCAGCTGTCCACTCCCATGGGGATAGCCTAGACATTTTCCTTAGCATCTACAACCGCTTTACAATCTCAGTCATGATCTCTTTACCTGTCAGCTCATTTCCCCAACTCCAAAAATTCTTTAATTCCAACAGCTCTTTAACACACAAAACCTACATGCTGTTGAACCTACCACCTTCTCGCTGATCCTCCAACCCTCACCCCAACTCTCATCTGCTCCTTACCTAGCTGACATACCACAATATATTATTATTATCACCCCCTTACACTCTCATCTCACTTGCCTCTCTCTCTCACTCCAATGTACTCACGTGGAAACCCCTGGTAACATACTACAGACCCATACCTGCATAGCTGCTATTTCCTACACTCTTAAAAACAAAAACAAACAAACTTTCTTGATCCCACATCACCCTCTGGCTATTGACCCATTACTCTGCTTCCCTTATAGTAAAATCCCTTGAAAGAGTTATCTTTTCTCACTACCTCCAATTCCTCTCCTCCCATTCTCTGTTAAAATCACTCCCATCAGGATTTTATCTCCTTCACTCCAACAACTCTCCTCTCATCAAGATCATCAGAGACATCCTCTGCTAAACCCATTGGTCAATTCTCAGTCCTCATCTTCTTTGAACTATTGGCAGCATTACACATAGTTGGTCATTCCCTCTTAGGAGTACTTCCTTCTTTTGTCTTCCAGGATACCACATTTTTTTCTGGTTTTCCTCCTATTTCATTAGCCATTCCTTCTCAGAGTTCTTTGTAGTTGCTAACTCATCAAGTTATAAATAGTGAAATACTTCAAGGCTGTCTTTGGACCTCTTCTTTTCTCTATCTATATCCATTCCCTTATAGGTTCATCTATTCCTCATGCCTTTAAATATCATCTTTGACCTGATGACTTCCAAATGTATATCTCTAGCCAACACCTCTCACCTGAACTCCAGTCTCATATACCAACTACCTACTGGGCATCTTCATGTGATGCCTAATAGGCATCTCATATTTAACATGTCCAAATAGAACTCCTGAGCCTACCTGCAAAGTGTTCCACCTATAGTTCTCCTAGCTCAGTAAATAGCAACATGATCATTCCAGTTACTCAAATCAAAAGTCATAGAATCAGGTGGCGGATGTGGCTCAAATGGTTGGGCATCCATCTCCCATATGGAGGGACCTGGGTTCGATTCCCGGGACCTCCCGGTAAAAATAAAGAAAAATATAGAAGGTGCACGGGTGTGCCGCCAGGCCCTGCCAAGCCATGCAGCAAGATGATGACATAACAGGAGAGTGACACAAGGGAGAGCCAAGACGAGATGCACCAAAAAACCAGGAACCAAGGTGGCGCAGGCAGTAGGACGCCTCTCTCCCACATCAGAGGTTCCCAGGATTGAATCCTGGTGAAGACAGGAAGAGAAGGATGAGACGAGAGGGCAGGAAACAGGCACAGAGAATTGCCCAGCAAATGAACACAAAAACAGCAAAAGCAGGGGTGAGAGGGTAAAAATGGATAAAAGTAAATAAATAAATAAATCTTAAAAAAAAAAAAAAAAGTCATAGAATCATCTGTATGTCTTTTTAATCTCAGACCCTACTCAGCAAACTTTCTTGGCTCTACCTTTAATATATTTCCAAAAGCTGACCATTTCTCATCCCTCCAGTTACCCCTGCCATGGTTCAAGCTGCCAAGGTTTCTTACTTGAATTATTGCAATAGCTTCCTAACTGGTCTCTCTGCTTTCATCATTGCCACTCCTCCAGTCAAGTCTCAATACAGCAGCCAAAATGATCCTTTTCAAACATTAGACAGATAACATGTTTCCAGCTCTAAAAATTCTCTAAAAGTTACAAATGCCACTCACAGTAAAAAACAAAATTCTTAAAATGGCTGACCAGGCCTTTCATGATCTGTTCCTCTCCTGGTCCCCTACCCCTTACTCCTCTGACCTTGTCTCCTACCTACACAATGGCTTCCTGACTATTCTTCAAATGTGCCAAGCGCGGTCCAGCCTCAAGGCCTTTGTACTTGCGATTCCCTCTGCATAAAATGCTCTTCCTCTAGACATCTGCTTTGTTAATTCCCCAACCCAAAAAATTCTTTAACACCAAGAGTTTTAATGTCACATCCTCAGGGACCACTTTATTAAATATTTCAGCCTACATGTTCATCCTGCAGCCTGGAACTTTTTTTTTTTTTTAAGATTTATTTCATTTATTTATTTCTCCCCACCCCTCGTTGTTTACATTCACTGTGTCTGTTTGTTGTGTGCTGGTCTTCTCTTTTTAGGAGGTACAGGGAACCGAACCCGGATCTCCCATGCGGTAGGCAGAAGCCCAGGCCCCCAAGCCACATCTGCTTCCCCAGCCTGGAACTTTTTATGCCCCTTTCCTGTTTTATATTTTCCCAACATCTAGTTACCATCTGGCATACTGTATTTATTTATTTGTTTGTTTGTTTATTGCATGTGTCCCCCAATTGAATATCATTTCCACGAGGGCAGGACAGTAATTGTCACCCTGTTTAGGTGCTAGAGAAGATGTGGAGAAATAGGAACACTCCTTTACTATTGGTGGGGATATAGAATGGTGCAGCCCCTGTGGAAGACAGTTTGGTGGTTCCTCAGGAAGCTACATATAGAACTGCCATATGATTTGGCAATCCCACGACTAGGCATATATTCAGAAGAACTGAAAGCAAGCATGCAAAAATGACACTTGCACACTGATGTTCATAGAGGCATTATTCACCACTGCCAAAAGGTGGAAACAACCCAAGTGTCCATTTGTTTATGAATGGATAAACAAAATGTGATATATACATACATTGGAGTATTATTCAGCTGTAAGAAGAAATGAAGTTGGATGCCTATGACAACAAGGATGAACCTTGAGGACATTATGTTGAATGAAATAAGCCCGACAAATATTGTATGGTCTCATTGATATGAACTGATTACAAGGAGTAAGCTCATGGAGTTAAAATCTAGAATATAGATTACCAGGAGATAGAATAAGGATTGAGAAGGGGAAGCTGATGCTTTATGCCTGTAGAATTTTAATAAATTGATTGTAAATGCCTGGATATGAATAGAGAAGATCATAACACATTATTGTATTATTAACAGTGTTGATTTATAGATGTGACTGTGGCTGAAAAGGGAAGTCTAGTGTGGTAAATGTCAATAGAAGGAAAGAGATGATCAACTTGGAACTGTATAATGTGGTGAACCCGATGATGGATGAATGTGGTTAATAGTATAAATACAAGAATGTTCTTCCACGAACTTGAATGAACATGCATCACTATTACAAGTATGAAATAATGGCATTAACACCATATGTTAATATGGTGATATATGGAAATAATACAACTAATTTAAACTATGGACTATAGTTAACAGCAATATTTTAATATTTTTTCATCAATTGCAACAATGGTACTATATCAACGCTAAGATTCAGCAATGTGGGGGAGGGTGAAAGAGGGTATGGGATTTTCTTTTTCGGAGTAATGAAAATGTTCTAAAATTGACTGTGGTGATGAGTGCACAACTCTGTGATTATACTGACAGCCACTGAGTATACAGTTTGGAGGAAATGTAAGGTGTGTGAGAAAAATCATTAAAAGAAAAGAAAACAAAACAAAACAAAAACAAAAACAAAATAGAGAATCAGGTGTGATAAAGGGTGTGGGGCTTCTTTTCAGGATAATGAAAATGTTTTAAAAATTGATTGTGGTCCTCAAGATTGGGGAATGAAAAGTGGACTAAAGTAGACTTATTATTATTCTATTACAGACTTATTATTATTCTAGCAATGGAAGAACTTTTATCATTGATATAAAGATAGTGGCCACCAGAGGTTCTGAAGGGAGGAAGAGGGGAGAAGAGGGGTAACATGAGGCCATTTTCAGGGCATTGGAATTGTCCTGCATGACATTGCAATGATGGATACAGGCCATTACACATTTTGTCATAACATATAAAATTGTGCGGGACAGAGTGTAAACTATAATGTAAACTATAGTCCATGGTTACTAGCAATGCTTCAATATCAATATCAATATCAATTGTAACAAATGTACCACACTACTGAAAGATGTTAATATGGGAAAGTATGGGAGGGGGAGGGAGTAGGGTTTATGAGAATACCCTATATTTATTATGTAACATTTATGTAATCTAAAGCTTCTTTAAAAATTAAAAAAAAATTTTAAAAAACCAACAAAAATTTTGATTATGGTATTGCACATATCTGTGAATATACTAAAAAACCACTGAATTAATTTAGAAAATGAGTAAAATGTATGGTATGTGAATTATATCTCAATAAAGCTGTTTTTAAAAAATGATGGCAAAACCAGGTCAAAGTATGATAAGAAAAAATAACGTGCATACTCAGTGAAAGCAAAAAAGAGTGCAGGAATAAGATTGTTAATTAGACACAAAACTAGTTACTAGAGGCAATAAACACTTGTCTTTGGGGTTATATTCTTTACTTTTAGAAATAATTTGCATCTCTACAGGGCAAAAATCATTTCCTTCTCTACAGGCAAATCATTTGCCTCTTATCAGTTTTTTGCATAATTTAAAGGCTACCCTTACAAGACTTGTGAAATGGTCTAATCAATAACCAGTAACTGGTAAGTCAGACAAGGTTATAGTCTTCTGAATTCATATGACCCTTAGGCAGACTTGTTAGACAGAACCCTACATGACAAGGGAGTCACACAGTCATCTTTTTGCCTTTCAGGTTTGGAAATTTTTTTTAACATCACTCATTTCCTTTTCTATAACCCACTCAGGATTCAGACCTGAAGCTTATACAGTCAGTGGGTAGGGGTTCTCTTTAAGGAAAATAATACAAAATAACATGGAAACACATTACTCAAGTCACAGGGACTTATAAAGGGTCTGTGCCCATGAGAACTGCATGGAAAATCCACCTCTAAAACTGCATGGAAAATCCACCTCTAAATTATGGCAATTTACACAAACATCCACCCACACCCACACCCACACCCGCCCCTACCCCCATCTCAAATCTCTCTTCTCTCCAACCATTCTACAAAAATCTCCGTCCTTTACTGACTTTCCTTTCACCTTTCAGGTCCTCCCAGGTCTTTTTTTTCCATGAATTTCTTCTATGGTCTTTCTAACATAAATCACTTTAACCTCTCTAGTCTAGCCACCCATAGTATTACATTAAAAAGAAATTACCATCTAACATCAAAAAGCAGCAGGAGGCAAAAACAGAGTCCTTCTTAGGAGGCTGAAGTAGGGTAAGTCTGTGAATACAAATACAGTAGTATTTGCTTCATTAAGACTTGCATTTCAGGAAAAATCTCAATGCCTTTTTACATTAATGTGGAGATGACTGGTAAAGGTTAATGTGTATTCCTCCAGAACTTTTAAACAGTAGTCAAGAAGTCTTAAATCAAAGGGAAAAAATCATTATGAGTGGCATTTCAGACAGATTGGATAGAGGGGTTGCAATATTCGAGGGACATAAAGAATAGCAATATTGATTTTTAGAAAAGGGACCATAAACACATTCTATACAGTATCACTTACACATCACTATAGCCAGGTCATCATAGCATCATTCTTGTGTGTCATCTACCGGGATGATGAATGAAATTACCATCATATCAAAACTGCACCATTGTCCCTATCCTTTTTTTCTCTCTTTGCAGTGATATTGGTAGTTGCATGGGTAGTGTGAAACATACTATGTTTCTGGAGCTCACAGATGATATCTTTTTTTTTTTTTAATATATTTTTAATTAATTTATTTATCCCTGCCCCTTGTTGTTTTTTTTGCGCTCACTGTCTGCTCTGTGTCCATTCGCTGTGTGCTCTCTCTGTCTACTCGTCCTCTCTTCTCATCTTCTCTTCTCGTGTTCTCTTTAGTAGGCACTGGGAACCAATCCCAGGTCCTCCAGTGTGGGAAAGAGGCACTCAATCGCTTAAGCCACCTCAGCTCCCTGGTTTGTTGTGTCTTTCATTGTCTCTGCTATTTGTCTCTTTTTGTTGCACCAGCTTTCCGCGTGGGCCAGCTTGCCTTCACCAGAAGGCCCCAGGAAACGAAACCAGGATCTCCCATATGAGCCACATCCACTTCCCACAGATGATATCTTGAGATCTACTTGACAATAGCATTGGAATGCCCTTAGGACACCTTCGTCATGAAATATCTATTGAGTTAGTAAACATGTCCTTGCTCTCTGGACAATTATTGGGATTATTGGACAAATACTGGAAATATTGGAAAAGACAAAAAAAAAAAAAAAGTAAAGGACAAAAATATTTGCATGTAGAATGTTGATTACATACAGAAAGTGCACTAAACAAATAGTATTATTTTGGAAAGGAGGTAAGTGTATTTCAAGGACTGGCAGGAGAAAAGACAGCAGGGATTGCCTCTGATAATTCTTGTCTCTGTTAACTAGAAGGCTGCAAATACCTATTTATCTCCAGAAATGTACCCGGAGCTCAGCACTTGGATCCAGAACTATAGTGACATGATGCTGGTATCACAGCAGTCACCATCCCTAGGCTTGCCTGGCTTCTGCCCACCACGGGTTTCTCTGCTGAGGCCAGAGCCACATGGGAGCTAGGCCTTCCTTGCTGACTGACAACAGAACTTGTCAAGGAGCTGGGAGACAAAAGACAAGTGCTTGGTAAAGGTGGCACATGAAGGGCTGGCAAGATGCTATTTTATTCCCTCCAGAGTGTAGCAAGTCAGAATCCCTGCCTTGGGTAACAGGCTTTGCTCTCATGTGCTCTGTGGATACCAGTGCCACTGGGTACCAGGTAAGGAGAAACAAGTGCTTACTCAATACAAAGACCGCGAAAGCCATTTTAACTTTCTAGGGGAATCCTTTTCCTGGGAGAAGGAAAGTATAAGGGGTGTTGCCTAAGCAGAGTCTGAAACTCAACTAGTCCTGTAATTTACCAGATATCTGGCCCAAAGTACTCATTAATAGAATGCAAATGTTCTAGAAATAGCTTTTCTTTTCCATTCCCTTTAGGGCCTTCAATTTATTTCTGCTATGTCCAAAGAGACCCATTTTCCTGTATATGCATTGAGTTGAAACAATTTATTAAATGCCTGGTTAAATATACCCTAACTGCCAACTACCCAGCTACTGTATAAATGGACAAAGATAAAATTCCAGGCTAAAAAGAGCTAGGGACTCTAAGATCAACGAAGTCCCAACCAAAGTAATTGAATGTAAATTAACAAAAGGTGAAACCTCTAGAATTAGGCTGTGGTCACTGGAGAATCAGGTTTGGTTTTTTTTTAAAGCCCTCTGTAAGGAACAAGCAAAAGAGGAGACAGAGAAAGTTTCTAGGCTAACCTGATGTTTATTAATGGCCCCAGGCATAGTTGAGGGGAAGGAAGAAGCTGAGATTCAGTAATTACCATAAAAAGCCAGAAGGAGCAGTGAACTAATCTTATCAGATAAGAGACATAAAGCACCAGAAACTCTGAAGCAAAGAGAAAGACTAGGCATCAGCAACCAGACTTTTGATTCTTTTAGCATCTAAATCTAACTTGCTCTATTTCTTTTATCTTGAGGAGGAGAACAAAATCACTATTAATTCTAGCTCTGTTTACCTGTAATATTTCAGAGGTCCAAGGCTATATGGTAAGATAGATATTTGCAGACTGCTCTCCTTAGAGCCCTTTCCCCATTCCCACAACCCCAGCAAGTACCCAGAATATCATCTACTGTTGGTGTGAGATATATTGACCCAGGTACATTAAAGTCTAACCCACTTCTCTGTCCCATATCCCAAGCTCCTCCGCACACACTGAAACAGATGCCGCTAAAGAAAAACATTTTAAGACAAATTTATAGGATTATCCACTCCTATTCCTTACCTATAACTTCCCAATAAAGAACAGACCCAAGTTTATGAAGTTCCCAAAACCCAAAGTATTTTCCTTTTAGAATTGGAAGTAAATGTAAACAATAAACAAAGCAGAAAACCTTAGCTAAAATACTGTATTTTCCTTTTTACTTGTAAAAATGAATCTTGCTGCTATTTGTTAGATCTTTTGCTGAAGTTGCTTAAGAAGAAGCACTGATGTCCAACCTTGGAAATTTCAGGATGAGAAGGCACCAAGCTTCCTTGTGCAGGGAAGATCATGTTACATATAGACTTGGTAGGTGCCTTAGTTTGCCAGGCTGCTACCACAAATATCACACAGCGAGATGGCTTAACAACAGGAATTTATTGGCTCACAATTTGGAAGACTAGAAGTCCAAAATAAGATGTCAGCAAGGTAATGCTTTATCCCCAAAGCCTGTAGTGTTCTGGTACTGGCTTGCTGCAATTCTTGGGGTTCCTTGGCTTTCATCTCTGCCTCCTGTCCCATCCCATGGTGATTTCTCTCCTATAAAGAGGAGGTGTCTCTGTTCCTCCTGTTTCTTGCTCTTCTCTACTTCTTGCTATGTGGTCTCTAACTTCTGACTTCCAATTCCTTCTCTTTATAAGGCCTCCAGTAGTATGGATGAAAACCCACCCTCATTCAGTTGGCCACACTTTAACTAAAAATAGCATCTTCAAAGGTCCTGTTTAAATGGAGCCACATCCACAGGAATGCGGATTAAGATTAAGAACATGTCTGTTTGTAGGGTACATAACTCAATCTACAAGAGTACAGAAGTAATGGTAGTGTGGTGTGATGGAGCAAGCGTTGGGCTTGGTGCTGGCCTCAGTTCTATCACTAATTAATTCTTTGTTATTTCTATTTCCTTTGTATGAAATGGAAGAACACAGTTTATAGCAGGGGTTCTTAACTTTTTTTGTTCCACGAACACCTTACTGAGTCCACATACTGTGTATTATTTAATAAATATATCACACCTGTACCAACATGTCCCCACAAGAATAATGTTTTTTTTTTTTTATTTCCGTTCAAGCTCATGGACCCCTTGTTAAGAACTCCTGGTTTATAGGGTTGTTTTAAGTATCAAATGAGATAATGTATAGGAAAATGGCTTTAAAATGATAAAAAGCCATACAAATACGTCTTTTTATAGTTACCTTTTAATGTACCACCTGCCTCTCCAGCATCATCTTCCTACACTACAATGAAGCAAGCATCCAGAATATCATCTACCACTGGTTTTAGCTAACCTGACCGAAGTATATCAATGTGTAGTCTACTTTTCCTTCCCATATTCCATGCTGTTCTATACACCCTTAGATAGATGGCCCTGGAAGGAAAACAGTGTAAGGCAAATTTATAGGATTATTTAATTCTGCCCCTTATCTACAACTTTCCAACAAAGAAAAGACTCAAAGCCAACTTCTAATGAAAAGCTTGTTCTTAAAGACTCAATAAAAGGTTTTCAGATGTTCAATATTATTCTTTTAAGCAATCTCATCGTGAAATAAAACAAAAATTAGTTGCAAAATCAGTAATCAAAGAAACATACCTCATTTTATATTGTTCCCAATGCCTAGATATGGAATAAAGAAAAAAATGTTGGATAAGAATAAGAGCTAAAATGTATTGAGCATGTACTATGAGCAAAGCACTCTGCTAAGTATTGTCAAATATATATTTAAAAGCAGGACGCTCATCAAATATAAAATTAACTCATGTCAAAGTTTTGTTAAACTCATTAGAGAAGGAACAAGTAAGTTGGTAATATTGATTCGAAAAGAATTAGAATGATGTTTCTTCTAATGTCATTTTTTTTTTTAAAGTTCTTACAAAGGAATAAGAAATTTTAATAACACAAATATTTACAAAATTAATATGTGTTATTAATGGGTGTATTTCCTTTGTGAAAAATGCATCAAGCTGTACAGTGATGATTTATGCAATTTTTAAATATAATGTCATTTGAATAAGATTCATAACTTGAATACGAAACTGGTTCTTGTTAGAGGCAATAAAATTGTAACTCTGGGGGATCTTTTCAACCCATAAGTCATTTTCCTCTCTTCTGGACAAAATTCACTTATTTTGCTCTGACAAGGATTATTTGCATTTGTAAATTTTTTTTTTTTTACAAATTAGTGGTTAACCTTGTGGAGTTGTAAAAATATCCTAATCAATAGTCAAATAAAGAAAGTCACCTAGAGAATTAGATAATTCCCCAATCAGGTATACCAAACAACCCCTGCCTACACAGAAAAGACTTGCTAATTTCTAATTTTTGGATAATTGTTCTTAGAAGTAAATACTTTATGCATGTTATATGGCAGAATTTAATATTTATTATTTCATTAAATCTATACAATTCTGGAAAGTGGTTGTTATTAATCCCATTTACACAGATAAGAAAATTGAAATTCAAAGAGAGAGAAATTTGTCCAAATTCAACATAGCAAATTATTACCTATGTCGGTTTATGAAATATTTGCTCTTCTTTCTACAGTGTATATATTGACAAAAACATATATTTAAATTTTTATTGAGATATAGCATACATATGGTAAAGTACAATAATCTAAAGTATACAATGCAATGAATATTTACATATATGGGTATATGTATGTGTGTGTATGTGTCTTTTGTTAAACAGGTCATCATGATTCAGATCAAGATATAGAACATTTTCAACACTCCAGATGCTCTCTCCTGCCCTTTCCCAGCAATGGTGGTCACCATTACTATCTCCAGGTAGGCAGTTTTCTAATTTCTATCATGATGGGTTAATTTTACCTGTTTCTCATAAAATAAAATCACATGGAGTGTACTCTTTTGTGTCTGGCATCTTTCACTCATAGTTATGTCCATGGGATGCATCCATGTTGTCTCATGTAGCAGTGTTCATTCCTTTTTTCACCACTGCTTAGTATTCCATTGTATCAATATGCCATAACTTATTTATCCATTCTCTTGCTGGAGGCTGTTTGTGTTATTTACAATGTGAAGCTATAGCACCTAAAGCTATTAAGAATATTTTTGTACAGCCTTTCTGTGGGCATAAGCCCACAATTATATTGGCTGTATACTCAGGCAAATGTAATTGTTTGACTTATAGGTGATACGTATGTTTACTTTTAATAGGTACTGCAAAACAGTTTCCCAAAGTAGTTGTACCAGTTTATATTCCTACCAGCAGCGTATGAGAATTCCATTGCTTCACAACTTCACCAACACTTGATATTGTCATTCTTACTAATTGTAGTCATTTTGTGATATGAATAGGTGTTCCTCCTGATTCCACACATCACTTCATGCCATCTTACAGATTATGACTCAGCGTTAGAAGGACCACTTAGCAATAAGAAGGAGTGAACCACTCATATACACAACAGGGATGAAGCTCAGATGCATTGTGCTATGTGAAAGGAGGTGGCCAGGGACCAGGGGCAGGGAATTTTGGGGGGTAATAGAATGGTTCTATATCTTGATGTGATGGATCACACAATAGTATTCATTTAACCATATAACTTTACTCTAAAAGGGATAAATTTTGCTGTATGCAAATCATACTTTAATTTTTTTTTTAATATGGAAAAAGAGCAAGATATACAAGTCTTTTATATTAAAAAAAAAAAAAGCCTTACCGTTAGCCATTAAATTACACATAAGAAGTTCAGGAATATATGCCCACAAGTGTTTTACGTCAGACTTGAGCCAACCATTGCAATTCTAGGCGTTGATCTCAGACAGACATGAAACTTTGGTAGGCTGCAGGATGCTCTTGGGAAATTGATGTTTGCTTAACTGAGTCTTAGAGTAAATATTAAAAATGTGCTGCAGTTGTTTTTCATCAGCTACTTACATCTGGTAACCAGGGAGTTGTGAAGGACTTAAGAAGGTATAAAAATACCTGTAAGAATGAGCAAAGGTGAGTTTATCATGCCAAGTGAAATCACTACTACACTTGGGTGGTTTTACCAACATCTATGCACATTGTCAGATCCAGGGAACCTGGAAGCCTATACCTCTGTCTGGGAGCATGTTACCTCATCGTCTGCTTTATCTGACTCCTGCTTTGCCTGACTTATCATTAAGAAACTCTACGTTCCCTTACTGCATCTCTTGGCACCTTTTCATCATTCTTGTCACCTGTGACATCTAAGAAATGTCCCACACAACATCTACCTGAGACAGGAAATGAGAAGTGACTCTTTGGAGCTGTTAGCTGCCCCTCCCCTCACTGGGCATAGTCTTTGAGCTCTACTCTAGATGCTGCCCCCACAGTTGGCTAGTTCCCAATTTGTGAGGAATTTCTCCCCTCTGTAAACTTAACCTCTTTTGTCCTTCCTCTTTTCCTGGTCTTCCAATCTCCTAAAACTCTCTGCATCCTTATTTTTGCGCCTCACCCTTGGGCCTGAACTGTTACTCATTTCACTGCCTTAGGATTTTTCCCAGATAGAGATAAAGATGGCTTTGGATCCAGTGGGTGATGAAGAGAGGAGACAGTTACCCTCACTTGTCTGCTCTCAGGTTAAGCATCCAGGAGAATAGCTTGACCTTTCATACCACTACAAGCAACTGGCTTTTAGTATAATAAGTCCTATGTTTATTATGCCAGAAGGAAACTCCCTCATTTCTTCTACATATGTTAGAGTATAAATACAAATTTCTTGGTAGCACAACATTGTGAACACAATTAACAGCACTGAAATACATATCTAAATATGATTAAAAGGGGAAATGTTAGATTGTACATATGGTAACAGAATAAAAAAAATTTTTTTTTTCCTTTTACCAGGAAGTCCCGGGGATTGAACCCAGGTCCTTCCATATGGGAGACGGACGCCCAACCATTTGAGCCACATCTGCCCCCCAGAATAAAATAAAATAAAATAAAATAAAATAAAATCCATGGAACTACACTACACAAATAGTGAACTCTAAGTTAAACCATGGACTCTAATTAACAGCACAATTATAAAATGTGTGGTCATCAATTGTAACAAATGTTTCACACCAATGCAAGTTGTTGTTGGTGGAGTAGTATATGAGGATCCTGTATTTTATGCTTGATTGTTCTATAAACCCACAACTTCTATGCTAAAGGAAAAAAAGGCATATGATCATTCGGTAGGTCTGGGGAGGAACTCTGCATTTCTAACAAGCTCCTGGATGATGCCAAGGCTGTTGGTCTGTAGACCTCACTTTGAGTCCACACAAGGGAGAATATATCAAACTTTAATTTAAAAGGGCTGTTTCTAAATAGAGATAAATAGAAAGATAGATGATAGAATGATATAATAAATATGGCAAAATTTCAAAAGTTGATAAATCTGAGTGCCTGTGTAAAGGATATATTGACATTTCCTGTATTATTTTTGTAACTTTCCTCTAAGTTTGAAATTCTTTCAAAATAAAAAGTTAACCAAAAGAATTCTAAAGCTTCTTCTTCACTGCAATATTCTAAGCCTTGAAAACAATATTAGACACACTCATATAAATTGCCTAGAACAGGGAGGTGGATGTGGCTCAAATGGTTGGGCATCCATCTCCCATATGAGGGACTGGGTTCGATTCCTGGGACCTCCCGGTAAAAATAAAGAAAAATATAGAAGGCATGCATGCCGCCAGGTCCCGAGAGCGGGTGAACCGTCAGGACCGGTCGAGCTATGCAACGCAGCAAGATGATGATGTAACAGGAGAGTGACACAAGGGAGAGCCAAGACAAGACACAACAAAAAAACAGGAACTAAGGTGGCGCAGGTGGTAGGACGCCTCTCTCCCACATCAGTGGTTCTCAGGATTGAATCCTGGTGATGAAAGGAGAAGGATGAGAAGAGAGGGCAGGAAACAGACACAGAGAATTGCCCAGTGGATGGACATACAAAACAGCAAAACTGGGGGGAGGTGTAAAAAGGGATAAAAAAGTAAATTTTTAAAAAATGCCTAGTACATAATATATTACCTCCTGTCACAACAAACAGATTAATTGGAACCCTCAGGTATCTGGTAATTTATTTTCAAGAGTACAGACCACATACTGAGCCTGAGGAGTGACCACAAACATATAATATGAAACTCATAGGTCAATAAAACACTATAATCCATCAGGCTAGTGAGCAAACTGGGTAGTTCTGTGGAATCCTACAATTGATAGGCAAATCAACCAAAATCTACAAGATCTAATATTTGTCACATGAGATCACAAATAATGGAGGGGAGCTCAAGAAAATAGGAGCAAAGAACAAGAAAAGCACCACAGGACTGCTTGATATTTTAAACAGATGTTCCGAAATGCCTTTCCATGAATTACCTGCAAGAGGCCCTGCTCCAGACTGACTGAATCAGAACTTAGGCCAGTGGAGACCAGGAATCTGTATCTGTACTTATAAAAATCTCCCCAGGTGATTCTTATATTTGACTAGATTTGGGGTCATGTTTAGAGGCTTTACCAGAAAAAGAGCTTGACACTGTTCTCTATTAATTCATACTATCCTCACAATAAACCTTTGTGGTAGGTACTGTTATTATCCCCATTTTACAGATGATAATACTGAAGCACAGTTATTTATCGCAGTAGAGTCTGGATTTGAACCTAGGCAGTCTGGCCTCAGAGTCCATGATACTATTTCAGCAGAACTAGTAAAGGAAAGAAAATGAGCAAGCAAAAATTAAGGCACCCTGAAGGAAAAGAGTAGGAAGAAATGAGAGGCAAATGGGAAAATCACCCTGTAGGAATTAGGAAATTATTGTGAAAAACAGGTATGCTTTCCAACATATAGAGATAGGTATAGATTCAATGAAATACTTTTCTCTGGACTGTACAGTGACAATGAGAGCCTCCAGATAGTGCAAAGCTGATCACAAGAGAACAATCAATTGTATCCAGACCATATATGAAGAATACACTAATGTATTTAGGAAAGATGTTTAACATGAATTAACTCTGCACACACAGCAACCCAGAAAATCCCATCAAGGTAAATATGCTGATTTCTTAACATTCTGCTGAATGAAGATTTTACTCTACTCTACATTATTCTCTCACTGCCTAAAAGGCCTATCTTTTGTCCAACCTAGATGTCCACCATGATGTCATGCTTACTTGCCCTCTCCTAACCTAAATTGTAATGAACTTGAGGTCCTTGAAAAACCCTCCTAGGGCACTAAAAGCCTATTCAGATATGAGACAATCATTCTGATAATATCTAGTCTAGACATAGGGAATCATGAAAGACTATACAATTAGAATCTTTTAGTCTGGAGTTGATATCTTGAAGTAATTTTCTGAAAATCTGATTTTAATATGGGTTATTTTTGTAGAGAGCAGCAGACAGCATTTCCTAATTCTTCACCAGTGTAGTCGATTGTGTTTCTTCTTTCTACATCCTCTAAAGCTGTCAGAATCATGTCCACCAATAACTGAACCTGCTGATTGGCAGGCGGAATTTCTTTTGCAGCAGCCACAGCACTCTGCACACCTAAATGAAAGTGCTGAGGAGCTGGGGCACTCTCATGGCCAGAGTAGCTTTTCCTGAGTCTAACCAGAATAGTACCCACCTATTCAGGGTCCAGAACTTATTTAACAAGATGGCAGGTGGCCTATGTTGCCAGAGAGATGGCCCGTGTGTGACTCTTTTTCACAGAGCACCATCATTTGTTGGAATTGAAGATAGAAAAAATATATATTCCTCTCCCTTTGGAGAACTCGCTGCTGCTAATCATGTTGCCACGAAAGGTAGCAGCCTGAGCTATTGCAGCAAAAGACCCACCCGTGTTGTTATAAAGCAGAGGAGACCAACAACCTAATTAAGTTATAATTAGCTGTACTATTCCAGGTGCTTTTAATCAACACAATCCTTCCTATAAATCATAAGAAGTGCTTCAGGGCAAAGAGAGGGAAGATGTGCTTTTATATTAATGCAATTAAATAATTGTTGCATGGATGGAAGAACGCACAGTCATCTGCCCTGGTTGTTTTACTTTTGGGTGAAATTAGAGAAGGTCACCCTGATTTCCTCTTTCTTGCTCTGCTCCCCTCACTGCCTCCTTGACTGTCAAGTACTGTGGAAACCACTCTTAAATATTTTTGCGTGTGTCCACTCTCCTCTCACCTTCCACCTTACTCTCTTTTAATACATATCTCATGTTGTCATGAAATGGGATTTCCAAAATGTAATTCTGGATATATCACTCCTCTGTCTAAAATCTTCTATGGCTCCTCATATTTCAACATTGATTGAAATATCATGGAAGACACTTCCCAAACCGACCCCAGTCCACTTCTTCAATCCACAGTGTCCTCCATCAACACATCTTCAATGCACAATGTACCCACTGGCACATCCTGGCCTTTTGTTCCATCTCTGTTGAACCATCATTCACAGCTCACAGAACAAGATGTACTCTGTCCCGCCACCCTCATGCCTCTGAACAGGCAGTGATCTCAGCCTGTAAAGCCCCTTTTCTTTTACTTGGCCTTTCATCTCCTTTGTTCTAAAGACTCTCCTGGTAACCCAGGCAAAGTAAATTTACCTCCTTCCTGTGATTCCTCTTCTGAGTTCTCTCCTCTGCTCCCACATTGTTCTCAAACCTATGCAGGTTATATGACCAATTTGATTGAAGACTTTTGAATTGTTGGGCTAAAACCCATGGACCAGTTTTATCTTTCAAATTGCTGCTACCAACTGTGTCCCAGTCAGCTCTCCTTTCCCTGTGGGTGGCAAGCTCCCTTAACAGGATTTCCTTTTACCCCATAACTCTTCAGTCACTTTGTTGAAACAGTCTGGTCCCTGTTTATCATCTCATATTTGGTTCAAACCTCTCTCCCTCTCCCCAGGGCAGGCTAGACTTGTGGCTGGGTAGGGGCAGATCTGCTCTCTGATACCCATCCCCCTTCTTCCTTACACTATGGTGCAGAGAGGGACAGAGGAGCAGGAGGAAAAGGTTCCCTATGCCACTGTTCTCATCATTTGTACCCTTATGTGAGTAACCTGCTTTAGCAGTGATGAGATTGCAACTCTGTTGTTCTTCGCAATTGAGGGGATTCATGGTCTACAGATTCAGTGTGGTCAGATAAAAACCCCAAAATTTCCATTGAAGGGAGTTTAGTCCCAAGAAGGTCTTATAAGTATTGGTGTGGTGATTCCTCCTTAGGAGAATCTGCCACAATTTCCAGCTGACCCTCAACTAGAGTCATCACTTCATATCCTTTACATACTCGTTTTTCTTTGCCTCTTGTGGCAATCTTTGCTAAAACAATTTGGAGTTCTTGTGGGGTTTATTGTTAGAGAATTTCACCTGTTAGACCTTTGAAATGTATAATAAAATCTTGAAAATGAAAATATGTGCTCACCTGCTTAGGGGGAATGCAATTATGGACTAAAGTGGACTTATTATTCTAGCAATGGAAGAACTTATATCATTGATATAAACGCAGTTGGCCACCAGAGGTTCTGAGGGGAGGGAAAGGGAAGAATCAGTGTAACATGGGTCATTTTTGAGACGTTGGAATTATTTTGCATAATATTGCAATGATGGATAGAGGCCATTATACATTTTGTCAAATCCTCTAAAATTGTATGATTCAAAAAAAAATTATATGTATTCCAGTACATTTAATTGAGAAACGTATACCTTTATTCAACTGTGTTTTCTTTTTATTTTTTAATTATTGTTTGTATTTTCAATTAAATGTACAAAACAAAGTTAAAAATTTTTTAAAAACCTATAAAATTGTGTGGTAAAAAGTATAAACTATAATGTAAACTATAGACCATGGTTAGCAGCAATGCTTCAATATGTGTTCATCAATTGTAACAAATGTACCACACTAAAGAAAGAAAGTGGCGAAAAGTGTGGGAGGGGGAATGGGTGGGGTATATGGGAATTCGAAGTAACATTTTTGTAATCTAAAGCTTCTTTCAAAATAAAATTTAAAAAAAAGAATATTCTAAAAGATATTTATTATGGATTTTTTGTTGTTGTTGTTTTCTTTGGCTCCCTTAGGAATCGTGTTTAAGAAAGGGCAGTTACAAAACCTGGATCGATCCGTTTTGTACTCTGTGGTACACTGGGCACAGATCTTTACGCTTTGGCATCCCTGGCTGTAGCATCCATAAAACATGGGATGCTTTACCTCATTGCAGCTCCAACCTCCTACAAGATAGGTGTTAAAAATGACCTAGTGATTCAGCTGCCAAAAATTAATATTAAAGCACTTGTAGCTCTCTCTTTGTGTATTTTGGTAAACTGATGGACATTCTGTCTGATTTTTTTTTTTTAATTTATTTTTATTTCTTTATCTCCCCCACCTTCCCTTGCTGCATCCGTTTGCTTTTTTTTTTACATTTTTCTGTGTCTGCTTGTTTCCCTCTGTTGGGTCATCTTGCTGTGTTAGCTCACCACACCATGGGGCTGGCTTGCCTTCACCAGGGAGTGCCTGGGAATCGAACCTGGGGCCTCCCATATGATAAACTGGAGCCCAACCAATTGAGCCAGAACAGCTTCCCTTCTCTTTGATTTGACTTTTAAAATGTATGTAGCATTTGTCAAAAAGCAGAAAGATGTTTTTTGTTTTTTTTTTTTGAAAAGGAACAACAGATTTATTTTAAGCCTTTTGACTCTGAGATAGGACAAAAAGTCAAGGAGGTGATTTATTAACAATTTTAGTCTTTGTATATATTTAGAAAAATACAAAATATATTTTCCATATTTTTTCCACATGCCAGTGGTCTTTATAGATATTACTAAGCACAAATAGCACCCAAATTATGAATATCATAAAAATCTGAATTAATTTTTTTTTGGTATGCAGTTTTATCGGGGTGTTCCAAATGAATTTTTAAAAATTAGAAAAATAACTGCATTTTGTAGGTAATTCCCCAAAGAAATTACATAGAAATAAAAATTGCTAGTCAACCAAATAATAAATTAGAGCATTTGGAATCTTAATTCTAAAATTATAAAACTATAAAAATAAAAGCACTTCTAAAAATGGCCATGAGACCTGCATTTCTATTTTGTTTTCAATCTGTTAGTTCTTTTATGCCAGTTAACTATTTCAGATTTCCTCTCAGTGGGATTCAGGCTGATTACTGAAGGGTTAGAGCCACCTGAGAACAGCATCTGTCTTCCTGTCATCGTGCCAATTCCTCAAGCTACAAACGAAGGGATTTCCCCCTTTTTTTCCCAGTCTAGCCTCCAATGAGAGAGAGACACATTCACTCCACCTCAGAAAGCGCACCATTTCTATTTACAGTCAGCTCCTTTCCTCCACTTTTGTGTGAGAAAAAAGCTTGGGATGAAATTCTTTGTCTTTTAAATATGATTTTTGTTTTTTCACTGTTCTTACTGACGTCTTTGTGTGGCGCAGTGGCAGAGATCCCACTGCATTTACATGGCAACAAGGAAATCAGTCATTCAAGGTTGCCACGGTAACCAGAGGGGGGAAGGGAGGAGAAGTCCATTTGATCACAACCGATTGTGTCCCTTCCTGGAAGCCCACAGAATTTTTTGACAGAGGTAATTATGAAAACAAAACAAGACAAATGCATTTTGGCAACACGCTGGTCCGCGTACTGGCATGACAAAGCAAGCGGTATAGCCTGTGAGGGTATGAGGGAGCGAGAGTGTAGCGGACATTACAGCTGGGCACGGGGTGTTGCCGCCTCTCCTCAGAGCACCGAGTGGCTGACTTAGCCTGTGTAGCAAGTCTGTTGAGGGAGGTTGTGTAAGCACTAGTACCCAATTGAATTGCCAAATTCTCTAGCGCTTCAGGTCTGCAAAGGCAACATAGATAGCAAGTGTTGTGTAAGAAGAGTGAGTGCCTCTTTATGGTAAAAGCCCTGAACTACGGAAGTGGGGCAAAAGGGTGCTGTCCTAAGAAAAGCGGAAGTGTCTGTTGGGTCTTGTTTCCTGCCACATCTGCTGCTGGAACTGGAGGTAGTCATATTAAAAAAAAAAAAAAAAAAAAGAAAGTCTTGGGAGGTTAACCAGTGAAGATTATCTTTTATAGGTATGGTAATTAAAATCCTCAATGGTGCAGAATCCTTAACCTGTAGGTGAATTATATTTTTTTAAAAGAGAAGAGGTGCTCCCCGCCCCCCGCCCGCCCCCAACAAACGTGGCTCCTGGATTTATTTAGTATGACCCTTGGAGGGGGTTAGATTATCAAGAGCTGATCACGCATAACTAAAGTTGAGAATGCCCAACTTGATTTTAAAAATGTTCTATTATGGGAATATTTGAATAGCTAGAATTGAGGAAGTCTCTTCTTTGTAAAAGGAGAAATAACTTCTCTTCAATTTTTTACGGTAGAACTTTATTCTTTTTCTCATTTGAAGATGAGATGGAAAAATTCTTGAACAGAGCAAAGCCAAGAAGGGTGGAGAATGAGTTGGTGGGGTGAGGGAAGGGGGTTGGAATCCGAGAATAACCATCCCCCTTACTTGACTATCTGACTTAAAATATTGTATGCATTCCTGCCACTCTGTATGCCCTTTACTCTGTTTTATTTTTTCCACAGGACTTAATGTTTGACATAGTATATATTTAACAATTTTATTTTCTTATTTCCTACCACTAGAATGTAAACTCCATGAGACAAGGGACTAAGTCTATTTTGTTTCCTGCTAGCACCTAATACGCTTCCAATACATTTGTATTGTGTTTAGATATATAAATTATTCCCACTTTTAAATAAAAAGTAATTGCTTTAAAATGACAAATTCCAGTAATATCCCACCCTTTTTGAATCAAAAGGTTGCCCCCCAAACCCAGCAAATGAATAATACTGTTCGGTGAATTAGAATTTTGCCTTTGGGAGCTGTGGCAAACAACATAGTTTCCTCTTGGTCCTTTGTCTTCTTTTATTCTCTTTTGCCTGTTTCTTTGAGGGTTTTTTCCCCTTAATTTTTTTTTTTTTTTTTTTTTTAATTTTTACCAGGAGGTCCCGGAGATCGAACCCAGGTCCATTCCATATGAGAGACAGACACCCAACCATTTGAGCCACAGTGGTCCTCCTCCCCTTAATTTAAAAAAAAAATTTAAGGTACAGGGTCTGGGGGACTGAACCTGGGACCTCGTATGTGGGAAGATGGCACTCAACCATTGAACCACATCGGCTTCCCTGAGTTGGTTTTCTCATTTGTTCTGCTTGTTGTTGTTGTTGTTGTCTTTCAGGAGGGACCCGAACCCAACCCAGGACCTCCCATGTGGGAGACAGGAACGCAAATGCTTGAGCCACATCTGCTCCCTCCCCTTAATTTTAAAAGTAAATATTCATGTTTCTACCCCTTAAAAGCAAATTTAATTGCCTTTGGTTTATGTGATTCTCGGTTGAGTTATCTTTCCAGAGGTCTTACTTAAAAAAAATGGTTCTCATGAGAAAAATAGAACCTTCTCTCCTAATCTTCTTCCTTATTTCCCTTCTCCTATTTATTCCCCAGATTTGCCAAGATAACCTGTGGAATTTCTGTGGCAAATTTGAGGCTATAGAGATGGCTGGTTACTAATGATCAGAGAAAGGAAAGGAATGGGAAACAGTCCTTCTGGACACCTGGCCCATTGTTGAGCCCACAGACAAAATGTTGTCCTAACTGTCCCAAGTGAGTGGTCACAAGAAGGAGGAGGCAGCCTCAGGAACATTTGTGCCCAAATCTAGAGTGGATGGGAGGATGATTTTTCGCCTCCACGAGCTCTAGAGGGTGTGTTATAAATCACCATCTTTCCAGATATGAAAGAAACCAGTCCCTTATTGTCTGAGGTAGGCTCCCCTGGAGTGGGGAAGGCAATCTGATTGCCAAAGGGAGTTAAAAGACATGATTTGTTGCCACCTGTGCATACTAAGCACCCTGTTTTTCCTTGGATGATATGTCTATTGAGGTGGTTCTTTATCTTTATTATCATTCCACACTAATGCAATACCGAAGTGTTCATTATAAAGCCTTTTCCTAATGAGGCGGCCCCTTTTTTCACCATCTATACCAGAACCAGCAGCTTTTGACTCTCGTTAATACTAAATCTGGTTATTTACATATATCATAAATATGAATAGTGAGTTTCTGTTCTTGTAAAATTCATTTGTTTATTTAACAAAGATTTAGTATGTGCTTATGACTTACCAGGCACTGTCAAGACCCTGGGCTATAAGGCTAATCAGAGTAAGTACACAGTTACCTTCCTAGAAATTTAGGGATGGAAGGAGTTTTTATTTTCCTGTCTGCTGAGTGTCACAGATGGAAGGCCTTTGAAGAGTTTCCTTGGGCTATTATTTCAGAATAAAATGGGAGTCTGTCTCATTTTAAGCAAGTCTATTCTAAATGCTTTCTTTTAATTTATTTCTTGAAATCTTTTTCTCTAGCAGTGTCCCCTCAACTATGGGCTTGTATAACTTTTTTCCTTCTTGATTATATTATTTGAGGTTATCACTTCCACCCTTTTTAGATATAAAAGCACTGATGAATATATTCCTTAAATAAGGTTGCAAGTAATGTAGTTTTTCCACTCTTGTATCACTTTTGTGCCAACTGTATATAGAGGTTTTTGTTTTTGTTTTTGTTTTTAGTAATATTTATGCTTTCAATGACCAGTTGGTACAAATCTTTCTAGATGCAAAAATTGGGGGATGGGTTGTTAGGAGGAATGTATATAAATATTTTAACAGCAAACAAATGACTTGGCTGTGGTTTGAATGAATCTTAGCATCCTGAGCCTGGAAGGAATCAGTGACAATAACTGGTCTTAAGCAGGTCACACTCTTTTAATTTGAAAACAAAGCCATAAATGACAAACTTGCTATACTAACAAGATACTATAGGACTTTATTGATTTTTTAAAATTACAAAGAAATCTACAGATATGTGGCTTAAAATCTTCCTCCTAAAGTTAATTGCTGCACCTTTCTTGGCATATTTTTGCCTTTACTCATATATGAAGCAAATATTTATTGCACAACAATGTGCTATGCATGCACTGAGCACCATGCTAGGTCCTAGAGATACAGTACTGAGCAAGACATTGCCTGTGCATTCTGGGATTTTCCATGTAGTAGAGGATAGAGAAAGGTAAACGTGTAATGACAGTACAGTGTGACAAGTGCTATAAGCAGGAGGGGGTGGGAGGAGCAACACCTAATCCAGACATTTCTTTTAGAAAACTACATAAGTAAAAACAGTGATTTGCTAAGGAATCTTATTTATAGATTTTTTTTTTACAAAGTCAATAATTTGAGATTTACAAATTTATTTTAGACCACATTACTCTAACTTCACTGTTGAGATATCCCAGTGTAATCATACAAACAATACTTAAAGAATGTTGAATAATGTCTTACTAAAGTCCTGAAATCATTTTTGTAACATTTCATGAGAAGTTATACAAAATGTTTTACATTACTGAAAATGCACCTATCAACATTGCCGTTTTGCAGGAAGAGCAATCAAGTGACAAAAGTTTCCTTTCTACATATTGTGAAACTTCGTTATATTCTAAGCAAATTACAGAGTTTTTCTATTGGTTGGTTACTTCAGGGTCTTTCCTTTTTCAAAGCTAGTATCACATTTTCCTCCTTCCCTAAATTTTCTGATTCCTGAGGACATTTTTTTGTAATATTTTAAGCAGACTTGGTGGTTTGTTTTTTAATTCTCTTAGGATTTTCCCTGATATTGTGAAATGAATGTTCCTATATTTTCAAAATGGTCAGTAGTATTCATAGCTTTCTTTCCTGGGGCCTAATTGTTTAAAGTTAGTTAAATTTAACAAACATGTATTGAGCACATGCAATATGCCTAACACTGTGTATGATGCTGAAAATATAGAGATGGGAACCCAGTCCTTGCCCTCAGGGAGTGTTCAGTCTAGACAGTTCTCTGGTAGAAGAGGCAGATTCACCAGCCAACACATCACAATTTCCTCCTTTGTGCTTATAGTTCTGTTCTGAAATTCTATTATAGGAAAGTTCAAAGCTGAGACACTTAAAACTTAGGAGAAAAATAGAATTAGGGAGAACAAGGTCATAAGCAAATCTATGAAAACCCTTTACAGAGGGAAATCAACAAAGACACAAAGACAAATTACCTTCAAATGTCTCTTTTAATTCTCTATCCTCATTTGCCAACCTATTTACTGTCAAAAGAGATCACCAATGTTTGGTCCATGTATTTAGCAGAGAAAAAGCAAGGCTTGCCTTTCTGCCTTGCCTGCAAATTATTGGAGTTATTATTGTATGGCTTTTCTTTTAAGACACTTCACAATGATTTATTCATGTGATATTAATCTCACGGCTTCGTGTCCTTTCATTCTGACATTCCTTATAAAAGATTGTTTTTCCAAGGTTTTCCTTGTGCACAATGTTCTTTAACCTCTGTCATGCTTTGTTGCTGATTCCCTATTCTTGATCTTCTTGCTTGGTTCTCTTGTCCCTGGATTTCCATATTGATCTTGGAGACATTTTCCAAAGGGACAAGTTTTATTTTGCAGAATCACTGTTTCTGTTTTTATTGTAATAATTCATTTTATTTAAACTCTTTTGTCTGACCCTAGTCTACAGCCTGACTCCACTTTCTGCGGTGGAGAGTTGGGAACATTTTCTGCTTATGGGAAGACCAGGACCTCAGAGGCTCAGCAGGCGGTTTTCCACTCAGGGTGTGTCTAGCCCTAGTTCCTATTGAAGCCTGGCCAAACTCCCCTTGGGCACACCTGTTTGCATCCACATCCAGCCCATCCTGGCTCCTTTTTCCCTCCTTCCAGCTCTGGTCATGCTTCCTTCCTAATCTCTTGCCTTCTTTATTCTTGTGCCCCTCAATGCCCAGTGCCCTCCTTGGCTGAACTTCCATATTTCATGATTAGCCCTTCTCAAGCCCTCCCCAACTTCTTCCATCTACCTTCGGCCTTCTCACCTACTACTTCCTCTCTACATCAACACTTGCACTTTGCTTTCTCATGAGGTGTTAGGAAAATGAGTTTCATGAACTCATTCATCACTGATAACCTCCCCAGGGCTTTATGTATGTAAAACATACACATTTGGGTTAACAGCCCTCAAATTTTGATGAAATTTCAGGTAATATCAGAGAAGAACCTGGGTGGCTTTGCATTATGCTGCTTAATCCCCATGTTGGCCCTAGCCAGGGCAAAGGGAAAGGACAGTTCATTGTTCCAACACTTTGTCCACTGGAGGAAGAGTTTGCCCATTTCTCTGCTACCCCCTTGTCCTCCTAGCTTTTGTGCTGGCCTATGATACTGCTTTATCTAACATTTTTTCATTAGTGAAGGTTTGCTACTATCTTTCTCAAAAAAGAGTAGTACTTCCCACCCCAACCCTTGGCTCTCTTTAAGCCGAATGTGATCAGGTTTTCTTGGCTTCAACAGCTGGGGATAGGCTCAGATGTCTAGGGGTAGGTGGAAGGTGGGTGGAGAAAATGATCCTGTGACACACAGATCAGATTATGATTATGCCTTTTTGAAGAAGTCTGTAGAGAAGCCTCCATTCCCTTTAGCTGATGGAAGAAATTTCTGGAATTCTGGCTTTCCTGTGATAAACTCATAGCTCAACAATTTAAATTAATTAATTAATCTATTTATTTATTCTTGATGACTATTCAGCACAATTAAGCAAGTCATTAAATGTGTTATCAATGTCTATGAATGGACAAGATTTTTTAAAATATGCACTCACATTCTTATCCCCATTTCATCCTTCCCTCTTCACAACAACCCACACATGCAGTCAACAAGAGGCTTTGCTGGCATGGTTTTTGACTCTTTTCTGATGGAATAGAATGAGAAAGGATAGAGAGAAACCAAAACTGAGGTCTTAGAGAGGGCAAGTCAATTGAAATAGTAAAAGATTAGCTGGGCATGGGGTGGGGGAAGAGAGAGAAAAGGGGGAACGGTACTGTAAAGAAATTAGAGAAAGAGTTTGAGGATTTGGCATGTGAGAGGCTCTGGGATGGCTGTGGGGGCAAAGAAGGGGATGTGAGCAGTGTTTCTGGCTCATAAATTGCCCCCATTAAAGTTCACCCAGAGATACAAGTAAAGATTAGTTTTTTTTTTTTTTCTTTCCCCATTTCTCTTTAAAATTTATATTTTAAATTACTGTTTCTTGCCATACTGTGGTTATAAGCAATTCAGTGCAGAAACAGAACCATGGGGTGCCCCAGGATTCTTTAGGGTTACCAGTATACCAAATATTCAGAGTTATCTGTACATGTAGCATGGTTTCCTGCAAGAGGGATTATTGTTTCTTACTCCATAACCAATTTCTCATGTTTGAGACTTCCTTTTTTTCCCCTCCCCAGGCACCCAAAGGAATACAAAAACAGTTCTGGAATTTCTGCCAATGATGCCTTTTCATTATAACAACATCTGTTAACTACCATGCTATGTGAAAAGAAAATATGAATAGAACATGGCCCCAAGCTTAAATACTAATGGATGAGAAGGACATATAACAAATCTTAAAACAATGTGAATAGTGCTGAAACAGAGGTAGAGGCGAGGCACCATGTCCCCATAGAGCATCAGAGACCTGGTTCTGCTTACGAGGTCAGGGAAGGCTTCTGGGAAAGACCAAGTCTTAAAGGATAAGTAGAAGTTTACCAGTAGACAAATAGGGGAAGGGAAGGGATAAGGGCATATCTTGCAAAAGGAATAGCATGTATCAAGATGTGAGAAGAAAAGAGCACAGCTCAATCAGGAAGTTGCCTTGAAGATGGATGGATGAGGGGTGGGTGGATGTGAGGTTGGATAAGATTGTAAGGTTAGAGGGTAAATGGGCCACATCATGGAAGACCTTGTATGCCATGCAAAATAATTAAAGCTTGCATCCTTTCAACAGGAGGAGATATGGAAGAATTTTAGAGCAGTGAGATGATCAACTTTTCATTTTAGAAATACCTTTCTGATGGGGACAGCTTAGAAGAGAGGGAAAGTGAAGGGAGAAGAACAAAGTATGGAATATGTTGTAAGTCATACAGGGGGAAAAAAGGATTTATGTAATAAGATCATGATAGGAAGAATAGAGAGGAAGGGTCCTATCAAAGAAATAGTTTGATGGTGGAAATGAAAGGACTAGGAACTATAAATCAGGTATGGGGTAACAAATACAAAGGAACTGGGATTAGTCTCATATTCCTGCTGTGGGCTAATGGGTTGTATACTCATAAAATGAAATAGGGAAAAAAAAAATGAAATGGAGACTATAGAAAGGGGAACGGGCTTTAGATGAAGGTAATGTATGTAATTTGGGGAATATAAAACTAGAGATCTCTGAGGAACATCCAGCTAGCACATTCAGTAACACAGGGCAGAGATTAGGCCAAAATTATGGTCTCTTTATCACCTTTTCTACAAGGTAGATGTAATAAATACTCCCCATTATTAATGCCTACAAATAGGACCATAGATGAATGTTAAAGTATTTTACAGCTTTTTGTTTTCTGCAGTGGTAAAATCTATCTAGCATGGGGTCACTTTTAATAATTGATAGCAAAATGAATGGTGACATGTAAATATATCTCCTAAAAAATGAACACTTTGCAGACTTAGTGTGGGTAACTTAAGTTCATGTTAAGAGCTCTGAACTGTGTTAATCTTTCCCATTCAATCTCTACACCAACACTCTTTTTCTCTCCTCAGAGAGAGGCTGTTTGGACCAGTTGAAAGCAGCGAGGTTAATGACAGGGAGGAAACAACTTCTAGCCTTCAGATTTGAAGAGAGCTTGGTTGGAACTTCCTAACAATGGCCAGGTTAACTTTCTGAGAATTTTATAAGAGCTGAGATGAAAAAACCGATTAGAAGGCAGCAAGCCAAATTTCCTAGAGTTTTTATTGTCTGAAAGAGGTTTTCCTATATAAGCATATAAATAAGTACCAATCACTCCCTGAGAGTTGAGAGGGTGAAAGAGAGGAGGTAGGGGGAAAGATGTATTTGAATCCAGTTACAACCAGAATCCACTGGTCTAAAATTAACCAAAGATTTGTTCTCATAATCTTTCCAACCATTAATAACATGCTTATCGTTCTTCTTAGACTTGGCATCATATGTATTTAAATTTGTATTTAAAAGCTTCTGGTAATATTTGGCACGTGGTTTGGAGGTGATTCACATTTGACTTTCATTGGGCTCCTGGAGGCTGATAGATCAATATGCCCAGTCCTCTCCCACTACTGCGATTCAGAAGTGGTTCCCAGTTTTTAATCTAAAAACAATCCATTTTGTAATTTTCAGATGTTAGTCAGTTGACACCAGGGTCGATTTTGATTAAAGATTTCCAGGAAGAAGCAAGCAAACTCTGTTCATGGAACATCAAATCAAAACTAAGGGTGTCCTGGGAGTGTCTCAGAACATTTTATAAAAACTAAATTCTCTACCTTCCAGGCTAATGTGCACGGTCACCAAGGTGTGTTAAGAAGGCTCACCTGGTGACTTCCCTGAGGATTGAGTTATCCTGTGTCAGCCCTAGATTTCTAAGATTTCCTGTTAGTTTGCTTGTTTGAGGGTTAAGCAAGACTGGATTGAAAAGTTTAGGGAATTAATTAACTCTTTTGCGTGGGAAGATCAGCTTTCCAGGCAGCTTCCTGAGGAGAGGCTTTCTAACTCAACAGTGTTGCATTTAACCTGCTGCTTTCTCAGAGCACCTTGTGTTAATATTTGTGGGGAGAATGATTCACAGTTGAGTAAATTGTCACCAAGGGCGTCAAGGTGTAATTGTGAAGATACTAACTCTAGGGAGTCGGTAGACTACTGGTCCTGGCTTGACTGCTGACTGCCCATGTCAATTACTATCTCTGGGCTTCAAAATCCTCTAAAAATAATCAAATCTCACAGGTATTGAACATGTTCCAAGAGCTATTATTAGCACTCTGCACTGTCTCATTTAATTCTCAGATTTCCCCTATGGGGTATGACTATAATCATCTTCATTTTGCAGAGGAGGAAACTAAGGCATACAGAACTTAAATAATTTGCCCAATTTCACACTATCAGCAATGGCAGCTGGGATTCAAACTTCTTAGACTGTCTCCAGGTGCTACACTTAACCATGACACTCTACCACACCCTAAAATGAAAGGAAGGCATTAGAAGATCATGACGGTCACTTTAGTCCTACAAGTCAGTGGGCTCCTATTTCTAGGTTGGGAATACCCACCATTTGGCACCACCTCATTCCTCCCCACCATGGAGTTTTAAGACTTTGGGGAATCTGTCTTCACTCTTAGGGCTTACACGTAGCATGGCAGGACTTGGTTTAGATCTTGTGCTCCACAAGAATACTTGTCAGGACCATTCTTTCCTAAACCATGTGGGTTAAGAATGATCTCGGTGGTAGCCGGACCTCGGAGAAATTAAGTGTGTGGAATGTTGGCGGCAAAGAAAAATGCCGCAACAAGAAGCTGCAAACTGCTGGCAGCAAGCTCACAGCTAGCTGACTTGATAGGGACCACAGGAAATCTGCAGAAATAGTTGACGCTGGTGCTCCGTCTCAGGGCCAGAGCATGGCCAGGGGCTGTTGACCCAAAAACAAAATAAAACAAAACAAAAAGCCAGTAGCAGCAAGCCAAATTCAGGCTGAGAAAGCAAGGCTGTGTGCAGGGAAGGGGGCAGACAGACGGAAGCGGTCTGTGGAAGCCTTTGTGGAGGTGCGGGTGAAGGAACGAGAAGGGGAGGGAAGGAACAGAGAGAGCAAGAGAGCACTAGAGTGATTTAGAACAAAAGGGTAAAGGGGATTATAGTTAAATTAGTGAGAGTAGCCCAATATTAGGTAAAACCGCTAGAGTGAGCCATGAAATGAATGAGAAGGAAAGAAGACAGCTAACAGCTACCAAGAAGAGGAGGAAGTGGCAGATGCGCTGCTTCCTGTAGAAAGAACGATGATTGAAGACAAAGCTGGGTGGGGACTAGTCCCTGGGCTGCAGCCGCTGCCGCTGCTACACACACACAACCGCTGCCTCCGCCGCCGCTCCGTGGGCAGCTACTACTACTGCTGGGCTGGGCTGGGCGGGCTACGCCGGTGCTCGCCTGCACAGATCAGCTCCAAAGAAAGGAGAAAAGCCACGCTCCTCTGACCAAGCCGTAGGAAGTAAGGTAAAGGAAACATTCCCAGTCGTGCCTTTTTAATTGAGGAAAATGGTTATTGCTTGTGGTTTTAAAGGAAGATAGGGGCATTGCTTCGGGGCTGGGGGGCTAGGGGGAGGCGGGAAATGATCAGGATGGGTACTTTTAGAAGGGCTTTTGAGAATTACCAAATGTGTGACACATTTGCTTTAAAAAATAGTCATAGTGCCTAGCTTTGGAGACTCCTCAGGAGAACACGCTAAATGGAAGAAGCTGTTTTCATAGTTCTCTTTGAAGAAAAGCAGGGCTTAGTTGAAATCAGTTGGAGCTGGGAGAGCCGGTCTAATCAAGTGGCCGCGTTGCAGTCCCCTTGTTTCAGGGGTGTAAGTGGAGTACATTACTTGCTTTATCTTTCTTATATATTGCACAGGGCTGTCGTCTGTTTTGCAACACAATGGCTGTGATTTGGCTTTTTTTGGTTAAATCCTTTTGTACTCAGAATGTGCCAACAAAGGCTTGAATTGCGTATGTGAGAGGCAGTATTTACCGTTAAAAAACGGTGTCTTCCTCCTTCAGCTTCAGCTCTGTGCAGTTGCTTTCAGGATAACGGCAGAAACAGCTACCATTGCCAATAGGTCTTATTCTAAAGTTGCATCCTTGTTCCAAGGAGTGTGGTGGGGGTAGGGAATGTCCTGAATCAGGTATTGGCATTACAAACATGTGAATTTAATTCATCTCTAGGTTTGAGATAGATGTAAACCTCAGGGAGGGACAAAATGCAAAGGTGGAGGTGGGTTCTTTCCTTACCTGTGTACACCGGAGAGAGACTGACAAAGTAGTACAATCAGAACGTGGTTTTATTCTTTGATTTTCTTGAGCAACGGATGTTCTTAATAAGAGTCTGTGACAATGGCCTGTTCATATTTATGAATGGCATTTAAAAGTGCAATAAATAGGGCTAACAGATTAGAAATGAGATTCTGGGATTCTTTGGAAGGATATGTAGGTGAAAGAGTTTAATACTCTATAATAGCTTTCTCTCTTCAACAGAAAGTGCAGTTAAGCAATAAATTGTCACTGATAAAAGGTTTTTTTCCTTGAGTTTCCATAATGAAAGGAGGTGATTTTTCAAAGGAAAGAACTACTTATAGTAGAGTGAAAATAAAAAATGTCATATTTGGATGTTCATGACTTCTTAAAATGCAGGTGTTTTTTTTTTTTTTTCAAACACCAAATTTGCTAATTGAGAGTGTATATGCTGCCTCATTTATCAACATTCTCATTTGTGAAGATCTATAGGGTTTTTCTTATGTCATATTTATGAAATTAATTTGGCTTCTCAAAATTTGTGGGGTAGGAGCACATATTCAGAGATGGGAAGCATTTGATAGGTATTAAAGGGAAAGAAATGTCTACTTTTCTGAGGTTACTTTTCATTAAAGTAAACCTGCATCATGTCTAGAAGGCGAAGTGTTGCTAGTGGGGCGTTTTGAAACCATGGAGCTCCCCTGAAGGATTCACTGAATTTCACCAAACCTGTGGGCAAAACAAATCATGCCAGGGATTCCACAGTTCTATCTCCCATTTCCTTCCTATAGTAGAATATGTAAAGATCATCTTCCCAAAGGGTAGGCCTAGGGTAGATTTTGGATCCAGAATGCCCCTAACTCCGAGTTCTGTGGTCAAGCTATTGATGTGGAAAGTTGGGAATCTATGCTGCAGGAATGAGGATGGGACTCACCCTTTGGCACTTACAGGCTCTATTCACTAGATAAAGCCAACACCCTGCTTTGCTGGGGATGTGTAGACAATCTGCATTTATCTTCTGCATGTGTTTCCCACGAGAGTTAAGAAAATGAAACCTTGGCCAATAGGCAGAGTAGTCAAGAGGGCCCCCTGCTATCTTTCTAAAAACAACTAAGAGGTGCCTATTTTCTGCATAGCACAAAACATTTCCTTAATTGTTAAGTTTCAGCTTAAGGCAGAACATTACTGAGTAACAGTGGAATAATAACTGATGGTAGAATGTTTAGGAAAAAGATGAATTTGCTCCTATGATATAAAATGAGTCTATTTCCACTCATTCTGGCCATATGGAATATTGAAAGACATAATGCTTTTGCTTAGGGTATTCAGTGACTTTTGAGGGAGTCAATCAATTGTATGTTTGTTTTTTTGTTTTTTTTCCCCTGCCATATGGTCAATGGCTGACTGGAAACATGACTCCATTATTGCATGGTCAGCCCTGGACCTCATATGGTGGGCATTTAGTGAATGTGTTCAGTTCACTGACTTTTTCAATCTACTTCAGAAGACAAGCTCAACTTTTAAGTCTTTTAATGCTCTATAGTCAAAGCAGAAAGCCTGTCTGAATGACAACTGTGGGTACAAGAAAAGAACAACATGAAGAGAAAAGAATGCAGGCTTCTAGTCAGACAGAAATGCCTTTGCATCTTACCTTTGGTCCTTACTACTTGACCAAGTACCTTAATTTATATGCCTTAGTTTCTTCATTGTAGAGAGGGGTTATTAGTACATAATCAAGGGTTTTGTTTGTTTTTGTTTTGTGTGTATCTCTGAGTACCTGGTACATAATAGGTACCCAAATGTCATTTTTTCCTTTCTTTGTGGTATAAAGAAAAATTAGCACATTCTTGACCTTTTCTACTACCTCATAGGTTTAAGAAGACATTTTTGGTGATATCTCTTAACATAACATGTCATAAAGATCATGAGTATAATATTTGTATTTAATCTCCTGTATACAATGGTATTCTCCTTGCCCAAGTAAGATACCTCTCTCAAAAATAAAATTTTAAATCAAAAGGAGAAAGTAGGAAAATCTGAATGGCTCCTGATAATAGTGGTATGCAGAACCTGATAGTGAAATTCAAACCCTTATTGGAAACAGTCACGTCCAGTTTCATCCTGGCCAAAACCATGGACCAGGCTACTTACTCCTAGGGAGGCACTGGGACTGATCGCTTCATTTGCCTTTCTGGTCCCCATTCAGTAGCTGAAGCTTCTCAGGATGAGAAACATGTCCACTAGATAGCAGGGTCAGGAAAAGTAAGGAGAAATTCAAGTACTAATTGCTCTTAAAACCTTTATAGTGGGGAAAAATAACATGGTGCTGGGGTGGGGAAATGAAAGGGGTAGAAGCTTGGCTATAGTAATTTAACAATAGATTTTCGAGATAAGATTCTACTAATGAAATGTGATTTGAATCCAAATTTCTCTTTTAAAATTAAAGAATCTTCCATGCTTCATTTTCCACTACAGATTCTACTCCCAGTCCTGAAACTTGTGAGGCAAGATGTGGATGAGGCCAAGAGCTGAGCAAAAAGAATAGGAACTCCATTGAATAATAATAAAACCTGAGCTTTATGGTATAGGTGCAAACACTGAACTTAAATGGTTAGAGGGGTTCTTGAAGGATTATATGTTGGCTTTCTGTAATGTACTGGGTATGTGTGTAGGGAGAGGGTGGATAATGACTCCCAACTTTATTAAATTTGCAAATCTATCCTTACTACAATTACTGGGAGAATCCGAGTTTGCCTGGCTTTACTAGATCTGGGTGAGAAAGGAAGTTACAGAGCTGTATTAAAACTACCTAGCCTATGTCAACCCCCTCCGTGATGGAGGAATGAACAGGCCCAGAAGTGTCATGTCTCAAGTTGCACAGTTGGTTAATACCTCATCTCCCAATTCAAAATACAGCTCTTTCGCCTATAGTTGGGAAAATGAATAGACAATAGTGCTATTCAAACTAAGCGAAAGTCTTTATACTTTGTCACTTATAAAATGGTTTGTAAGACAAACAAAATTTTGTTTAAAAAAACAAGAGTAGGGGAAGTGGATGTGGCTCAACTAGTTGGGCACCTGTCTACCACATGGGAAGTCCTAGGTTCAGGTTCTAGTGCCTCCTAAAGAAGACACACAGATGCTGCGCTCACCACAACAAGCTAGATGCTGCACCTGCCACAACGAGCAGATGGCACAAGCCAGCCAACTCTGCAGCCTGTGGGGAGCAGATGTGGCTTAGTCCGTTGGACCCTTGTCTTCCATGTGGGAGGTCCCAGGTTCAGTTCCCAGTGCCTCCTGGTGAAGGCAAGGAAACAACCAGCAAACAGAAAACCATCTGGCTGGGGGGCGGGGGAGGGATGGGATTAAAAAGAAGTAAATAAAGAATGGTAATTATATATAAAAAAGAAGAGTGATATTTACATTTAATACCCTATGTAAATGTGGAATTTCTGTGTTTAAATATGTTAAGGTGTGACAATGACACTGTGGAATACAGATTTACTTTTTCAGTTAAAAGTATTAGAGATGGATGGGGTTCCTCAAAATTCCTGTTAAAGAAAACAAGTTATATTTAATGGGAGTCAATGTCCAGATAATCTAAAGAGGATTTCATTAAATATTTAAGAAGTGGAAGCTCACTTTTCAAACTATAGTGATAAGTTCCTTTGGTTCCAATGTATACCTGAGGTTTGAGATAAGACAAGATCAGCCCTTTTATCTCATGGCAAATGTGTGTAAACAGTCAAGCTCTTAATTGAAAGCTTTTGTAAAAAGCCGGTCTCTTGACCCCTACCTCCTTGCTCCTTCAGCCTTCTCTTGCACACACACCCCCACCACTACCACCTTGCCAGTGTGATTGTCCCTATCAGGCATTTCCCTGATTCTCTCCCCCATAAGCTAATGGAGAAGGTCTAGAAACTGGGCTGATTGCTTCTACTCCAGAATCATTGTGACATCAGGAGGGCCATTGCTGTTCTTTGAAAATTCTTTTTTTTTTTCCCACTTTTCCCTATCCCCTCTGCATTTTCCATGAAACCATACAACCCATTCCCACTCCCTTAATTCATTGCAGGTGACCCACCTGACCTGTTTTTCTGAGAGGGCATTTATTACAGACTCCTTCAACATCATTCCTTGTTACCTCAACATTTCTCCATGTCATCATCCATTCTCTTTTCCTTCCTTTTCAGGTCAAATTAATAGAGTAGTGACCTTCCTTCAAGCCAAGAGTAAATTCTCTACTTTGACCCTCCATTCCATTCTTTTTTACTTTCTCGGGGGACTATATTCTGGCAGTGTTTTAACTCTTTCCTACATATTTGGTTCCTTTCTCTCTATTGGTCCTTTCCTCTTTGCCTACAAATGTTTCATTTTTCCATCCATACATGATTTTGTGACCTCTGCTAATTTGTTTCTCCTCGGACCTCTCTGATGACTTCCAACTAACCCACTAACTCTAACTGCTGCTGCCCAATGTGGGTGTTCACAAAATTTTGTTCTTTGACCACTTAATTTTTCCCTCTGTGTCCTCTCTTTTAATCAAATCTCTTCATGTAATTTCAACCATTGTTGCTATGCGGGCAGTCCCAAATCTGGTACTCCATCCTGGTATCTTATCTATTCTCTTGAGCACCTCGAAACCAGCTCCTCACTTGATTCCATGACTGTTAATGCCGCTCCATTCTCTTAATCCTCACCAAGCCCATCATTCCTCACCCCACCCCACCCCTCCTCTAAGTAGAAGTCAGTTGTATAGTTCTTTGCATTATGGTTGGAATATGCCTTGACTCTGTCTACACATTTCCAAGTTAACAGCCAGTGCCTTAATTCAGTCTCTCCTAATCTGCAACTGGGCTGATGTGTTTGTGTTCTTCCCTCTCTCTTGAATAACATTCTTCCTCCCCTTCCATGCTTCGCTACCACATTCTTACTTCTCTGAATTGCCAAATTCCATCTGTCCTTTAAGACTCAGGTCTAATGCTGCCTCATCCATGAAGCCTTCCTTGGTTTCTCCCACCCTCAAGAAAAATCTTTGTCTCCTCTGAAATCTATGATTCTTTGATTACAAACACTTACCATATTCTGGTTGGTATAATGAGTCTGCATATTTTTTTTCTTTTTGACTTCTTTGTAAGCACTTTGAGAACAAAAGCCACATCGGATTTCATCTTTTTGTTTTCCTTGTAACATATAATGCAATTTGTTTATCACTTTCTTGAGTGACGTATGTTTTGATTCAGAGTGTGCTAGACAGAGTACTTGTCCTGTAGGAGTGCTTAGACTACCAGGGAAAAACAGACAAATAAAAACGTAATTATAATACCATTAGTCTGTCAACAAGCCTTAACTGAGTGTCTGTGCCATATACCCTTTAAGGTGCCAGGGAGACGAGGATGAACAAAACAGGCAGTTCTTTGTTTCCTTAGAAATTATATTCTAGTTTGGGAGAGACCCAGTAAACACATAAACCATTTTTTTAAAGATCTGGCTGCACATTAGAATTACTGGGGATACTTTGAAAATATACCTATGTCCCAGCCTCACCCCAGACTAATTAAATCAGAACCAGCCAGAATTAAAATCTCTTATCAGAAACAAATTGCAATACAAAAAATATCAGGTAGTGGTAAGTGCAGTGATAGAGAAAAACAGAAAAAGGTTGGATGATAAGAGATTGTGTGCACAGTGGTGGTGGCAAATGGGAGTTTATATTTGAATGGATGGTCACTGAAGGCCTCTCTGAAGAGGTATCCTTTGAAATGAGTGATGGTGGATTCAGCCATGTGAAAATCTGGGGCAAAAGGATCCCAAGCAGAAAGCACAGCAGTCTTTCTGGAATGAGGGTAAGTTAAAATTCCAGAGGAAATATGGCCCTCTTCACATACATTGATCTATAAAATATGCTTGTCCTCTACAGAAAACAGCTTTTCTATTAAACGAGGCTGGACACTTGGCCATGCTCTTGAGTACTTGGCCTGTGTTGTATTTTATTTAGAGCAAATTGATTTACATGGTCAGGAAGACTACTCTGTTTAATTATATTTTTTCTACACTGCAGTCAGCACAGGGCTTGTCTGAATTAAGCACCATTCTTATTGTCTAAAATAACCCTGGGTACTTGGTATTATCTCTTAGATGAATGAAAAAGAGAAGACAAGGATTTCTGCCCTTAATTCTGCTTTGGGGAATCAGGGAAAACCTCACAGAGGAGACATTGGAACCATACATAGTAAGCACTCAGTTATGTTTGAATGAGTGAAGATCAATATGTTTCATAAATTGAATTGAGCACTAGCATTTGTTGAGCGTTCTGTTTGTGCTGCTGTGTGCTGGAGACTTGATAAACATTACTGTTTTCATCTCGCTTGAAAAATATTCTTGGGAGATGAGTACAATATTTTTCTCTCAGGCTACTTTTGGCTGCAGGTAAAGGATCTCCCTACTGAAATGGCTTAAGCAATAGGACACTTAGCTCAAGACCTTTTGAAAGGAGTGTGGCTCCAGGGTTTGTTATTCAGGAGCTGGAGTCATCAGCAACCTGAATTCGTTCCTTCCTCCTACTCTGACATCCTCAGAAGTTGGTATCCCCTCTTAGGCCGGCTTCCCTCACTGAGTCAAGATGGCTACTACAGTTTGGGAATTACAGGCAGGTTTTAGTAGCTAGATGCATAGTAAAGGGACTAATTTCTTCTCATGTGCCTCTCTCTAAGATTACTGAAACACTATCTTCCAGCAGATTCTCACAAATCACAGGACTTATAAGTGGTTAGGCAGGCAGAACTGCTGTGATTGGTTCATTTATGAATTTTCTTTGGAGGCCCTGGAGCAGTCCAGCCTCTCTAAAGACCATGTTCATCAGAACCCAGAAAAAAAGTCTGGTCTATTAGCAAAGAAGGAGGCAAAGGTGGTTATTGGGTAGGCAGTCAATAGAGTCTGCCATTTTAAATGAAGACACCAAGGCTCAAGAAGATTAAATAATTTACCAAGATCACAAACCTTTGAGTTGGATAGGGTTTCAGCATCCATGCATTTCCCTTGGTGAAACACAGATAAACACACCAACAGACAAAAAAGGTGTTTTTGTTGATGATGATGATCTGGGTAGACTGGAGGAAGAATCTTGCAGAAGAAGCCAAAATGGCTGAAGTAAGACAAAGTAAACAACCTTCTAAACAAAACATTCCAGAATAAAGTACACCAGATCCTATAAAGCATAAGAATGACATTTAATTTAGATAACCAGCTGTACATTTCTGGATTGTAAAAAAAAATAATAATAATAATAATTAAATTGAGTCTTCCTGACTGCTTATTTAAATCAATTTGATCTAAATAAATTCTACCCTGGGCCAAGTAATGGGCTAGCAAGGCCAAGGGTTAGTGTCAGTTGGACTTAAAATGAAAATCTTGTTTCTCTGGAGATGTATATATTCTGTAGATTATAGCACCTGTAAGAGAAGAAAGAGTAATCTTCGGAGTTTCTGATTGAGTTATTTTGAAAATAGATTTTCACTCTCCAGCTCAGGAGGCAACCTGCAGCCCATTACTGTTGCATTTTTCTTCATGGTTCCAGTATTCCACTTTGGTACTATATTTAGAAGACCACATATGTGAGGCACAGTAATGAAAACGGGAAATTTCAGTGGAAATACCGTCATTACAATGTTTTGACTACTTGTCTCTACGGTGTCTTTCTGTGCATTTTCATCATAACAGACTATTAATGGTAGGAGTACCTTTTCTGTATAAATGTTTGAGTGCTTCCTACTCTTATATTTGCAATTTTAAACAGGAAAGTCAAGTTAATTTCTAGGCTTTGCCAACAGAGATCTGTTTAAGAAGGGTATTTATCTCATCTATGCAGAACCATATGAGAAAAATTGTGGAAAAACTTACAGGAAAAAAATTCACTGTCATTTTAGAGGCATTCCTTGGAGAACTGGAATTGATCCATTGCCATTTTTTTTAACCTTATAAATGATGTTTGTATTTAGAGAACATTGCTATGTATGGGCATTGAAATCATTTCATTAACTTTCATTGTTTTTCTTTAAAAATTTGAGGTTGAATAGCCCAAGATTTTTTAAAAAGTTAAAATAATCAAAATTTAAGTAAGAAAAGATGATTCCTAGGCCAAAAAGAAAAAAAAAAAGTTCTATTTCTCTTATTATAAGCCTTTAAAAAAAATCCTAAAATATTGTAGTGTAGAAAAATAATAGTCTAAGGGTTAATACACAGGAGATGATAGTAAAGGACATAGGTTTAGAGTCAGAATCTCTTGGTCAAGTTGCTTAAACTTTCTTTGCCTCATTGGGAAATAATGGGGAAATAGTAATACCTATTTCATAAATTGTCAGGAGAAAATTATATAATGTATGTAAAATATTTATTTAGCATGGTGCCTGACTTAATCATTCAAGAACTGCAGCTATTATTAGCATAATTGTAATTGTCATCACAAATATGGGAGTAGAGTATCTTTTATTCTATCCATGAGGTTCTTACCACATCTTAGTGAAAATGATTTTTATGGTCCAACATTAATCCTCGGTGCTGAGAACTTGGAGTAAGGAATCGCCTAAGAAAGTCTATTGCCGAGGGATAGTCAGATGTAAATGTTTTGACTTAGTTAAGTGTTAAGTCTCAGATTTGCACTATTTGTTCAGGATTCATATGTTTAGTCATTAGTTCATTAAATATTTATAATTCTCTTTCCCAAATCATGGTAGGCTTATACGTTTATGTCCACTTTAGTTAGGTATAACCATGTACCTTGCATTGGCCAGTGAAATGTGAGCAAAATTGATGTATGATCCTTCTAGGCTATAAGAACCTGTTTGTAAGTACATTCCTCAGTAATTAGCAGTGGTGGAAGCATGGAAATGGTGGCTGCATGCTTAGGCCTGGGTCCTAGATGAGGTCAGCACAGAGAAGAGCTTTCTGCTGACATGCAATGGTCTTGTGGAGTGAGTGAGAAATAAGCTTTTGCTGTTTTACACTGTTGAGGTTTGGGGGTTTTTTTTTGTTACCACAGTGTAACCTAGCCTATCCTGACTGATATACTCTCATTCAACCTTCAATGCTAGAGGGAAAAAATATATATTTTGGTAGCAGTACATAAAATGTGTATCTCTTTGGAGATAGTAATTTTTAATTACTATGTTATGATGATATGTGTGTGTACGTGCATGCATAATATATATAGTTAGCACCAGAGGACTTAGAGTCTTAAGTTAAATAGATGTATATAAATAACTTCCATTTAAATTTATTTTAAAATAAGGTTTGTTTTCATTTTATACAGAGGAAAATACCAAAATGACCTGTACATATTTTTTGGAGGGAGGCAACAGTGATGCCAAAGTCAGGACCCTGAATTCCAGGCCTGGTATGATCAGTAGGTAATAGTCTGTCTCTGAGCTTTACTCAGAATGGTGCCTTGTGAAGCAAAGAGGTTTTCTGATAGAAGATAATGTACTGAGTCATGCCCATGGCCTTTGTCTCCTGTAAGGAAATAGTCTTTCCTAAGTCCTGTCTCAATTTTCCAATTGTAAATAATGGTGTTTAGTATATAGAGGGTACTAAATAGTATTAATGAATAAATGAATGAAAGTAGTTCACAGTTCTTCCAAATGTCTGGGCTCTTTCATATTTAAATTCTTTTTAAACATATGTCTTTATTTTGGACCTCGGTTTAAAAACATCTTATTAAGACAGTTTATTCTTTTTGAATACTTCATATGACCATGTACTCACAGAATGAGGCCATTTTATTTAATATTTTCTACCACAGGTTTTATTTCACCAGGTTATTTCATTTGGATCTCTAAAACTACATTATGAAATACCATAATTATTTAAATTAGGAACAGATTAATTATCTCCAGTGTACAAACTCAAATTAATTTCATTATAAATCTGAAGTTTAAATTGATTAATCTTGGAGTATTTAAGGAACCAACTGAGTTTTTTTTTTTCATCTTTAAGGAGAAGGACATATTTGATTTGGCGAATCTCTCCATTGTACCACTTATGCTAATAGGAGCAAGACGTTTACAAGAAACTTTGGATAGCTTTTATAAACCAGCCAGAAAGCTATATGTCTGGGGCTTTTGGAGAAACAATCTGTGAGTCATTTTAAAAAACAAACACACTCATAATCACAGTACATGTTGTTACCATGGTAATTAGGACTGCCGAGTTGGCTTGCTTATGTTCTTGTGAAGGGAGGAAGGGGGAGAGAAACTGAAAATTCAGAGCTTTGACTATCAGCTTCAAGTTGCCTATTGCAAGAGAGTTTAGGGGTTTCTTGGGAACACACTGGCACAGTCATCCTAAGAGGGAAGTGAAGGAACTCTGGCATCCTGCCTTTGTTATCGAATATAGGTTAGCCATAATAGTGTTAGGTGGTGTGATTCACAGAAGAGAAAAGGACCTTTTGGAATTCTTTTGGGAAGAAGAGGGAACATAGGTTCTTTATCTGATATATAATTACATAAAAGTCTCTAAGGCCAACCTGGAGTGCCTGTGCACAGGGCTTTGATGATCCTCTAAAAGGCACCAAATGCCTCTGGCATAACATTATTGTAGATTTAAAGGATCAGTGTATTATTCTGATATGGTTAGAGACTGATTTTAATGAGACTATGTCTCAGATCTGATTCCCAAGTAGACTAGATATCTTTTCCCTATTTCATGGACTAAATATGATTCCTTAGATAGTCATCTTACAACACATGCCCATGGGTCACTAAAGAGACCAGGGAGGTTATGTGAGTTCTGTCAAATCTGTTACCACCCCAGGGGGAAAAAATTAAAGCATTCACTTGGTTGATGGACAGTCAACAATTGGGCCAGAGGAATTATTGTAGATCTGATTTACTATGATTCTATATGAAGAACAAATACATTTAAATTAAAGCTATGAATTATTACACATACAAAACTGTTTTTAAGAATTTAAGTTCACTTAAGAAGTCTGGTTATCCTCTTAAATGCATAATTACAATACATTGGCTAAAATTTTACTTTGTAGAATATGATTGTATTCCTCACGCAGATTTTATAGCAGATTTTACTTTGAGTTAAAACAATGTTTCCTCGTTTTTCAAAAGACTTCAAATAAAGTGCAGTGAGTTGAGATTAAAGAGTAATACAAACTCAGGGAGTTTGTTTGTATGTGAATTGTGCCATAGCATATGATGTCATAACTACTTCTCTAAATTATAGATTTTATTTTTCCTCTCATATATGGGATGAAGGCATATGTTGTCCAAACTTCATTCTGGGCTACTTTAACGTTAGTAAACAAAACTAATTTTTCCCCCTGATAATCAAAGTAATTGGTGATGATCATTGAAAATCTGGAAAATACAGAGCAGTATAAAGAAAACAGAAAAATGGCCTCTTCCATTTGTTACTTTGTTGGTTGAACTGTATGTAACAAACCTGATATCACAGTGGCTGTCAAAAGTTAGAAATCATTTTTCTTTTATATAACAATCCAGTGGTGGGTGGTGCAGACTGGTAAGGACTGCTCATCAAGGTCATCCAGGGACTCAGGCTCCTTCTCTCTTGGTCTTCCCTCATCCCTAGCATGTTTCCCTTCCTTTCATGGAAGATAGTCTAAGGTGGCTTGCCATAAAGACCCCACTCTAACCAGCAGGAAAAGAGAAAGTTGGAAGGGGAGGGTATGGCTTGAAATTTGCATATATCTCTTTTGTTATCATCCCACTGAACTTCATCATAGGGCCACATACCTAGCAGCCAAGGGGGTTCAGAAAATAAATTTTATTCTTGACGTGTATGTACCTAAATAAAAATTCTATTGTAAGTATGGGAGAAGAGGAAGAGTAGATATTGTGCCATATCTTGTCATTTCAGCCACTTCTGTTATCCCATAAAACAGAGGCAAAATACTGTTTATATTTTGATATATTTCCTCCCAATCTTTTTTCTAAAAAAAAGTACATATCAGAAAGACATGTTTAATATACATTAAAAAATTTGTATATTAGAAAAATATTATGTACAGTATATGTAAAAGTATATATATATTAGAAAAATTAGTTGAGGTCATGCTATATATAAAATTTTATGTTCTTCTCTTTACACTTAACTTTGTATCATGCATTTTTCCTCATTTAAACTTTTGGTATTCATTAATTTAAAGTTCCATCTTGTGGAGTTTTTATGTTTTACTTAATAAGTTGTATTATTGATAGGCTGTTTCTAACACCTTGGCAATAATTCCTTGTCTACATTTTGGATTTTTAATAAGGTCAAGGACAAACAATGACCACGAACATATTTGAGGCTCTTGATACATAGTGCTAAACTGCTTTCCAGAGAGGTGGTGCCAATTTATGCTACTACCAGTAATACATGAGAATGCTGGACACACTGCACCCTTGACTGGACTTACTTTGCAAGTCCTACTTAATCATTGCTATCCCTAGTGTTCACTCTCTGAAAATAGGTTGTTTTTTTGCCCTTGGTTTTTCTTTCTTCCTTTGCTGTCATTAATCATGAGATAATGGTTTCTAATATGTTTGGCTCATTTAAAAACATATGACCTCTTACAGTAGTCCAATATAATTGGTAGGATTGAGATTGTAGCATACATGGTAGTCTCCCACAGTATGAGATATCTCGAGACATTGATGTTCATTTGGTCCTAGGGACCAGTGTGAATTTGGTTTCCACCCTCAGTCATAATACTCTAGATGTGACCTCTTTTTTTCTGAGATATAGCAAAATAGGAATGGAAAAGAACTCCGTGTGGCTTAGGCACTTTCCTTTGAGCTGGGAGTTCTATAGCTTTTTAGGAGTAAAGGACCTCCTTCTACATAGGAACTTTCTTATACCAGGCACTGTCAAAATTATCAACTCTGCTTATCATCTCTAGAGGTCATGAGTGACTTTGGGTATATGTGTCTTCCTCCTGCTAATCAGACTCTAGAAGATTTGGTTGCTAAACATGCTTTTATAACCACTAACTTGCCCCAATCTACCCTCTTAAAGGGTCAGATATACACAGATGGAACTCCAACTCTGTCCCTCACATGTGGAGCAAAAGTGTGCTTCCGACTCTGCCGCTTTGGTCCTGCTGGGAGCAGATAAGGTTAGGTCTTGAGGAAAGCTTGTTCTTACTCATCTCACTGGTACATAGCCTCTGTCACCAAGAGCTCTGCTTCCCCTATGTTCCTGAACAGCTTTTTTTTTTTCATGTTTTCTTTCAGGCTAGGGATTCTCACAAAGAAAGGGACTCCTCCTATTTTTCACAAATAGGTTTCTTAAAAGAAAAAGTGTTAATAAATGCTTGTTTCTTAGCTCAGAAATGTAAACCTGTGAGAATCAATCCACTCCCCACCCTTTTAGCTAGACACCTTTACCCTCAAATTCTACTTAAACTTATTCGCTCATTTAGCTCTTATATATCATGGTATTGCTCCTTTAAAAAAAAAAAAAAAAAAAAACCACTTTCCTGTCTACTTTCTCAACAGGCACATCTGCCAGTAGGCCTCAGGCTTTGGGAAAAGAAGAGGTAAGAATTCTGACAAAAGTTTTTTTAAGATCTTGTTGAATCTTTCCAGAGCTTCAAAGAAGAAAAAAAAAAATTTTAAGTGGTGAAAAAAATGAAAACATCAAGGAAGCAATGCTTTATTGAAAACAAACATTCATAGTCTGTTAATATTGACATGACTTCAGGATTTAAAGAAAAAATTACTCTTGATGATAGTTAAGATCAGATTTCTCACCCAGATTTTCCCATTTTCTTCTAAAAATCTGAGTTGGAGAGCCTTTGAGGTATCCCTATGGCACCAAACATGATTTATCAGTTGGCAGATATTAAGGATATACCCTGTATAAGACAGAACCTCTCAGAGATTAGATCAGAGATAACCTTATTCTTAAGAGATTGGTTGCAGACATTGTAAAGGACCTTTCCAGCAGCAACAAAGATAACAACAACAATAAAAGATCAATCTAATGCTGTTGGGGTTTCTTCTTGAAGGAGTTAACTTGGCTTTTGGAACTAGCAAATGCCATTTGAATCCTGTTGTAGAATCAAAAGGTCATTTTTATTGCTGAGACAGGTTATAATGTGTTTGACTTCCCCAACCAAGACCAAGATAAATGGTTTTCTATAGTCAGTGACTTGGTTTTTTCCCTCCATTTTTAAAAAATGTATTTTTTATTTATTTTTAAAAGATATTTAGATTACATAAATTGTTACATAAAAAAAATATATAAGGTATTTCCATATGCCCTACTTCCAAGACCTCCCACTTTTCCCCACATTAACAACTTCTTTCATTAGTGTGGTACATTCATTGCAGTTGATGAACACATTTTGGAGCATTGCCACTAAGCATGGACTATAGTTTACATTGTAGTTTACACTCTCTCCCATTCAATTCTGTAGGCTATAGCAGGATATATAATGGCCTGTATCTGTCACTGCAGTGTCATCCAGGTCAATTCCAAGTCCTGAAAATGCCCCCATATTACACCACTTTTCTCCTCTTCCTGACTTCGCACCTCCACTGGCCACTGTCTCCACATCAATGATATAATTTCTTCCATTGCTAGAATCACCATAAGTCTATAGTAGAACACCAGTAAGTTTACTCTAGTCCATATTTTATTTGCCAGTCCTGAGGATTCTGGCATGGTGATACCCACTCCACCACTGATTGAGAGGGGATTTCGATCCCATATGGCAGATGGATGGGACTCTCTTGCTTGCAGTTGTAGACTCTCTCGTTTCCTTGGTGTGGTGGTTGTCTATCCTTACCTCCCCATCAGCTGTCCTGGGTGAGTCCAGTGAACTGGAGAGTAGATGCTGCAACTCCACTGAGGCTCAGGGCCCAGCCATCAGATGGACAGCCCAGAGAGTCAAGTCTCCTGGATGTATACCTACCAACTCCAGCACCAACTATAGGGTCAAACAAAAGGGACAGAAGAGGCATGTGTAGAGAAGTCACATCTGAGTCTAACTCTGTCACATTCGGAAGCACAATCTCCAAAATAGGGCCCACTGGCAAGGCACCAAACTCTGGAGCTATCCACCATGACCACAGGACCTGGGTGTCTCCAGAGCCCTCAGGAGCCCCATTGTTTGGGGTAGTGCCCACTTTGGCTGTCTATGAGATCCTGCTGAGATGTGCATAAGCGTTACCTCTCTGATGACCTCCCGCCTCACTTTGGCGTCTCTTAGCCAAATAAACTCATTTGTCTTTACCTTTTCCCCCTTTTATTCATTTTCCCTCCATTTTTAAGTTTAACTGTATTATGAAAAATTTCAAGCATGTACCAAAGTGGAGAAAATAAGATAACGAATTTCCATGTTCCTATCACCTGCTTTCAACAATTATTAACACTGGCCAATATGGTTTCATTTATAACCCCTCCCACTTCTCTTCTTTCACATTGGTTTGTATATGGTGACTTGAATTCGATTGTTGGATTTTTAATTGTTTATATAACTATTTGGTAGCTACAGCAAAATGCTAATAAAAAATGAAACCTACTATTTTAACATGTCTTAGATGACTAGAGCTATACCTTCATCTGTTTATTCATTAAACAAATACTAAGTTAGTATTAACTAGGTGTCAGACCCTTCTTAGGATAGGAGGGACAGTTTTCTTCAATTCACATTTATGTGGTGGTGTAATTTTCTAGGCTGCCGAAAGTAATATAACAGAAATGGGTTAGCTTTTACAATGTGAATTTATTAGCTAGTTCTGAGGCCGAGAAAATATCTAAATCAAGGCATCATCAAGACAATACCTTTTTCCTGAAGACTGGCTGCCTGTGATCCTGGAGTCCTCTGTCACTTGGCAAGGCACGTGGCAGCATCTGCTGGTCTCGTCTCTTCCAGGTTTCGTTGCGTCCACCTTCTTGCTTCCATGGCTTTCTCTCTGTGTGTCTGAATTTCAGTCTCTTATAAAGGATTCCGGTAAGAGGATTAAGAACCACCCTGAATGAAGTGGGTCACATCTTAAGAGCCTACTGACCAAAAGATCCTACTTACAATCGGCCCACACCCACAGGAATGGATTAACTTTAAGAACATACTTTTTGGGGGTCCATACAGCTTCAAATTCACATGTGGTTTGTAAATTTAGACTTTTGACATTTCCGAATGAGATTATCTGAGATACATCGAGAAAATGAAACACACAATTTTAATTGTTAAATGTAAACGTTTAGAATGTAGATCACAAATTTTGCAACTTGTTTTGGCATTTCTTCACTATTTAATACATTGGGAACTTAAAAAAATTCTCCCAGTCCTCTGTTGTATCTTCCTATTTTGTCATAATTGCTTATCCAGTGACCTGCCTCCTTTTAAAGAATCTAAGTTGTGAAAGGGCATGAAAAGTATCTCACTTGCTAACCATTTTATCTCCAACATCTAGCAAAGTATCTGGCACTTGTTATATATTTGATAGAAACTATTGAATGAATAAACAAAATATTGAATGCCAGATGCTTGGAATATGAAGATAAACATATAGGCCTTGCCCCAGAGCTTATTAGACTTACAAAAGAGAAAATCTTGTAAAGAAAGAGGTTTCTGTGGTTAATGTTGGTAAGGTGTGAGCAGAGTGCTATGATGCTGGAGGAGGAGAGTAACTTGGTGGGGAGTTTGGTAAGAAGCTTGATGGACAAATGGGTATTTGACTTGTGGCATGAAGTACCATCAGTCAGATAAGTAGAGAAAGGGTATTCAGGAAGAAGGAAGTACATATAAAAGTACATAGAGGGGGAGCAGATGTAGCTGAAGTGGTTGAGCGTCTGCTTCCCATGTACAGGGTCCCAGGTTTGATCCCCAGTACCTCCTAAAAACAAAACATACAAACAAAAAATCAACTTTCACTGAGGAGCAGATGTAACTTGCTTCCCATGTACAAGGTCCTGGGCTCAATCCCTCGTATCTCCTAAAAAAAAAAAAAAGTACCTTGAGGCCCCAAAGGGCATGGTATATTCTGGGAACCTTTAGAAACTGAGAGAGGCTAGGATGTGGTTGGGAAGTAGCAGATTGAAAAAAATGGCTTGAGATGCTGGTCAGTGAAGCTTGTGAAGGACCCTAATGTCATCATGTTCAAGAGTTTTGAGTTTTTTCCTATGATTGGGGAGGCAGAGAAGGACACATAATCAGATTTTAAAAAGTTTTTTTAGGGTAATTCCTTAGACAACTGGGTGAAGGATAAAGAAGTAAAGAGAAATTAATGAATGGGAGACCAATGGAGGTCTTTGGTTTGGAAATGATGGGCAGGATTTAGAAGAATTGCTGGAATTGATGGTTAATGATGAGGGGAGGAGAGAAAGACATCTTGAATAACTCTCAGATGTCTCTTTTGGGAGATTAGATGGGTGGTGAAAGTTGAGCTACAGATTCAGGAAGGGAAGAACAGATTCAGATCTGTGGAGTGGCCATGTCCAGGTGGATATTCTAGTAGGTTGGGCTGTTCATAGGTGACTAAAGAGCTTCAGTCTTGGCTGCACATCAGAATCCCCAGGGGAGCATTAACACTGATTCCCAGACCCTATCCAGACCAGTTGATTCAGATCTCTAGGGACAGCCCATCTGTAATTTTTCAAAGCTCTCTGGTGATTATAATATGCAGCCTGGGTTGAGAACCTCTGGTGTATAGCTCATTAAAAGAAAGGCCTTTTTTTATGTTCTTTTGATACCTTATATAGCTTTTGCTAATGCATAGTGAGGTCTTTTTGGATTTAAGTATGCAGTATCTCTCAGGTGTGGGCTGAGACATCTCTACATTCTACCAACTATTACTAACATTGAAGACTTTTATAAGTATTTCATGATCTTTGTTTGATATTTGCATTGATTTCTTCCATGCTAATAAATATACTTACATTTTTTTCAAATAAGTCCAAGCACAGTTTCTCAGTGGGGACTCTTGGCATGTTGAGTGGGACAACCTCTTTAATATCCCTGTCCTTGGCTCATTAAAGGCTAGTGGCCACTTCCAGTTATTGTGGCATCCAGAGCACCCTAGGGAGACATTGAGAATTATAGTGTCTTAAAACAGGATCTTAAAGAGATTACTTGGCATTTTCCACTTTCACCTAAAAGCATTTTTGCTTCATGCAAAATTATTGGTCTCAGTTATGCTCAGTGGTTCCTTATATAAGTTGTTTCTGTGCTAACAAACTGAAGAAAGAAACTAAACAGACAAAGTAGATATTTAAAAGGAAGTATTGTTTTGCACCGTTGGAGGGATTTTGAACATGTTTGGTCTAGTACAAAATCTATTTTTTTTACATCTATTCATAGAAGCAAATTAAACACTAGGTAAGAAACGGTCAAATATTGACTTTTGAAGCATACTACTAAGGCATCATGCAAAAGGAGCAGCAGCAGTGACAAAATATGTATTAGTTTTCTATCGCTACTATAACAAATTACCACAAATGTAATTTGTGGCTTAAAACAATACAAATTTATTATCTTATAATTCTGTAGGTTTGAAGTCTGACAGGGGTCTCCTGGGCTAAAATCAAGATACTAGGAGGACTGTGTTCCTTTCTGAGGCTGTAGGGGAGAATTCATTTCCTTGCCTTTTCCAGCTTCTAGAACCCTCTTCCTCTAATCTTCAAAGTGAGCAACATTGCATTTCCCTTTGTCTTTCTTCTGAAGTCACATCTCCTTCTGACACTGAACTCAACTGGGAAAGGCTCTCCGATTTTAAGGACTCATGTGACTGAACTGGACCCACCTGGATAATCCAGGTTACTTTACCCCTTTCTGAAGGTCCTTAATATAATCATATCTTCAAAGTCTCTTTGGTCATGTAAAGTTATAGATTCACAGGTTCCAGGGATTAGAAAGTGGGCATCTTTGGCAGGCCATTATTCTGTCTACGATGAAGTAAAATGTTAATTGTTCACAAAGGCAGAAAAGCTTTAGGTAGCAGAGACAGGATCTTCTGACATTCAATTTTATAGGATTAAGAATGTTTAGGGTTTCCAAGTTGATGAAGCAAGTTCTTGTTTTGACTCTGCAATTCTCCTTTTATAGGTTCAGGCACCAAAGGCTTTCAGTTTTATTAAAGTATTTGGCATTGGAGCAAGTGGACAGGTTAAAGTCCAACAACTCATTTCTTGGCCAGACTCTCTGGTACTATAGGTGTGGCCTCTGTACAGTGTGCTGCTTTTGGCCTTTCTCCAACTCTCACAAGTGTGCCTACTGTCTTCAAGTTCCAAGTTCTTTTAATAGCACCAAAGAAATGTAAGGTTTTTCTTTTATGCTGTTATGTCTGCCTGTCAAATTATGTTTTATTTATTAGGTTCTAAAATGTGTAAATTGGAGGGGAAAATAACTTGTAATACTCACCTTACTGGTATTTATTATAGACAGTTTCTAGGTATGGTTTAGTTTCCTCCTGCATTAGTAGGTTATTCCCAGAAAGTAAGAAACTATTTCTTGCCTAGTGAATAAAATGAATCATTGGGTTGTTTTTTGAAAATCATCTTTGGAGTGGAATGTGGCTGGAAATTTTTGGTGGCGATTTATAAATTTTCAGCTACTTTTGTAGCAAGCCCCCTTTCTATCCACTTCTAGGTACTTCAGCAAGGCAGATCTGAAGACCAAACCTAGGGCTGGCAGGAGGTTAACAAACTATCCTGGTTTGCCCAAGACTGAGGGGTTTCCTGGGATGCATGACTTTCAGCGCTAAAATTGTGAGAGAGCCAGGCAAATTGGGTAGGTTGGTCACCCCCAATGCCTAACAGAATGCCCCCAATGGAAAGTGGCAGTATGTTGGTAAATTGTCAAAATAGGAATTTCGATTGAACTAAGTAATAAATGATGACAAGCCCCAGGAATTGGGTTGAAGATGGGGGCAAATTCAATTCTTTTGGAAAGTCTTTATGCACATAAGCATATTTGCTCAAACCAACTTAAAAAAACACAAACAAACAAGCAAACAAAAAAACTCCAAGAATTAGAACTAAGAAGAACCAGGAACATTTATGAAGTCACAAGATAAAGCCTGACCTTTTAGTTCTCAGATGTTACCAGCACGTTCCCACATGTTGCCTCTGATGATCACAGCTTTGATAACTTTGCTATTGAGCTGGCCACAGAACCTCACTGAATCTTTCTCAGCAGGGCAGCTTGTATGGAAATAATAAAACCCAAGTTTGCCAAAGCATTAGGGAGATCCTTTAACTTTAATCCTGCCTTTTATATGACAAAATTGAACTCCCCCCAACCCCTGAAAAGCAGCATAGACTGTTCAGGAAGAGATAAGTATTAGGAAGACAATCTTGAGTGCCTTAGGGGTGGGTATTGGAGCAGATAATATCCAGTCCTAAGGATGTGGTACTTCCTGACCTCTCAGCAGCAGAGCATGAACTACTTACTGACCCTGAGGTAAAGTTGCTGCATCTGGGTAGAGACCTTTGCTCACTTTTTCCCGCCTCCTTCCACACTACCCAGCTCTAGGTCATTCATAGCAAAGCCAGGCTGAAAAGGAAGCTTGGGACTAAAAAGAATCTGAGAATATAGGAGATCCTATGGCCCTCATACCTTACATTTCTAAGGGATTTTTAGAAAAAAAGTTTTTTTTTCTTTAAGCCCCTGCAACTAAACAAAGAGGATTTAGCTTTTAGGAGCTGGCAGTCTTTTTCTTTTTCTTAAAAATTGTATTTAATCATTTCCTATCCTCTAAATTCACCTAATTGGCTGGTCCAAGGAATCCTCTTTTACTTCATTTTTTTCTCCCCAAAATAAAAGATTGAGCATTGAATTAGCATCTGGGTTTCTGACAAGGGTAAGTCCTAGACAAGATTATGAATTACTTTGATATTCCCCTTCATCCTTCCTTCTTGGACTCCCAATCCTGGTTTCATTTTGCTAGCCTCATTTCAGCTTCAACCTCTACATTTTGTGTGTGTGTGAATCAAACGAGTTCCAGAACTCAGACAGGAAAGCAGTCCAAATCCTAATTCTGCAAGAGCTAAAATTATTTCATTCTTTTCCAAAGAAAAATTAGAGAGTATAATGTGAATATGAGATCAAAATGGCTACTTCTAGAGGTATGGGGCTTCCTTTTGGGTTGATGAAAATGTCTTGGAACTTGATAGAGGTGATTGATGCACAACATTGTGAAGGTACTGTGTCATTGATGTATGCATTTTAAAGTGGTTAATGGTTAATTTTGTGTTATATAAATTTTACCACAATTGGAAAAAAAACACTATTGAAATTTAAGAAAATAAAAACTTCTTCTCCATATCTCTAATTCTGGAAGAAGTCTGTGTCTGTTTTAAAACATTCATATTAAATTCCTAGAACAAAGTTGTTCTATTCCATTATCGGGAGAAGATCTTTAGACTTACAAGTGTCTACTGGCAAAGCTAATGAGACACTTGAGGGGGTGAAAACATCTGTAACAGTTAAACTAGTGGCTTATATTTAATATGCATACTTTTTGTTACTTGATTATACGCCAGCCTATACTTTGCTAATAAAAATTTGCTCTTTAAGGTTAACAATTTAAAAGCCTGGACTTTATTCATCTATCATGGGATTGAAATTGTATCCACTTGGTTGGGAAGTTTTTTAATAGCCTATAGTAGTGGGCTGCAATTGGAAATGATAAAATGGGAAGTGTCCAGATGTGATAACATTGATGAAATGTGAGTAGGTTAATAAATTTCATATGTAAATGTCTTTCCTTAAAATATTTCCTTATACATCCCAAGGGGCTATCACCTGATGGAAGTCTGATAGAGTCTTGTTTCAAGGGATGACTGCCTAGGGGTTAATTAGCACAATCCCTGGTTTATTTATGAAAGTTTGGGGCTTTAAATTCCTTCTAGATTTAGAGACAATCATTCTGACCTTTCTACAGAGACGTAACTAGGCAACCAGTATGGCACTTAGCTGGCATAGCATCCAAACTTCATTGCTATTGCATCATATTTTTTTTTGGGTACTGTTTAATTTGTTGGCTTTGGCATAAGCTGCCATAAAACCTTTAATTTCTTAGAAAATATCATGCAAACCCCCAGCTGTAGAGTGGAATGGCTCCTAGAAGCCCAGCATCCACTGATGTCAATAAGGAGGAATGCTTATAAAAGGAACAGTAATAGAGTTGAGAGGCAACCGCATGAACCGTGTTTTATAATTGGGAATTAATAAGGTAGGTTTCATCATAAACCCATAATGAGCATTCCTCCCAATATAATTAATGGAAAACAAGTACATTCACAGAGAGGAAAAAAAGTTAGCTTTTATTCTAGAGAAGTAGGTTTTCCTTTGCTGACCAGGTAGTAACTAGAAATTCTTACTTTAACTGAAAAAACAAGAACTTATCAAAAACTTTGTGTCAGACACTATGCCAGGTATATACTATATTCCTTTTTATGTGATACTTTTAATTTTTTAAAAATTAGTTATGAAAGGAATATAGGTGAAAGATTTTTATAAATTCAAGACAGGTATATATGAAAAAGAAAATTGTCTTTCCTACCAACTTCTAGCCGTACTCCTTGGAGGTAACCACTGTCAATAGTATCTTATGTGTCTTCCAAAATTGTCCATCTCATGGTTTATCTATATTGAAAAGGTGAGTATGATAAGTTCCATTAAACCATCTGTTCATAAGTTTCTCTTCTGAACTTCTAAGTCTTTTAATTTTGAGATACCATTTGGTGCTTCTTTTGGAAATGTGCCTTTTAAAACTAAAAAAGTAAAAATGTCAGAACCAGAGGGATGTTCACAGAGAAGGTAGGTGGTAGGGAGAACTACAACCAAAGACTGTTAGTATGTGATTTTAGCTTTAGTAAAATTTACATATAGAACTTAAGTGATAAACCTTAATGTCGTTCATTTATAATTTTCAGTCATCTGGAGTATGTTATCTCCCTTCATCCTTTTGATGACCCTGGTAAGTAGGATTTGTTTACTTTCTTTTACAAAGAAGGAAGCTGTGGTTTACAGAGGTTAAGTAATTTGCCCACGGGCACACAGCTGGTGAGTGACAGGATCAGGACTAATACTCAAGTGTTTTTCAAGTTTTAGTCTTGAACCAGACCCCATTGGTAATTGTGAGGAAGAGCGAACCACAGTAACACCTTTGTGGCTTCAGCAGTGGATGGTTGTGAAATGAAGCAGGATGGATACATACTGGTTAAGAAATAGATCTGATTCTGCCCCTTATAGTCATACAGATTAGGGTGGCTGGCCCTCTCCTCCCAGTTTCCTCAGTGGCTTTGTTTCTTCCCATTTTGTTTGTTTTAGTAATACTGTCCTCTGGGGAGGGCTCTTGACCCAAGCTGGGTAAGCCATGGTAGTTCATCCTCATGGTTCAAAGGGTGGGCATACCCAGCCTGGGCCAATAGGTTCTTCCTCTGGAATTTTCCAACTTAAGCTGAGCAAAGAGAGGTCTTGTCCTTTCTGGTCTCAGTGTGGTAAGAATCCTAAGAGACTACGTTGCAGTCTGCTGAGGGAATGAAGTCCAGTGCACAGAGGGGAAGGAATCAGAGACAGACAAGCAGGCAGACAGACAGCAGACAGACAGGCAAAAGGAAAGGGAAAAAAAAACAAGAAAGGAGAAAGCCCAGAAACAACTTGAGTCCATGGATGGAGTTGACGAATCAATATTTTTCTATTTTGTTTTTGTTGGTTTTGTAAGCCAATACATTTCTATTTTTTGGCCTAAGCTAATTCAAGTTGTTACTAAAAGTGTCTCTGACTGATATCTCCAGGACTTAGTTTCCCCATTTAAAAAATGAGGTTATAATAGTTACCCTGATGATATCTGAGTTATTGTAAGGATCAGTTGAGATAATGAATAGGAAAGCATTTTTAAAATTGTAAAATGCTATATAAATGCAAGATGGTATTATTCATTCACATATTACATTGAGTTAGAAAAAGTTGGAAGAATGAAATTACCATTCATTTGGAAAATGAGAAGTAAGAACTTTGTAAGAGTCTTCCAGTTTTTCTTTTGATATCTCCTTTCACCTATTTCTAATTCAAATAGAAACCCATAATGAATACACAGATGGAGCTTACCCTGCTGGCTCAGGTTAATTCCGGGGGCTTCTTTCTATCTCATGTCCTAATCTACTGCACACACACACACACACACAAAACAAAAAATAAACAAAGAACAATATTTAACAAGAGCTTTGTGCTAAATGACATTGTGGCTTCAGCAAATAATCAAGCTTCAGGTAGCTATTTTACTTACACTTCATTTGGGAATTATATGGTTGGGATGATTGTGGGGATGGGAGAGCAGTTGTTTTGGGCTCAGATGGGCTAAAGATCATCTTTCTTCCTTAATGGGCTTATATCTTTGATATAAGCTCTAAGTAATCAAAATCTACTTAATAATATAACTTGTGCATGACACAAGAAGCATCATTTCATTTTTATAGCATTTTTCACTATATGTGATAATACTTCTGAATGAAGGAAAACAGATGGTATCTCTTTGAAATCTGTTCTCTCTCTTAGATTTACAATAGAGGCAGTTTTTATTGTAGCAAACATCATTTTCTTTATACTTGATAATTAGAACCAAAAAAAAAAAAAAGTCGTTTAATGTCTCAGTCTACGTAGAATAGCATACAAAAAAGGTTGAAAGCACCATGGAGATATAATTTGTAAGCATGAAGAAGCATTATAGGTCAACCTGGATGTGTTTTCCATTTATCACATTTTAAATGAGAAATATTTCCTCCACCTTCACCACTCATGTAAATCTTTGTGGATCTACCTTCACATTACACATTTACCGACCCAGTGAGGTAGAATAGATGTTGTTTGACCATTCCACTTCATACCTCCCCTAGCCATTGTTTATTATCTGGGTTTGGTCTTAACTTCATGAATGTCAGTGTTTTCTTATCAATTGAGGGCTTAGAATAAAGTCATATTCTGAATAAGGCATACTGTTATTCCTCCGAAATTGTTTCCCAGTTGTACTGGAAACAATTGACATCCTCCACTTGAGTAATTTTAGGAGAGCTTAATAAACAGAATATTAACATGGATGTGTCAAGGAAGAGTGCAAGGGAGAGTGCAGTTCTCCAGGGTTCCTTTGCCATCCCTCGGTCTGAATGGATAAGATGAAGAGGGCCTCCTGAGTGGAATTATGACCTTCAGGTAAGAGTAATGCCAGATTATAGTGACCCTGCAAGCAGGAAGCTCAAGAAACAAACACCCTAAATTCATTCTCCTCTCTCCCTCTGATTTCCTGCTTATGCTTCCCATTGAGCAAACTCAATGGAAGGCAAAGGATAAGGAAACCTGCTGCTGAGTCCACACAGGTGAGTCCTTTGGGGCATAGAGCCAAGTGGAGGAGGGTGGATGTGGTTGGGCAAAAGGCAAATATCTAGCACAGTTAACCTTCATTATGAAAATCTTTCAATTTTCAAAATCTGTCCATTGTTTTAACCAATTTTTACGTTTTCATTAATTTTGCTCAATCAAGGTCATGGCCCATGTTCAAATGGGCACAAATACAGTAGTAGCATTTAGACAGAATTCAGTTGTTTGTGTGGTGAAAGATGATCTGGAGTATATCAGAGGTGAGGAAACCACCTTCGTTCTTGTGCTATTCAGATATGGAAAGGCAGCCCTAACTGAAAGTTCAAGTTTGGTGGAAGGATGTAAAAAATAGCTGGATACCTCAAAGCAAATTTGGCTAATACACATTCTCAGACCTCCCATAGTCAAAGAAGTGAGTGTTATCCCAAAGTGCCATGCCCAGCTAGTGGGTCGAATGGGCAATTTTTGTTTTTGTCTAGCTTGCTTTATTTATATATATTTTATTGTGGTAAAATTTATATAACATAAACTTTTCAATTTTAACCATTTTTAAGTGTACAATTCAGTGGCCTTAATTATATTCCTGATGTTGAATAACTATCACCACTATTTCCAAAACTTTTTCAGATCCAGCTTGTTTTCAATCTCAAATGGAGTATTTTCACCCCTTTGGTTCAGGAACCAGGATTAATTGCCTTGATTGAATCCAGATTAACCACTCTGAATCAGTGAAAATCAATATATCAGCTGAATCAGATGAATCCCTGTAATTGGAGGAGGTACTTGTGACAGTATAAAGTGGTAGGCAAAAGCAAACGAGACAGGAAAACCACCTTAAAGCATTTTCTGTGAACCAGAACATTCCCTGACTTAGGAAATGATGGGACCTAGGGATTCCAGAAGGAAAAAAGTTGGGTCTGTGATAGGAGCAGTGAGAGGCAGTGTGGGGTAATGAAAAGAACACAGACTTTGGGGTTAAGAATAAGATCTCAGCTTAATGCTGACTGGGACCACCGTGGCAAATTACTGCACTCTCTTAATCTCAAATTTCCTCATGTGTACAATTAATAATTTTCATCTCTTTGGCTTGTTACAAAAATTAATAAAACCATATATGCAAACTGAAGGCAGTGTTTTCTACACAGTAGTCATTCAAATATAGTTTTAGGATACATTCACTTTAAAACAGCTTTATTGAGGTAAAATTGACATGCAATAAATAGCACATATTTAAAGTGTACAAATTGATGAGTTTTGACTATATACACCCATGAAACCATCACCACAATCAAGATAATGAACATATCCATCGAAGAGTTTCCTCTTGCCCCTTGGTAGTCCCTCCCCGCCTCACGCCCCCAAGCAATCACTGATCTGCTTTCTGTCAGTTTAGAAGTGTATTTTCTAGAGTTCTCTATAAATGCAGTCATACAATATATACTCTTTTTTGTCTGCCCTTTTTTTTTTTTTTTTTGCTTGGCATAATTACATTGTGATACATCCGTGTTATTGTATGTATCAATAGTTCCTTTAATTGAGTAGTATTCTACTGTATTGGTACACCACGTTACTCAATTATATTATAATTCTGTTCTTCTTCTTTCCTTTTTAATAATATAAGAAAAAAATTCATATATTCCATGTTACCATAGCTGACATCTTCATTAACATCCTCCAGGAGTTGTGTGATTTACAAGAATTGGGTATTAATGCAGATATAACAGTGGTTGTGCTTCTTAACCCTGGGCTTAAATTGAGTTCTGAGCTGAAGTGTGGTCCCTTCTGCATCCTAGGCTTCATTTTGTTCTTTACCATAAATCAGCAACCTGGAGGAAAGAACCAAAATGCCCATCAACTGATGAATGGACAAACAAAATGTCATATATCTATACAATGGAATATTATTTGGCTTTAAAAAGAAATGAAATACTGATTCTTGCTACAACATAGATGAATCTTGCCAAGTGAAAGAAGCCAGACACAACAGGCCACATACAGTATGATTCCATTTATAATGAAATGTCCAGAAAAGGCAAATCTGTAGAGACAGAAAGTAGATTAGTGGAATGGGGAGTTACTGCCAATGGGTATGGGGTTTATTTTTGGGTGATGAAAATATTTTGGAAATTGGTAGTGGTGATGCACAATCTTGTGAACAGACAAAACCCACTGAACTGTATGCTTTTAAAAGGGTAAACTTTATGATATTTGAATTATATCTCAATAAAAGCTGTTATTTTTAAAAATGTAATCTGGAGAAAGTTTGCTTGGGGAAAACATTAAAGAGCAGCAATGAATTTTTGTTTTTCTTTTTTTTTTTTCTTTTTTTTTCTTTTTTTTTGTTACCGGGAGGTCCCGGGGATTGAATCCGGGTCCCTCCATGTGGGTGACAGACGCCCAATCATTTGAGCCACATCCGTCCCCAGCAATGGATTTTAATTTTCCGTTTTTGCATTTGCTAAAGGGAAAACTGAAAACTGTTTACCTCTTTGGCTGTGCTGCACTTGCATTTCCAGGTCTTGAGCACAAAGTGGAAACTTTCTAGCCATAGGACGTAAACATATCACATCTTCAAATAAATTGTATTTGGGGTGGTAGTGCAGTATCACCTTGTTTTAGTTTACTTGAGATGATGAAAGGCTGTAAGTACTTTGACTTTTTGGTCTTTTCCTTTTCTTTGAAAAAATAACATAGATTGTTTCATTACCTTTCCTCTAGCATTAGTTAACTAGATACAGGATATCCTGTCAGTAAAGCATTTTAGCTAAATCAGATTATTTGCCAAACTTCTAACAGGAGTAGGTTAGAACAGAGTAGAAGTCCATATACTCAAAATAATCCTTGGAGAGAAAAAGCCAGTAGATAAGAATTGGTAGCTATTCGGTCGGGTTGGGGCGGGGTACAACTTCGGTTTCAAGCAGCTGGAGAGGTGGAAATGAGGACAGACTTCCTCCCTTTCTTTTTTTTTTTAGGAGGTACCAGGGATTGACACCAGGCCTTGTACATGGGAAGCAGGCGCTCAACCACTGAGCTACATCCACTCCCCCTCCCTTTCTAATTGTCTTCTTTTACCTGGTGAAACAAGGCCTATTTAGAATCCTTATAGCTGCTCAGCTGCTGTGAAGCAGGACCAACATTTTAATATCTGGTAATTGTGCTCTACCTGACCTACTCCTAATAAACCAGTGCTTCCTGTGTACTCACAACTTCTGGTTAAAAATAAATAAATAACATCTTTTCCTGCTTTTGAAACTCTTACTAGCTTGGGACTGAGTTTAGATGTCATTTGGTTTAAATCTTGAAATGGATGAAACATATTATTAACCCAAGGTAAAAGTAAAACAAATGCAACTCTACTCAGAAATGTTGCCTTTGATTTAAAAATAAAAAAATATTGTGGTAACATATATACAACACAAATTTTCCCATTTTAACCACTTATATATGTACAAGTCAGTGATATCAATTACATTCACAATATTATGCCACCATCACTACCATTCATTACCAAAATTTTTCATCAGCCCAAAGAGAAACTGTACCCACTAAGCAGGAATTCCCCATTCCCCATCTACCAACCCCTGGTGAGCTGTAGTTTACTTTCTCCCTTTATGAATTTGCTTATTTTAGGCATTAAATATTAGTGAAATCTTTCATTATTTGTCCTTTTATATCTGGCTTATTTCATTCAACATGAAGCCTTCAGCGTTCATCCAGATTATAGTATATATCAGAATTTCATTCCTTTTTATGGCAGAATAATATTCCATTGGATATTGCTTTTGTATTGTGCTACTTAGTAAATAAAGTTTTCTCAAGGTGACTTGAAAACTTTTATGTCAGTGTGTGCATTTATCTTGGGTGTACTGTTATATTCTTCCCGGCTTTCAGTGCACTACGAAAAAAAATGCATAAGAGACTTTTCTGTTTTACCCTGGTACTGGATGAATATGGCCCCAGGGATGTTCCTTCGAGTATTACTTTAGAAATACGTTCATTCACGTATGCACTGAGCATCTACGATACTCAATGCATGTCTGAAAGGTGGTTAAGTGGCTTCCCCAGTAAGAGGATGGGTTTTGAAGGTGTGACACACATAAACACATTCCTTCTTTCTGTGAGTATGTATGTATGTGTGCATGGAACATATCATATCTCTAAAGAATATTTGTATGTTCATGCACCTATATTCAAGACCTTTAATAAAAACAAATGTGAATATATTCCCCATCTTTAAGTAATACCTTAGAGACCCCTGTGTGCCTCTCTCTGATACCATCTTCCTCTCTCCCCCTTCCTAGAAAGCCATAATCCACTCTTTTTATTTATCATTCCCCTGCCTTTTCTTATATTGTATAGTTTTGCCTTTTTTGAGTTTTAAACAAATGGAATCATGCTTTTTCTCTAACTTGGATTTTTACCCACATTATGTTTTGAGATTCTTTCAAATGAATATATATATAGCTGTGGTTCACTCATTTTCATTGCTATCTAGTATTGATTGGTATATCAGTATTTTTCTTAAGGTGTGTGGAATATATAACACTTTATTTATCAGTGCTACTCTTTTGGGGCATGTGGGTTGTTTCTAACTTTTTCCTGAACTACGCTGCACTGAACCTTCTGTATATGTCTCCTAGTCCACATATAGGAGTGTTTCTAGGACATAGTTCAGTTGCTGGGTTATATGCAATTTTAATATTCAATTTTATTAGGGAATGCCAGGTTGTTTTAAAGTGGTTACAACAATGTACTCTCCCATTAGCAATGTAAAGGGTTCCTGTTGCTCCACTTTTCAGCACTTTATGTTCTCAGAATTTTAGTTCTGGTGCAGATCTATTATGTAATTTTATTTTATTTTATTTTATTTTATTTTTTTAGTAACAAAGAGTTGGTTGGGTTTTGTTTTTGAACTATCTTGGTGGAAGAGACAAGGAAATAAATTAGTTTTTGTTTATTGTATTTGATAAAGTTAAATGGACTATTGCTGTGGATTTTGCTCCTATGTATATGTTTTCAAGTAATAGCCTGAGAGTCTTGTTTCATTAAAAAAAAAAAAAAAAAAAAAAGAAATCTTTTTTTCTTCAATTTTTTCTTTATTAGATACTTTTAATTTACTAAAGTAACATGTGCTTGTTTTAACAGTGCAAAGATGTATGAAAAAGTTCGTTTGCCTTTTTCTTTATTTCCTCCTCTCCTGAGTACTAAGGTTATTAATGTGCTGACTTTGTATCATTTCACATTTTTCTTCTTGCTCTTAAATAGGTAATAAACATATATTAGGCTGAAACTTAAGAGACTGCCATTTTATTAGGTCAGAAGGAGTTGGGTATCAGCAATTTCATATAGTTCAGTCTTACACATGCTTATCATGTGTTTATCTCAGGATTTAAAAAATACAAACACTACTGCACAGCTATATTTTTTTAATGGCAAATGTCCTGCACATTCACTCAGCACATAGGCGTGGATCTAACTCATTCGTGTAATTGATTGCTCAGTGTTCACTCCACTGTCTCCCATGGAGAGATATTAACATTTCCCTGTTGGCTGTGGTTGTTTGTGCCTACCTACAGTGATTCCATGAACATTCTTATTCACCTGTCTTTATATGCCCTTGCTTTACTTTGATCGAATCCCAAAAGAGGTATTGCTGAGGATATTTTACATTTTAAAATATATTGCCAGGGTTCTTTCCAAAAAAAATTGTAGCAGTTCAGACTCCCATTAACAGTGTGAGACTGTTTTCTATATTTTAGTGATCATTAAGTGTTATCACTCAACTGGGTGAAGAATGGTGTTCTATTTTAATTTGCATTCCCTTGTATTCTGGCGATGTTGAGCATATTTTCATATGTTTTAATAAATTGTTTGCGTGTCTCCTCTGGGAATTGTCATTTCATATCCTTTGCCCACGTTTCTACAAGGTTAAAGAGTTCTTAGTTTATTAGTGATAGCAATACACTTTGCTCTACTGATACATTTATTTATTTCCCAGTCTATCAGTTGTCTTAGCTTTTGCTTATAGTATCTTTTGCCATACAAATATTTTTTCTGTGCTTAGTCACATCTATCTTTTTCTTAATGGTTTTTTTGGTTTCTTTTTTTTTTTGTGTTTAGGAGGGTCCCTTCTACCAAGTAATATAAATATCCTCCTAACTCTTCTAATTTTTTTTCCACTTTTTTTATTTTTTAAAAGATACTTCGATTACATAAATGTTACAGAGAATATATAGGGGATTCCCATATGCCCCACTCCCCACCCCTCCCACATTTTCCCACATTAGTAACGTCTTTCATCAGTGTGGTACATTCATTGCAATTGATAAACACATTTTGGAGCATTGCCACCAAGCATGGATTATAGTTTACATTTTAGTTTACACTCTCTCCCATTCGACTCTGTAGATTGTGGCCAGATATATAATGGCCTGTATCTGTCATTCAGATAATTCCCAAGTCCCCAAAATTCCCCCCTTATTGCACCTGTTTTTCCTTCTCCCTAACCCAGGAACATCCATGGGTCATTGCCTCCACAACAATGGTATTTCTTCCATTGCTAGAATCACAAATAGTCTATAGTAGAATACTAGTAAGTTTATTTTAGGCCATAGTTCATTTCCCAATCCTGAGGACTCTGGGATGGTGATACCCACTCCACCATTAACTGAGGGGGGCTTCAATTCCATATTCCGATTGATAGGACACTCTTGCTTGCAGCTGTAGGCACTCTAGGTTCCTTGGTATGTTGTTTGTCCATCATCTCCTCCCTGTTAGTTGTCCTGGGTGAGTCCATTGAACTGGAGAGTAAGTTTTGCAACTCCTTTGAGATTCAGGGCTTAGTTGACACATGGACAGCCCAATATTCTAATATTTTTATTGCTTTATTTTTTACATATGTATGTTAACTGCATCTGTAATATATTTTATATATGGTATGGTGTAGGAATATAACTTTTTCTTTCAGATGTATAGCCTTTCATTCATTTTAAAAACCACCCTTTATCTATTGAACTGAGGGGTCACTTTAGTCATGTTTTGTTTCCACATACAAATTTCTGTACTTTGTATTCTATTTATTGGATTTATTCTCTATTCCAGTGTTAATATGATACCATGTTGAGTATTTTAAGTTTTAATATCTAGAAAAGCAACTGAGTCCTATTTCACTCTTCTTTTTAAATATTTCTTGGTATTATTTGTCATTTATTTTTCCATATAACTTTAAACTCATTTTATTCCATTCCAAAGAAGGAGATATAAGTCTTAGAGATTCGTTTAGATTTTCACCAAAATTACATATTAATTTGGAAAAGAATAACTTTTTTTATATTCAGTTTTTTCCATCCAGGAAACATATCTTTCTATTCTTATTTTATATCCTTTAGTAATAACTTATAATGGTTTTCAAATAGGTATTGTAGCTTGCTTTTTAAATATATTCCTCAGTATTTAAGGGTTTTGTTTCTTTTGGAATTGGAGGTGTGGTAAAATGGCTGGAGGTAAGATAAATATAAAAATAAAGCACTTTTCTTCTCTTAGTGCTAAAACTTGTTCTTGGACTAAAATATAGAGGAGTCCCTAGTTCAGGTCCCTAGGCACAGAGAGGATAAGCTGGATTTAAGAACATTAAAGAACAGCTTTGTGCTACTTGACTTCATTCTAACTTTGTTACTGTGGGTCACTGATTCTGGATGAAGACTGCACACTGAGCTCTGTGTGAATTGGCATATCATTTCTTTTTTTAGTTCTAGATCAGCCAATACTGCCAAAACTGGAATTCTAATAGAGGAAACTAATTATTAATATATATTTAAATCTCAATTTTCTTTGAAGCATAATTTTATTTGTTGGACAGAGAGGCTCACTTGAAGATAAAACCTCAAAATATAAGCTATTGGCAGATCAGGAATATCACTTGGAGGAATTTTATCTTCAGTTAAAATATCCTACAGTACTTCTGTACTATACTTCTAAAGTCAAGAATTTATAAGTAGAAATATTTTTACTTCTGAGGAAGCTAAAGTGTTTTAGACAACTTTCTTCATATTAAATCCATGAAAATGGCAATGAAAATGTCTCAAACAAAATTCTTCAGTAGTATAACCTCAATATCCACAAAATAAGTCAAGGCAGAATTTCTTACCCAACTAATTTTTAAATATTTAAATATTGTAATTCCAAAGACAAAAACTATAAAGGAATAGAAAAAAAGAAAAATAAACTTTAAAATTATCTCATATGGGGACAGATGTGGCTCAAATGGTTGGGCGTCCATCTCCCATATGAAGGGATATGGGTTCAATCCCTGGGACCTCTTGGTAAAATAAAGAAAAATATAGGCGGCGTTCGTGCCGCCAGGCCCCACCGAGCCACACAGCAAGAGACACAAGGGTGAGCCAAGACGAGATGCTCAGGAAAACCAGGAATTGAGGTGGGGCAGGTGGCAGAATGCCTCTCTCCCACATTGGAGTTCCCCAGGATTGAATCCGGTGAAGACAGGAGGAGAAGGATGAGAAGAGACGGCAGGAAACAGACACAGAGAATTGCACAGCAAAGGGCGGGGCAAGGGGGAAGGGGGGTTAAAATGGATAAAGTAAATTTTTTTAAAAATCTATAAAAAAAATTATCTCATATGAAACATCCAAGAAGTCTCAAGCAGAATTGAAAAGGAAGTAACTCAAATATATTATAAATGAAAGGAAAGAAGATATAAAGCCGTGAAACAAAGGCTATGTAGTGAAAATTGCAATAGCACAATTAAGGACATTTCTAGAAGTAGTAAAGTAAATTCTCAATGTAGAATTTACATTGAGAAGCATGTTTATTAACTACAGAATCAAAGTCAAAATTAGATCGCTTAAATGAATGTGTATAAATAAATAATGCTGGAACAAAATGACCTGCTTCTAGAAATAAACAGTGTTTTAACTTAAAAATAATAGAAGTAAGTACTTGAACCAATAGAAGAAATAAAATTTAAAGAACCAACAATTTAAGGTATAAAATGTTTGCAGAATTGATTTAAGCCTTGGTCTATAAATGGAAATTAACAATCAGAAAAGACATCAAGACATTTACTTATTTTCAAACTTCAGTGAGGAAGAAATCTGAAAAGATCTGGGAAAAAAAAAAAAAAAAAAAAAAAAAAACCAGAAAACATTTAAAATCCTAATTTCAGATGAGCCTATAAACTCCCCAAGGAAATGAAACATCTGCAGCTCTTTCATGGAAAATATTATCCAGAGATCATTCATTTGGGAAAATGAAAGAAAGAGTTTCACATATCCCCTCCTAACCCTAAATAGTCACTCTCCTTACACTTTGAGTTCAAAACAGAAATTCTTAAACATTGTGGCTGCCTTATCAAGTTCTACTCTCAAGATGGGAGAGTAAACACACTGACTAGGAGGGATCAATACTTTTGACTGCAGTCTTATTGCAGAAGAAAATTGTGACCTAAAATGTAAAAGGAAGGAAAAGAGGAAAGGAACTAATATTTGGGAGCATATACTATGTTCCAAGATTTTTACATTACATTATTTCATATAATCTTCAAAAACTCTGGTGCCATTATCCCTTTGTTTCAGATAAGAAAAGTCTCAGAAATAAGTAACTTGCTGTTACGGTAATAGAATCAGAATTTGAATACATGTCTTCTTATCCCCAATAAAAATAGGAGTTCCAGAATAATAGTCTAAAGAATTGAGAATGAGGTAAGATAGGGAAAGACTGAAGCCAATAACACAGTCTTTTTTATTCATAGAAGGAAGTCTAGCCTGTAACTAGAAATCAACAGAAAAATGAATTTCATGGCTGTCAAAGTTTGTGTGTGTGTGTGTGTACAGATTTGGTTTGAGTAGAAATAGTTTTAATCAATGCTTTCTTCCAAACATATTTCAGAAAAAGGAGAAGAAAGTATATGTTTAGTTTGCTAAAGGTTGCCAAGGCAATATACCAGAAATGGGTTGGCTTTTACAATGGGGATTTATTAAGTTGTAAGCTTACAGTTCTGAGACTGTGAAAGTGTCCAAATCATCAGGAGATGCTTCCCGAGCTGCAGCTGTCTCCCCTCTCTCCTCTGGCTTCCTAGTTTTCAACTTCCGGCTTCAGTGGCCTGCTTTCAGCTTCTGTGTTCCATTGATTGCAGATTCTGGCTCCGGGGCCTTCTCTCTCAGCTTCTGGAGGTTTCTCTCTGTTTCTTCCGCTCCACTGATTCCAGTTTATAAAGGATTCCAATAAGAGGATTAAACACACCCTGGGCTACACCTTACTGAAGTAATTAATCACATGCTCTTAACTGAATCTAATCTAATCAAAGGTTCACAATAGGTTCACACCCACAGGAATGGACCAATTAAGAACATAATTTTCTGGGGTCCACAAAGACTCAAACTATTATAGTATATATATATATATATATATATATAGTGTTTAGTTAATACAAAAATGGCATATATAAAGTGAAAATAGGAATGACAAAAATTAAGAAGCAAAAAAGAATGATAGATAGTAGTTCAAATATAACAATCATAATAGATATAAACATGCTACATTAAACAGATGAATTTAAAAAGTCATAAATTAATGAGAATGTAAAATGCTGTAGCCACTGTGGAAAGCAGTATGTAGGTTCCTTAAGATGGTAAATATAGAATTTCCATATGACCCAACAGTTCCACTCCTAGGTATCTACATAAAGAAATTGAAAACAGGGTCTCAAACAGATGTTTGTACACCAATGTTCATAGCAACATAATTCACAATAGCCAAAAGGTGGAAACAGCCAAGTTTCTATTAACAGATGAATGGGTAAACAAAATGTAGTGCAGTCATACAATGGAATATTATTTGAGTATAAGAAGGCATGAAGTTTTAAGAGATGCTATGACATAGATGAACATTGAAAACATGCCGAGTGAAATAAGCAAAGCACATAAGGACAAATGTATGATTTCCCTTATATAAGATATCTAGAAAAGCGAATTTGTAGAGTCAGAAAATAGGTAAGAGGTTACCATAGGATGGGGGAGAGAAAAGTGTGGAGTTGTTGCTTGATGAGTATAGAATATTTGTAAATTTTGGGGAAAAATATTTTAACTCACATAGTAAAATACAAGGCCAGGGCTAAGATAATTAAATAATACAGAAATTGAGAATAAAATATGCAAAAAATAGATGAATCTATGAATTATATAATAATTAAGGCCATCACAAATAATGATATGGGTAAAGGGGAAAATGGTTAAAACAAAAATAACAAGCAAATAATTTAAAAATGCACAAGACGTGATGTTAGAGAAGGGTCTCTTTTGGGTGTCATCCATTCAAAGAGAGAAACTGACTTATCATCGGATATAATCAAAGAGCCCTTAGGGCCACATAAGAGCTTTGGCCTTTTAAGATTTAAGAATATATGTTGTGGGAAGCAGATGTGGCTCAACCAGTTGGGCACCCACCTACCACATGGGAGGGTCTAGGTTTGGGTCCTGGTGCCTTCTAAAGAAGACAAGCAGACTCTGCACCCACCACAGTGAGCTATACGCCACACCTGCCTCAATGAGCAGATACCTCAACAAGCAGATGCCACAAGCCAGTGGATACCGCAGCCTGCAGGGAGCGGATGTGGCTCAGGCCGTTGGGCACTCACCTCCCATGTGGGAGGTCATGGGTTCGGTTCCCCGTGTCTCCCAGAGAGGGTGAGCAATCAGCAGACAGATTAGAGAACCATCTGGGGTGGGGGGAGATAAGAAAAAAGAAGTAAATAAATCTTAAAAAAAAAAAAAAAAAGACTATATGCTGTATACCTCCTGGTTTACTAATACTGACCAGGGTTGAACAGTCAGTCCAGTTTCATCTGAACTAAAATACAGTATAGTCAAACTATTTACTTATAGTTAGGAAATGTATGAGTTTCCTTGGCTTGATCATCTGGAGAGGAAAGAGGCTTTGTCAGGTCAGGCAGCTGTAAAAATGATGGTTTCTAGAGCTAACGAGAATGGAAATAGATGTAGGGAGGCAATGTTTTCTCACTGTAAAACTCCAGGGAGAGTTGTGGTAATAACCATAAGATGTATGGAAGATAAATGTTAGAATTAAGAGGTGTCAGTTGGACAGGTTATACAGATGGAACCAGGTTTCCAGTTATACTAGCACTCTAGTGGTAATTTTTAAAGGGAAGATGGATTGAGAAGTTTAATGATGAAGTAGGTAGTAGGTGGGTAAATTATTGCTAAGGCTTAAAGACCAAATTTCCTTTCCAGGGACATATACCTATCTTTACATTGCCTATATTTCCCTGTAGATTGCCAAATAGTTTGGGAGTCCTTTTTTTTTTTTTCCCTTTATTTTTAAAGAAGTTTTAGATTATATAAAAGTTATGTAGAAAATATAGGGAATTCCCATATTCCCCACTCCCTCCCTCTCCCACACTTTCCCACATTAGCAACATCTTTAATTAGTGTGATACATTTGTTACAATTGATGAACACATATTGAAGCATTGCTTCTAACCATGTCTAGAGTTTACATTATAGTTTACATTTTGCACTGTACAATATTATAGGTTTGTTTTTTTCCCCATATTTTAAAAGATGCTTAGATTACATAAATGTTACACAAAAATTACAGGGATTCCCATGTTCCCCACCTCCCACACCTCGCATAACATCCCACATAAACATCTTTCATTAGTGTGGCACATCACCTGCAATGGATATACACATCCTGGGGCTTTGCCACTAAGCATGGACCATAGTTCACATTGTAGACCACACTCTCTCCCACACAGTTCTGCATGGTATATGCTGATATAAAATGGCCTATATCTGTCATTGTAATGTCACTCAAGATAATTCCCAAGTTCTAAAAAAGCCCCTGTATTACAACTGCTCTTCCCTTCCCTGCCCCAAAAGCGTCCAGTGGCCACTGGCTCTACCTCACTGTTGTAATTTCTTCCATTGTTTGAATCACAATATGTCTACAACAGAATACCATTAAGTTTACTCTAGTCCACAGCTCTTCCCTCAATCCTGAGGAGTTTGGGATGGTGATGTCCACTCCACCTCCAAGTGAGAGGGGGTTTATATCCCATGGATACGGTGGATGGGATTATCCTGCCTGTAGCTGCAGGCTCTCTCCATTCCCTGGGATGGCTGTTGTCCATCATCGTCTCCTCACCAGGTGACTTTGGTGAGTCCATTGAGCTGTAGAGTAGGAGTTGCAACTCCACCGAGATTCCAGGCACAGCTGACACATGGGCAGGCCAGAGGCTCCAGTCTCTGGAAGTACACCTACAAACTCCAGCATCACATATAGATTTGAATAGAAGAGACTGGTGGACCATGTGCAGGGAGGACTTCTTTGAGTCCAACTCTGTCACTCTCAGGAGCATAGATTCCAAAGTAGAGCCCACTGATAAGGCATCAATCTCTGGAGCTATCCCCACTTATATAGGACCTGGGTGTCTCCAGAGCCCTCGGGAGCCCCTCTGTGTGCAGTGATATCCACTTTGGTGTTCTATGAGATCCTGCTGAGGTGTGTGTAAGCGTTACCTCTGGAATGACCTCTCGACTCTCTTTGAAGTCTCTTAGCCACATGAACTCATTTGTCTTTACCTTTTCCCCCTTTTATTCAAGTTTTTTTTTTCCAGTCGTATTGCCAGTTGGCACTTGGTATTAATCCTTCATTGCCAGGGAGGCTCATCCCCAGGAGTCATGTCCCATGGTAGGGGGAAGGTAATGCATTCATATGCTGAGTTTGGCTTAGAGAGAGGCCACATTTGAGCAACAAGGAGGCTCTCAGGTGGCAACCCTTAGGCACCCCATAACAGTAGGCTAAGTTTCTATTACAAGAGCAAAGACTCATAAGGCTAGTCATCAATAACAAGAACCCATCAGTGGACCATCCTCCTTTGCCAGACACTGCCCCTGCACTTGGGGGACTGTTGCTGCTCCCTTGGAGAATGTGGTAGAGCTCTCCAGGCTGGGAATTCAGTATTCCCTCATTTATTGAGTGATTGTCTACCCACTGTGACCATGCCCCACCCCTTGATCATTTGAACAATTTTATGTATCTTTCATGTATATTCAGGTGAACTTCCTTTGGGAGTCCTTTTTCACCTGGTTCTTGGAGGACAGGGAACTCTGCTGGTGAAAAGCTAGATGGAGCTGAATGTGGCTACGTAGACAGAGAATATTATTGGCCTTGCCTTGTTTGAAGCCCAGGTCTGAACATGATTATAACAACCCCATGGCCCTCAGTGCTCTGAATATGGAATAATGTTTTGAAGGAAGGCAGCTGGAGACATCTGCATAATTGTGGCATTCTTTTCAAATCCACCTTGAAATGAGGTGGTTGAGAGGCAAGCTGGTATAGAAGCGACTTTTATCAGCAGAATACCCTTTAACAACTGTTCTCTAGAACTAATGAAAGATGCTATATAGAAGGGCTCTCTCTCTGGGTATTGTTTTCCATTTATTTTATTTTCTATCTGTGGTGTGGGCTTTTCAAGTGAATTATCTATATTATCTATGTCTCATGGTTATGTATGAGAAACCACAGATTCTAGTTTAAAGGTTTTGCAGTCTGAAAATTTTTTTGTGGTGTTATTTCATTCACTTCCCCAAGCTACCTTTGAGACTAATGTGATTGCTGAAAAATTATTATGAAATATCTAAAAAGACAGAGAATGCATTTCTTCCTCGGTGGGGAAAAATGGAGCATGTGGTTCTTCTAAATAACTTGCAGTGAGCAATTTTTAAGGTTGAAAGAGACCTTGCACTTAAGTCTGTGTCTGAAATAGAAGTGTGTTGAGTAGGCATGCAACAACATAGACCTGGCCAGCAGAAAAGACTGCTCTCCTAGCTCATCCCTGACTTCCCAGTGCCCATTTAATTAAAAAGTAAAAGATAGAAATAAGTAATATGGGGGAAAAAAGCTAAAAGGATTACTCATTAAAGAAAGAAAGAGAAAATTGTCAAAATAACAGCTCCAACAAAGCCCAATAGAACAAACAAAACTGCCTCAAAGGATGAGGGAAAGTTCTTTGTCTGAGTTAAAAATAACTAAAAATGGTAGGCTGTACACTGAATACAAATGGCCATTTCATCGACAAGCTCTCATGCTCTGTAGCTCTGCAGCCTCTGAGATGACGGCTACCTCTACCACCTGCAAACAAGAGCTTCCCAGCCAACTGTTCCTAGGGCCAAGTCACTATCCCCTGCCTCCTTTGACAATCCACTACAGCATGTGGACATTGTCGACTCTCCCTTCAAGATTCCTGCTGAAATATGAGGATTTGGTGGAGATGAAATAGGTACAATGATTCAGGCAGACAACTAATTAATTAAACATACAAAAAGGGAGGAGGAAGGGCAGCTGTGCTAAAATCTGTTGATGTGATAGTGCCTTGACCAGCTCTCTGGAAAGCCCATCTCTGCTCTGGAATTGACCTTCAAGGATTTGTGTCCCACGTAGTGTATGGGTCCTTCCCTTTGAATACTACCATGTCTCTACAATAGCTGTATACTTCTAGCCTTGACCTCTTTCTGACAAATAGAGTTTGTTCTTGGGCTTGTTTGGGTAATTCCATTCTTTCCCCTTTCCTGGCCCATTTCTGCCCATCAGCTTCTGCTTGACTTTATCTCAGTGAAATTCTAGCCATTCTCTGACAGAGCCCACAGATATGAACTCTTCTCTCTCCTGGGCTTCGACCATCCCCAGCTCAGCCTTAGCTGGAACTGAAGCAAGAATGATGTAGACAGTAAAGCACATAATTATTATTTATGTCCAAAATTAAGGGTAAAAAAAGAAAATAAACACATAGGAAGTGTTTATAAAAATGTATCCTCTACTTGAACACCTGGAAACTTTCAATAAGAACTGAGAAATCAGAAATTGTCATTATATGTCATATTTCCTGACCATAATACAACTCACCCAAAAATCGTGGTAATAAAAATACTACATATAAAATAATTAGAACATAGGCAAAGTAGTACAAAGAGAGAAATGCATTGCTTTCAGAATTGTTTATTCTTCATTTCTTCCCTAGAATAAAGAACACTATTAATGGGGTAGAAAATGGTTTGGTTTCACTAAAAACAAAAGAGAAGGGGTTAGTAATGTTTAAGCATTAGAAGAAGGAAATGGGCAGTAACTTTTTTTTTTTTTTTAAAGATTTTATTTGTTTATTCATTTATCCCCCCCTTGCTGCTTGTGCTCGCTGGGTCAGCTAACCACGCCGTGCGGGCGGGCTTGCCTTCACCAGGAGGCCCTGGGAACCGAACCCGGGGCCTCCCATATGGTAAACGGGAGCCCTACTGATTGAGCCACAGCCGCTTCCCTGGCAGTAACTTTTTTGAGTACCTGCAATTTGTCAGGTGGTTTCCATATGTTATTTTATTAATTTTTTTATTGCAGGCCTGCAAGGAAGGCATTGCTGTGCAGCAGAACTGGATTGGGAACCAAAGCCTGTTGTTTTTTTTCTAATCCATCATTAATAGTTCATTAATATTAACAAGAGTTAAAAATTTCAAGTGAAATGTTGCCAGGAGACTATGGAACTTAACAAAATTTTTCTAAAACTAATTGATAAGAATTAGCTTTCAAGCTACCAAAGAAAAAGAAATAAGGAGGATTTGCATTACTAGATATTAAAAATGTGTTATAATGCCTCACAATTCAAAATGCTGTGATATAGAATGAAAAAGGGAAACAGATTATTGTGAGAGAATAAAGAGCTCAGAATTTATTCTCAAGTCTTAGATTCCAGTACTCAATATTAGAAAAAGTAATAGCCAAACAAAAAAAAGTTTTGTTTGGCCAGCAGGGTATATGTATATGTATGTGTGTGTGTCCAGCTTTGAATGCCTCTTGATGGGACACCCAGGCTGCATTTTGTCAAGGATTCTACCATCCCCCATTATCCTCATCTTGTCACATTCACGTCTCTGTACTTGCCTGGTCCCTTTGGCCTTTGTGATTGTGAGTCCTGATTTAAACTCCCTCTAGGTCAGTGCTGTGGGTTGAACTGTGTCCTTCAAAAAGACATGTTCAAGTCCAACCTCCAGTCCTGTGAATAAGACCTTGCATGGAAATAGGGCCTTTGAAGATGTTATTAGTTATGATGAGGCCAAACTGGAATAGGGTAGGTCTTTATAAGAACTGGAGAATTGGACACAGACACACAGGGGAACACCATGGGACAACTGAGACAGAGATTAAAGCTCAAAGATTGCCGGCAAACCACCAGAAGCTAGAAAGAGGCAAGGATGGAGTCTCCCCTTTAGCTTGCAGACTTCTGGCCCCTAGAACTGTAAGACAAAAATTTCTACTGTTTAAAACCATACAGTGTATGATACTTAGGAAACTAAGACAGTTGGTGATTTCTCAAAATGGAGCAGGCATCAGAAGGAGGGCTTAAAACACAGAGCGCCAGACCCCACCCAGAGTTTCTGATTCAGTAGGTCTGAATCAGATGGTCTGAATCAGATGGGGCCTGAGAATTTGCATTTCCAACAAGTTCCCAGATAAAGTGTAGTTCCCTGGACCTGAGATAGATGCACAGATTGAGAATAATCATTTACATACTTTTATACTTTTAAAAGAAACATCTTTATTATACAAGTTAGGCTTTGTCAAATCTAATAATAATAAAAATTTGTCTTGCATTTTCTACATCTTTTTTCAATTTCATTTTTCCAGTAATATATCCTTATTGGATTTTACAAAAGTATTGGTCCATAAGGGATTGGAAATTAAAAACTAACAAAAAGAAAGGAAAAAAAAAAAAAAAACTTGTCCACAACAAGCAGTATCACTAAGTTTCTGACCAGCTGGTGTTTCCTTTAGTGTCTTCACATGATCTAGAGTAGGCCAGAGCCTGCAGGCCCAGAAATTTGATCTAGTAGAAGAACCAGGGTTGATTTAAATCACAACACAGACACATACTGTCAGGGCCTACAAAGAACTGGAATGTAAAACCAGATGCCAATGCTAATTTATTTACAGTGAAAAATGAAACTACCAACTGGATGGGTTACTCATGTTGGCCTGACCAATGAATCATTTCCCTGCCTGAGAAACCAATTTATAACCTGAAGGTTACTTCATGAGCATGGAATTGAAAAAAAGAGGGCTAGTTACAGGGTTTGTATGTGTAGTGACATCAGGCTGGTTACATCAGGCTACTGAAGACATAGGGTACACCTGCCAAGTAGACCCGACATCAGTACTTAGATGGGGGGACATTTGCCTATGCAGCTTCCATGGCAGATCTGCCAGCCTCCCCTTCCTGACTGACGTGATGAAATTAATTCAGTCCAGTTACTGCCATCAACCGAGTCACCCCTGTCAGGAAGTAATTCTGTCTTTTTGACAATGTCTTTGTAAATGTCCACCTCAGCCCATTGGGTTATGACTTGTCAAAGTCAGTTTTTAAAAAGTTAAGACTCATAAAAATATATAGTGAGCACGTGTCAAAGATTTAATAACGTCATTAAAGGAGACTGCAAGTGAAAAACCTTGTTTAAAGGAGAATATGAGAGATTGGAATGCATATAGGCAATGAAAGAAAGAATGCTAAAATAAGATTGCTAAATTTCATACCAAACCAGTTAATGTCCTACAGGGCAATAAAGCCATAACCTTTAGTGTTACTTTTTTCTATCGAATAATTTGCATTTCTTTCAGACAAAAATAATTTTTAATTTATCAGTCTTCTACAGAGCTAACCTCTAACTTGACAAAGTCTGAGTTCTAATCAGTAGTAAATAAAACAAAACTTTCTTTTCCTCCAGTGAAGAAGTTGATGAACATAGGCAAGCCTGTTAGACAGTGTGCTAGTATGACATTGAAAGGACACGCAGTAATCTTTCTGCCTTAATTTCTGAGTTTTGGAAACTTTTTATTAACACACTTAATAGTTTTATTCTGAGAGCAATCCTGTTTCCTTTTTTTCCAAGTTCTCTGGAAGAAGGGGAAGATGGGTCTGGGAACCAAGTGGAGAGAACCTTGTCACAGTCACTTAACTTTCAGTTAAATTCTTCCCAGCTAGGAGTGACTTGGCCATAGAGGGATTTTGGATCTATTGGTTGTCCACTTGCCAGAAGGAATAGCTCAGTATGGGTGATTGCATAAAAGTGATCGTCTAAATGTACCCACCAGCATTTAAATGCTTTCATCATCTGTCTTTGGATTTTGCTTAAGTTAGATACTCAGCCAGTGCAAAGCTCAAATGTGGAGTGTTTAAGGATGATTCCAATGTGTTCCCACATCCTGCAAATTTGACACCTGCTTAGTTAGCAGGTCCTTAGCATTCAAAAATATTTTAGATGGTCAAATTAGCAGGATTTAGATTTCTGAATAACCATTTTATGTGAAGCATTTGTTATGGCCTAGCCAGGGCTAATAATCAGTTGCTATGCTCCAGTAGAGCTGCACTGGGCGTCAAAATACTGAAATGCTTTCATATCAGTTGGTAAAGAGAAATTATCTCTTCATTGAGATCATACGGTATCTAACGATGTCACCCATCATTGGCCATGGAGGTGGTAATGAGCCTGGGAGTAGTGCCAGCACAAGATGCTGATGGCCCCTAGCAGCCCCTGCATGGCCTGTGAGGAATGGCGGAGGGGTGTGGGTGACTTCCCTCTGCCCAGGAGTGGCCCAGTGTTGGCAGGGGCAGCAGAGCACGCAGTGGGGCAGGCGGTGTTGGTGGCAGCAATGTTGCAGTTAAGGACATGGAGGTGAGGGGGAAGTCACTGAGGGACGGGAATTCAGCTGTGTACCTATTGTGAAGAACCTGCAGCATGCTACGTCGTCCTCCAGCTGCACCTAAGATACTGGAGATTTAATGACTGTCAATATGAGGGTCAAGTCACTGATGTGGTTCTTATATGGTGAACAGGGACATCACTTAGCTAGGTGACAGCTGCATCACATAAGATCCTAACAACAACTTCTGAAAATCAACAAATGGTTTGGAACTTTCTAGAATATTTCAATGAACCATTTTCTCCACAATGTATCCACTTAGTATACAGTTTAACAACATAGATAATTTGGCAAATAAAAGAAATGTTAAATATTTTTTGGCTTATGAATTATATTGCCTATTAATATTTTTATCATGACAATGTTTGATAATTTTCATTTTGAATAGGACTCTTATTTGCAGCTATATCAACATTAAAATTATTTAGCAAAACCATCAAAACTAAAAAAAAATGATTTGGGAAATTATTGGTAATAGGTAAAGATTTATTGTGTAGACTTAAATAAAGTGCTTCTTCAAAGCTCTGAAACATAACACAAGTCTGCAGTAGGCAGACAGTTGAATTTTAATAGAAAGTTTATATAAAAGAAAGATAAGCAATTCCCCAAGGGCAGGGGGCATCATCTGACAGCAGGACCTGGCCTACCGGTCAATAAATGTTAACTGAATAAATGAATGACTGAATCAATGTGTGAAAACCTCTTCATCCTCACCATACTTAAGCAAATGCAAACTAAAACAATACTGAGATACCTCATTATTTCACACCTATTTAGCAAAAATAAAGTCACAAAATCCATTGCTTCTCATAGATTTTTGATGCATAAATCCAAAGTGATGCATGTAATAATCATAAACCAAAAATTCAAAAGTAGTTCATAGTTTCCCACAGGATTTCTGTGAATAAAACGTGGTTTTGTAGGGGTACAATCTTATGTGTTCACATATGGTCCTATATAATTGTTGACATCAAAACCTTGGGCGAGACAGAAAAAGACATCTGTTTTAGGTTATTGTATTTTTTTTTTGACTCCCCCATGGCAGTGAGCACACATAACTAGATAGTTCCAGACCTCCATGATGTTCAATCTTTTGTGGAGTTTCTTGGATCCCTTATTCTCTGTTTTCCTAAGATGAATAGGAATATTGTTATTAGAGTGATGTATACTTGCGCAATAAGCCTGTAGAGGATGGCAGGAACCTTATTAGAGTTATTCAATATTTTTCTTTCTGTCCCTACAAGCACAGTAAATAACAACTACTGCCAATTCTGTGATCTGGGAGGTACCCAGACACTCACAAGGATGGCTGTGACCCAAATCCTAACCAGATAGCCTATGCTGGATATAATAAAGCATGGAATCTCAAAGAACTATGTTCTGTTCCTTAGCTCCATGCCCTTTGGGTATTCTTAGTTACAAGCAGTAGTAACCAACTTTGGCAATTTTACCATAGAAGGAATTTATCAGAAGCATGTGGGATACTCACAAAATATCTGGGAGGGCTAGAGAACCTTCAAACTTTTAGGCTAGTGAGAAATAACACACAAATCACACTGAAGAGCTGGTCCAGTGAGGATACCATTACTGCTTCTATTGGACGCAGACACCACAGCTTGCACAGCCATACCTGATGCTAAGCACTTGAAAGCTACCACTGGAACTGTTGCCACAGGTGTCTCCGAAAACCCAAAGTGGCTGCCATCACCCCCACATCCACTATCCTTAATTCTCCACATCTAGCTTCCAATTCACAGTCTGGGCAGAAGCCTGCCTGGATGATGTGCCTGCACCTTAGCTGCAAGGGAACTAGGGAAATGAATTTTAGCTTCTACTTTAGAATGTAGGAAGAAGGTCAGAAGCATGGGAGGAAGAAAATGCCTTACCATCTTACTCAGTCTATGTGAGGCCTTTACTGAGAGGGGTTCATTTGTGATGACTCAGGCCACCATAGGGATGTGTTGTTGGGATGATTAAGTACCATGATTCACCCTTCCAGAAGGAAGGCTTACCATGCTTGGGGAGGACAAACTCCCACCTAAAGCAGCTGGAGCTGGATCTACATGGGTGCCTGGGCTTTCTAGGCTGTTGTAACTGCTCTGCATACTAATAGCCCTTTTTTTCCCTCCAATATTAGGAGAGAGAAAGGATATATATTCAGTGATTAAAAAAACAACAGCACAATTTTAATGAAGTACCAAACAGACTTCAAGTCTTTTGGCTCACTGGTGTTCCAAAACCATGCATCTGTTAATGGGATTCAAACAAGATTTTCAGTGTCATATTTGTGTCCTGGCAAGTGTCTGATCAGCTTTGTTTCCTAAAAAAATTGTCTTGCCGAAGGCACTTTGTGTCCATGGGTTAATAAGATCTCTTCAAACAGTTCCTGTGTCTACCTGATTGTCCAGCTAGCTGGAGACACACAAAACATTATGGTTTATGTCTGATGGATTTTGACAGACCTGACAGCTAGTACATCTGCATTTTAAAATGCCTTCTTTTGCCATTTTATTTAACATTTTTCATGGTAAATTCCTTGTTTCATAAGTGTTTCTGTGGGGTAGGGTATGCTGGGGGAGATTGTGTTCAACCCACAGCTTCTGGCAGTACTCATTCACGGCATCCAGGCTCCTGAATCTTGCCATAAGTGGGGACTGGAAGTAGTTGGTCCAAAATAATTACCTACCTTTGCTGTATCCCCAATTTTAGAAAACTCTGGTCCTGTCTCCCAGAGACTTGGGTTAAACTAATTATTATTAATTGTTATAATTAATTATTAAACAATATTTCATTTGAAAGAGTTTTGTTTGCCAAACTATTTTTAACTACTTAAAATTTTTATTGCAAGACAGCTGTGCTTTTCAGTCTTTAGGGTTTTTTGTAATTTCTGATTATTTACCTCACAATTTGATATAGTTATTATAGGTAGGGAGATTGAAAATAAAAATGATAGGCATCTGAGTTAAAATTGCAATAAAAATTTCATCCTAAATGCCTGCCCTACATGGTTTAACTGAACTTTTCTGAACACACCTGTTGACTAATAGTGAAAAAATAAAATAAAATAAAGTTAGGGAAATTGGATTGATTTTAATTACCTTTATATTCTCACTTTAAACTGTAGACAAGCCGCCCAAAATGGAAGGAAAATATGCCATAGATGTGGGTCACTCAAAGACACAGAAGGGGTTTTCTTTGGCAGGGAGCCATAAAAAATGACAGAGGCCAAAGACATAACATTTTCCTTCACCCTTCTAAGTTGGTAAACTGAGAGGAGATTATTGTTGTCACTTTATTTCACTGAAGTTACTAGAATCTGGACTTTCCACATGAGGCAGGAATTTCTGCTCCCAGACTTTGTACTTATCTGGCCCTCAAAGGTCCTCTCCTTCTTTAGTCCTCCTTTCTTCTTTATTTTATATTAAAATTTGATCTACTAGGAATTAAGGCTTAATGGCATATTTTATGTACCATATTTAATAAAGTATAATGAGACTGCTCTTCCTTTTTTGTTTAAAATGTATATACTGTATGTCAAAGATACGCATGAACTTCTGTTTCGTTTAATGAGTGTACTGAATTTTCATGTTTAGGGAGTGGGGGATACTAGGTTAGAATGCAATCACATTTTAGTGAAAAATGTGATTTTTAAAATATACCTATAGCATCTCTAGAACAATGATTCCCGACATTTCAAATTCGAAGAGTAGTTTTAAAAATAAAAACTTCAAAGTCTCTGTATAGAAGCTGATAGAAGCTGTACTTTTAATAAGAGTGCTTTAAATGAATTTGCACTTTATTTATCACAATGTCATCTATCTATATTTGGGGAACTGGTAGAACATGTGTATAGAAAATAGTTCAACTCCAGCTTATAGAAAATACTTTGAGAGCCTGTGTGTTTGAAAGACCTGTGGCAATGACTCTATGACTTTATTACTAAGCCATGCTGGAGGCACAGGCTTGACAGCTCCTGGATTTTTTTCAGGCGAGCGGCCACTGCCAAGTCTCCTTGGACCAAGCTGGCAGCAAATCGATGGTGCCTTGGGAGGGCTTGGTCTCCCTTTGGGCATGCTGGGTGTGCTTCCCTGACCTCTCATTGAAATCTGAGGTGCTGATTCATGTACAACATTTTTTTCCAGTTATACAAAAATGTACAATACATGTGCAAACCATTTTAAAATGGAAAATAAAAGCCTTGAACAGATGTTTATGGCTGGATTCAAAACCATTGAAAACAGGGGTCTTGAGTGGAAATACACCAATAATAATAGCAGCAAAGACTTACACTATGATGAAGGCTCATTTCCTCTCTGCACTTGGTGTGAAGTAAAATTAAGCCTACATGTGAAAGGAACCCATTTCTTATTTCATCAGTGATTCCGTTTAGCAAGAAATAATGGACAGCTTTTCAGCTGCTCTGTTCTTTTCTCTGTTATGGATGTCCTCTTGCGACATTTAATTTGCACCACTGCCTGTTTCAATAATGTAACAGTTTGATTGGGTCAGATAGAAAAGTCAGAAGTCTTTTAAAAAGCAGAGGATTTTAATTCGAAGGTTTGATACCAAACCAGCTCCTCATCATTAGTGGTGTCCTTCCAGAGGACAGAAAAAAATACCCTGTACCGAGTTTACGTGTTGTTCTTTACCAAGTTGAGGTTAGTGCAAAGTGGGAATTCTGTGAGACTAAGTTCAGAGTATAAGATGGTAACTTTAAAAGGCTAAATATGCAGGTGGGAAATAGACACTAAAACTTGAATATTTCTTTGGGTCCTGTATTAGTTATCTATGGCAACAAAACAAATTATGCACATTTAGTGGCTTAAAATGCAAACATATGTTATTTTACAGTTTCTGTGAGTCATGAATCTAGGAGTGGGTTAGCTGGTTGGCTCTGGCCAAGGATCTCATGAAGCTGCAGTTAAGGTGTTAGCTGGGGCTGCAGACATCTGAGGCACGACTGGGTCTGGAGGATGGTATTCCAAGCTCACTCACGTGGCTGTTGGCAGGATGCTTGAGATCCTCATCACAGTGGCCTCTTGTCATGACTTCCCCAAGAGCAGCTGATCTGAGAGAGCCCAAGATGGAAGCCACAGTCCCTTATAACCTAATCTTGGAGGTAACATACCATCGTTTCTGCCACATTCCGTGATCACACAAGTGTGGGAATATCAGGAGGTGGGAGTTATTGGGGGTCTTCTTGGAGACTGGCTATCCCAGGTCCAAATGACCAGCTTTCCTAGAAACCACGGATAGCTGCCTTCTTTGTCAGTCTGGTGCTGAGTCTATGAACAGCCTCTTGATCAAGTTATTTATAGTGTTCTATCATATTTTGAAAGCGATTTTTACACCTTTGCTTAAAGAATGTAACCTTTATGAATGTTATATTTAAGTAAAATATGCTTATAAAGCCTATAAATAATAGGTATTAGTGCACAAGTTAGGAACTGAAAGTTCCAGTAAACCCCTTATAACCACAGTTAATCTTTTACAAGGTAGACTCACAGACTTTTCCTAGCCATGTAAGAACATGCATTTGTTTATCATTCTAAAATATATTCATATATGTATATGCTTATTAATATTATAATATTTATTCTGTATCTTTTTTCACTTTACAGTATATTGTGGATATATACTGTATATACTTCCAATATCAGTATATAAAATTCATTCTTTTTACTAACTGCTTAGTGATCTATTATGATTGTAGTAAAATAGAATGACCATACAAGAATTAATTAGCCAGTTCCTATTGATAAACAGTTTTTTTTTTTTTTACCTTATTTTTAAAATAAAATAAATGTTTTTGTACATGTATCTTTACAGACTGTGTGAAAATTCTGTAGGGTAAATTTTCAGAAGGTGAATTATTGCATGAAAGGGTATATGCAATAAAATTTTAATAGATAATTGCTGAATTGTCTGCTAAAGATGTAAGTAATTATGCCCTTGTCAACAGTGAACAAAAGTGCCCCAAACACTTGCCTTCAAAGTTAGCATTATTTCACTTTTTAAATATATCTTGATGTGATTTTGAGGTGTTGTACTTGGCAGAGGTACTTAGGACAAAAGGGAAACAAGGCCTGTGGTAATAGCAGAGCAACTAATTCCTAGGTCCCAGCTCCTTCTCCAGAGTTCTTCATGGAGCTCCAGGGCCTGAATTTGGCTTTTCTACCTCAAGTATGTACATGCTTATCTAACTCGTGCCTTAAAAGAGATAAACTCTAATGCCTTTGGCTGTCTTTTCTGGGCATTGGTGAAGGCAGTACTAGACTAGAAGTGAAGATAAATGAACCATGGAAAGCCAGCTTCCTTCAGTTCTTCTCAACAACCTGCCACCATTCCTTCCTGAAAATCTCACTGTAGCTTTGGCTCCAACTTGGACAGACAATCCTTTAAACAGCATACAAATTGTCTAAGAAAAGTAATGCACTGATATTGGTCAGTAATGTATAAGTAAGGTTAATATTTTACATTAGTTGAAAAGACTGGGACTATGAAGTAATGGAATTCATTCATTGAACAAATAATAAATATTGACTGCCCACAGTAGGTAAAAAGCCCTAATAAGCTGTAGGAGTATAACTATGAGACCAAACAGGCACCAACATGCAACTTTAGTCTAGTGGGGGAGATGGACATTAATCAAATAATCATAAATATGTAGTCACAAACTGTAGCAATGATTAGGAACAAGTAGTATTTTAGGAAAGTGGAATCTAAAGGATGAGTATGAGGTCAGAAGGCAAAATGCAGGGAGGAGCATGCCAGGTAGAGAACAGACTAACAGCATGTGTGCAGAGACCCTGAGGTGGCAAGGAGTTGGGCTCTTTGAGAAACTGAAAGAGGCCAAGGTATCCAGAGGGGGTCATAGGAAGAGAGAGAGAGATGAGGCTGGAGAAGGAGCCAGGAGCCAGAGCATGCAGGGCCTCACGTTTTTCTGGAAGGAGCAGTTTAAAAGAAGGATAGTTAGTAGTGATATTTTGATGATGCTATTTCATAGTTTGTAACAAAAGTTCCCCAACACTGCAAGGTGGCATTGGTGGGGTGATGTGTGGGAGCCCTATATGATGATACACATGTTTGTTTTGTAAGTTCACAAGTTTTACTATACACTTATTGTTTAGGCATGTTCATGTATGAAAGGTATACTTTAATTTTATTTAAAAATACATTTTATTTATTTTTAAAAATCGTTCAACCAATGTTAGTGTAATTCACTAAAAACTCTTTGTAAACTTTTTTTTTTGCTCCTTTATTTCCTTAAAAAATTTTTATCATGCTTTTTTATGTTGGCTTACCAAGAGAGTTGATAAATTATGAGTAATGAAGGCTTGAATCACTTTTGTTAATAACCATGGGTCTAATAAATGTATATTTTTAAAAAGGATATGGAAAATATCAAAAAAGGTAGATATGGAGAGAGGTGGGAAAGTGCTGGGCATCAGTCAGGCAGGAAGGGCGGGATCTCAGCTGGGTGAGATACCCCCAGGACTCCAGGAGCTGTGTGCCACCTGCTGCTGTTCTCTACTGGGCTCCATGAGCAATGTGCTGGGACCCTTGATTGCACATGGCACACACTCCAGGGGCTCAGCTGCCTTGCCAGGGCCTTTCTTCCCTCCCAGACTTAAAAGTCCATGCCCCACTTTGCCTTTCAGCCTTTCAGCCACCTGGGAGATTACCAACAAAAGTCCATGCCCGATTCTATTAATTGAATTACAGAGAACAGGCCCTGGTGCATTCAGCAAACCTTAATCCATCTCCACATTACCCTAAAATGTTCAATGTTTTAAAAAGCCTAGCAGCATGCCTCTAAAGCAGCCCTTAATTGACATAATATGGGTCACCTGTCTACATGGAATTAGTTGGCAGAGCTTCCCGGACAACCTAGTTTCCCTCCCTTTTGTCTTTAGTTTTTGAACTTCTGAAATGCGTCACCACTGCTCAAGCACGTTTTGAGCCATTATTTAACAAAGAGGGGTTCAGTGGAGAGCTGTGCTCCTAGATTCAGAATTTGTCTAGGCAGAGCAATTGGGGGGTGAGAAGGGGATGGGGCCCTGGGAACTGGGTCAGAGTCTTGTCAGTGCTGTTTACCAAGCTGGTCAGCTTCAGTGCTAAAATAAAAAGTATGACATGACTTGGTGTTGTGCTTTAATGGGATAGGCTTTATACAACGCTGTGCATGTGTGCATGTGTTTGGGGGGGGCGGGTAAGGAAAATCAATAAATACATGAATAAATTCTGTTCTGGGGCAGGGAAGAGAATGCCTTATGTACAGGCCTGTGAGTATGAAATAGTCCCTGAGTGTTGACTTGGTGCTCTTGTGTCCTGAGTTAGGAAGCAACAGAGCAGAATGGCCAAATATAAGTGGCCTCGGAGTTCTGTCGCCCATGTTCAAGTCCAGGCATCGCCACTTAAACAAGCTGGGAAATCTTGGGAAGTTTAACTTATCTGAGCTTCATTTTCTTCATCTATAAAATGGGGGTGATAATAGCCTTCTCTTATGGGGTTTTTGCTAGGATTAAAGGAGTTGAGTCTTGGAAAGGCCTAGGTATAAAGCAATTGCTTGGTAAATTAAAAATATAGCCAACAGTGCCTGACACTGTTCTAAATGCTTTGCAAAGCAAAGATCCCAGGAGGTATATGCTATTGTTATCCTAATCCCCACTAGCCAGATAAGCAGTGGAGGCACAGAGGCTGAGTAACTTGCAAAAGATCATATAGCTAGTAGTTGGACTCTGAGTCTGAGCTTTTTAACTGCTTTGTGATACTGCCTTTCAACACATTTGTAAATGTTAGCTTTCATTATTGGGAGAGGTGAAAAAAGAATGGAGGGAATATGATACGAATGGCCAGAAAGAGAAAACGAGAGAGCGCTAAGATTGTCTCTATCTTAGGCGGGTTTGTGAGCCCCTCCCTGCCCCCAACAATGCAATCCCTGAATTTCAAGTCCCCAGGCTGTTGAGTATATCCTAAAAATGTTACACCCTCTCCGAAACCCCCTGATCCCAGCAAGGTAAGGGAAAGACTGTCACTTCCACTTGTTGCTCTGGCTGTCTGAGGTTAGTGAAAAGCTGACCAGGGGTCTTTCAAGGGGTACCTGCCACCACCCCCAGGGTAACCACTCATGGGTCCACTTTCATTACTCCTGGGCTTCTTTACCCAAACCAGAAGTGCCCAGGGGTGAAAATTCCCTAACACCATTGCATGATTGACCAACTCTGACATCCTAGAGAGTTATTCCCTGTAGGGTAACCAGGCTGGACTCTTCCTTGTACTATGTCAGTGATTCTGACATGAGGCCCAAGTCAGCAGCCTGGTACAGCAGCCCATGGACAGTCCTTAACAAAAACCTCAGACCAGATGGTATGCTACCACCCATACTTCAGGTGCATGGCGTGGTTTTGTTTTGTGTGTGTGTGTTGTTTCCTAGAGGTGGGAGACTGACCAGGAAAAGCTAGGACAAATATTTAGATAAAACTCCTGGAGTTCATTTACTCAGCAGGAAGTTTACCTTAATCTTGTGGTTCTGCTTTAAAGGTGATGCTACTGCTGAAGTATTGCAGGATGAAGTGTAGTGATATCTGCTACCTCATTTCAAATGGTGGGGAAGAGCAAGCAGAAGTGACAATTGTTAAATCTATGTTGGGGACAGGGTACATGGGGTCTTTAGTGTTTTATTCCTTCAGTTTTTCTGTTTGTGAAAAAAATTTTAAATGATAAGTTGGGGAAAAAATAAAGGCATTTACAAAGTAAAGTTTATGGAGAAGAGGTTAAAAAACAAAAAACCATTGTCACTGCTGGTGTTCTGTACCAGGGGAAGGCAGTACAGGGTTAGAGGTCATTTTCCATAGGGTTAGGTGGAACTGTAGAGGCAAAGAGAAGGCGGGTGCTAGTGAAGGGATGGGTGGATGGGGAAGGTGTGCTCCAGATAAGGGGTCAGCATTGTGGCTGTTAGTATTGCTGCAGAACTGGAAGTTCTAGTGTAGAAGGGTACAACCTTTAAATTACATATATGTCTCATATCAGTATTGAGATACTTTGAGGTATCCAATTTACTTTTTACTCCATATTTACCCTTGAAACTCACCCAACAATAACAACAAAAAAGTGTGTGTATGTGTATTTCATATATATATTTATGAAAATTAATGGAAAGAATATCACTAAAATGTTGTCTCTAGGTAGTGAGATTACCAGTGATTTTTATATTTTTTGTTTAACGTTTCTGAATTTTCCAAAATTTTTTTCAAGTGATCATTATTATTTTATAAATTGGGAAAAAATCAGTGTTATGTGGAAAAGAGTAGTTATGCATATAGTATCTGTAGGTAACTTATTTTACATATTTACCACTGTAGCAAATGTAATATACTCCTTTTATCCAGAAATTCAAACTGGAAATTTCCAGAGAGTATGCCCTATATCTTAACAGGAGCTGATGAATAAATCTTTGATGGCTTTATTTATACTTTTAATTTTATGAATGTTGATTACAATATTCTGCCTAATATGGGGAGTTTCTTACGTTTATTGATTTTAATGGTGCTTTGGCCAGTAGTTCTACAATTTCACCATTAACTTCTTTAAAACTCTTGAATAGTTACCATCATAGACTGGTAACTTAACAATGCAGTTGGATCCAGAATGTTATATGCATTTACTGCTGTTTGATTTAATTCCTCATATAGTTCTCTTTCCCAGGATTGCTTTCAGATGGTAATCTTCCTGATGGTTTCCTCAGCAAAGATCAGTGTCAATAATTAATTTAACTTCTTGACTAATGTGTTTTCATCCTGAGGCCCTATTATGACCACAATAGCCAAATGATTTTTTTTATTTGCATGGATGAGTCTTATAAAGGGTCCACAAAATTCTTTCTGGCCTAATTTGTAATTTTTACCCAATTTGTCATACTTAGCATGTCTTTCTGGGCTTTGTTTGGGTGGGAATTTTCATATGTATTCTTAATACTGGGAATCAGTATTGTCTGTCCTTCCTTTCTTCCCTTCCCTTTCTTTTTCCTTTTTACCCTTTCCTTTCCTCTTTCTTTCTTATTTATACACTTTTGCAGAAGATACCTAGATTTCATCTTTTTAAAGAATGTAGGAGTTCCACTTTGGCTCTTGTGTATATTTGCCACCACTTTTATTCTGGCTGGAGACTGCTAGACCTGGGAGTGCCATTGCTTAAGGGTCATTAGGCAACATCAAATGGACAAGTCAGACCAAGGCAAGATGGAAGAGGACCGCCATCTTGAGCAGCTTCATTAGGTCCAGAAGTAATACTGATGAAGACTCACTGACCACAATAACTACATCTCCTGCTTTAATGCTTTCTCCCTGAATCCTCTTAAAGGATCCTCTCTGCTAAGGATGCTCAGGGTGGAGGAGGGATTAGAGCAAGTGCTAACTGTTCTGGCAAGAGGTTTGGTAAATCATCTGGGGTGTTAAGCCCCATCTAACATTATCTGATGGTAATGAGGTGTCAGCAGTTTTTAATTTATTTAAAGCTTTAAATAGACCACATGAATAATGTGCTTCAGATGCTTATCACTAATTAATTAATTCATTTGTAAGTGAAATACCTAATTAAAGCATTCTAAGGGAGTTCCTTTGCGGCCCTGATCTGGTATGTTTAGTAACAGAGAGAGATCTTCGCTGATGGAACTTGTTGAACTGAATCCCATGGGCTGGTTGGTTCTATCAGATTTTGCTTGAAGAGTATTCTTTTTTATTTTTATTTTTTTTAAGTGCCAATACAGGTTTGAACTAGTTTTTACTATTGACCAGGATCACTCACTTATTCATAGCTTCGGGAGAAACCTGAAGATGATAGGATTGGGATCTCTCTTGATAAAGTGGAGAAAACGGACAAAGGCACACATGACCTCATGCCACTCTGCATTAGGAAGGGATGAAGAGCTTGTCATGATGAGTTCTTGCTTAAGTTTAATAGGAGAGTTATCAGGAGAGTTTGTTTCTACTTAAGAGTTTGCTTTGCCTCTACCTTGTCAGAGAACTATACAATCCAAAGTCTTTACCATTTTGACTTGGCTCTTAAACATTGGCCATAGAGCTCAAATAAATTCTTTCATTTTCCTCCCTCTGTTCTTCGAATAAGGGCATCATCCTTACAGGAAAAGAGGCATGCCTTGTAAAAGCACTTAAACGAGCTTGTGGATAAGAATGACAAATTTTGGTCAAGAAATTTATACTTCATCATTTTAAGCCTCTGCTACCTTATGAAGGAAAAGTATAGCTTTGAATGTAAGAATTATGACTAGCATCATAATGTGTTTTATTTCTTGCAAACTGTCACTGCCCCAAATAAAATGAATAGAACAAAGAACATAAATGAATTCACAAAAGACACCTAAACTGGCCTCAGGATATGAGGGATTTAGAGAAGCTGCAGGAAAGCAAAGTGAATGTAGGTGAATAGGAAATTAGGGGGAAATGGGTAAATATGGCACATTTAGAGGCCACCTGTTCTTTTCTGTAGTTACAATGATTTTTTTTTATTATAAAAAATTTCATCTATGAGTTTTAAACCCTTAAAATGTTTCTTAACAGAAAATTGAATTTTTTCCAAAATGCTTTGTTATAAAATGCTAGTTGGAAAAAAAGTGACATTGTTCTAAATTATTTCCTTGAAAGGAGCATGACCTTAGCATGAAATAAGCATTTTTGCCTACATATGTGAATTAAGGGTCATGCATTTGGAAAGAGAGGCTATACTTATTTCTCAGGCAGAAACACACTGCAGAATATGCAGAACATGTGTGGGCATTCTAGTTCTCCTGGGAGTGTGGCAGTACGTGACAGGTGACAGGTGATAACCAATAGCTCTTGTAAGAAAAACCTATAATTGTCATTTTGAGAGAAGGAGGCATTAGAAATCTAAACGGTATGGTAGGACTATAAAAGAATATAAACATCAATCTCAAAGATAAATTCCTTGACAATAGGACCTCTTCCTATTTACTTCTTTTTTTTTTTTTTTTTTTTTTTTTTTTTTTTTTTTTTTTTT
>JAKSZT010053843.1:4870873-4910409 GCA_026826555.1 Tolypeutes matacus | reverse complement strand
TTTTTTTTTTTTTTTTTTTTTTTTTTTTTTTTTTTTTTTACGTAACTTAACTTTTATTTAAAGTAGCTTGCATTTGTGATGGATGCTTTCTGGGTTTTGTGACACATTTTAATGTTAAAGGTTAAATTATTATTTTTTTTTACATGCATGTAGTATGAAGAGTTTTCCCCACATGGGAATAATGATTATAAAAAGATGACATCCACACAGGTTAAGTGTCTTTTTCAATTGAAAAGCTACAGACCATCTAGTTATATTTCTCCCAAAAAACCACAAACTGGTTAGTAACAATCTCTAGCCAACATATCCAAAGCTGAGCTGATTTAAAAAAAAAAAAAAAATACAGTGCTTGCTTCGGCAGCACATATACTAAAAAAAAAAAATACAAACACAAGTCCTCAGTTCCAATTAAGAGAGCTCTCTATACAGATTAATCAATACCAGTGGTACTCCTTGACTTTTAGAGAGCTGAAAGACATCCTAATAACCCCACTCAGAACATTTACCTCAAATATCCTTTTTCCAGTTTTTAACTCATGAATAAAGGTAATACTTTGTTAATTCTATTTCAGAAAACTTTTTCCAAGTTGTTTTTATTTACAATGCCAACTTTTAAAAGGTCACTAAACTGAAGTTAACAGTAAACTAGGCAGAAACTGCTTTACATAGAGAGGAAAAGCCCAAAATGCAACTTTCTGTAGAGATCCCACAGTTCAGTTTTATTTAGAGCAAAGAAAAAAGAAACTTTTGATCATACTGGAAGAAACTCAGTCATAGGTTTAGAATCTGTACTCAAACTACACATGCAATGAGGACAATATTCTGCTAATACAATTGATTTGCTGCTGCATTTGTCTACTGTTTGTCTAATATTAACAGTTATAAACAGAGCAGTGCAACTAGTATTTGGAACAATCCTTACAGTGTTACAGTGTCAGGCACAATGCTTCACTTCTCTTCACACCACTGGTTCTCTTTGCGTACCTGGGCTTCCTCTTCTTCGGTAAAGTCATTTTTGATATTGAAGGTCTTACGAATCTCCTCAGGAGTTTTCCCCTTGATCATATTGGCAACAGTCTTGCATGTAACATCAAGCAAACCCTTGATATCTAAGTAGTTTGCAGCCAGAATAAGTTCAAAAAGTGTTCCCTGGTCAACCTTCAGAAATTCTTGGTCCCAAACAGGGATATCATCTGTTCGCTTTTCTTTGTTCTCATCATCCTCAGGAGGAGGAGGGTCATCTTTGTGGTGGGTGCACCACTGAATGACCTTTTTTAATATTGCTGCATTAACATTTGGTAGAGGAACTGGGTCATCATCTCCTTCATCATCCATTCCCAAATCTTCTAACATGGTCTTTATAGTCACAGATTGTTTTGCAATTTCCACATCAACTTCAAATATTTCTCCATCAGAACTCTGCAGCTTAATTGAAGGCATCTGAAAAAAGGTAATATATTGAACGGTGTTTGGTCTCAAAGAGACGGGTGGACCGGAGGCTGACGAAAGCAGGGAGGCGTCAGCACAAAAAAAAGAACAAGGCGTAGAACAAGGCCTCTCCCTATTTACTTCTTTACCCCCTACCATATAACATACTACATTTAGTAGACAACAAATAAAAAAGAATGATTGATTCAATGAATGAAATCATGCATCTTTCTATCTCTATAATCATTTTATTTCAGTGTGAAATTTCCTGCATTGAGTGGTAACTGATTGTGTCTAACCAAGGGATAATTTTAGATGGAAATCCATATTTTAGATCTATTATTATTTTAGCAAGAAGAAAACACAGAAATTGAGTGGGTGCTGGAACACATCCCTCATTTGTCCCGTGGAGATAAATGGAATAGTTGAGAATAGTGCTCTGTTGGCAGAATCTGGTGGGAAATTTTGACATCGGCTTCCCACGTGGACCTATTTTGTGCTGAGTTATTTCATATTTCGGTCTCTAGAATGCCAATATTATAACACCTTAAAGATGCTAAAATTTCACCACCAAAATAATTCTGAAAAAATAACAAATGGAAATTAAACAAATTCACACACACTCTACTGGGAGAACAGGATTTGTAGCTGGTGCAGCTTCAACAGTGGCCATGAGGGGAAGAAGCCAGGAGAGGGATAGCTGGACCCAGGGACATGTGGCTTTGTTTGCAGTGTGTGGGAGTGCTGGGGTGTGAGGAGCGCAGGGCAGACTTGGAACCTCTCCAGGTTGATGTAGGTATTCCAGTGGTGTGGGGTGATGGACAGGGGATGGTAGGTAGTGAGCTGTGCCAGGATTCAGGGCCATAGGCCAGCTTTGGAGCTGTCTCCCATCCATCTAATAGCGATTAAAGTTCAGGAATGAAGATCTGGCAATTGGGGAGGGTGAGGCCTGGCAAATGAGAACATTATCTGGGTGCCCAGGCATTTCCCAGAAACCCTGCTTCAAGCCTAAGGAGGCAAAAATCTACTTTAGACCCCATCCACTGATGGAAATCTGATTTCATATACTCAACCTGGCTTGCTCAGGCCTGGCTTGGGTACCAGGTGGATGGAGCCTGCTGAAAGCGAGACTGGCTAGAGGGAAGGAGGCGGTAGCTAGGAAAGACTGGGCCTAATGGATTTTCCCTAAATCTTTGGTAGCTCTTAGCCCTATGAGCACATCTTCAGCTGATCCTCACCTTTTCAAAATGCTATCTCATTTCTGAAAAATTTCCCCTCAATGTGAAAACAGCCCCCAAATGCTCTGGAGTCAAAATACCCAGGAGTCATGGCACTTCCCTGTGAAATCCAGTCATTGCTGGGAAGGGGGTGGTGGGGGATGAACAATTATCTATACCTGTACTTGCTGAGCTGCAGAAGGAAGACACAAGAAAACTGCATCCCATTTGTCAGGCAGCAGTGACATGAGTGGTTTCCTTCTTACTGCAATCTCCTCTGTAATCTTCCTGTAAGATGCAACATCCTCTGGAGAATTAGAGTGGAACCTTAGACCATTGCCGAGTTTATTAAAACTATCTTCTTTCTTACCTAACATTCAGCAAAATGTAATAAATCCTGTGCTTGCCAAATCAAAGGAGATTTGTTGTTCCCTGAAAGGAAAAACCAGGCATTTTCTTTTTTTAACTAGATCATTGAGTTATTTAGCCATGGTTCTTTCCATCACAAGCAAATCTGAACTCTTGTCCATTTCCTTATTAATCATCAGATGTAGTGTGTTAAAAATTAACAAACAAACAAGGCCCACCCTAATCTCCTGCCCCAAAGGGGAAGAAGACTAAAGCTGTAGGCTAATGAATCAGAAATGATGGGGGAGTGGAGGGAACAGTGGGATAAATGTACTCCCCAAAGCTTTTGTATTTGATAATATCAAAGATACCTGCTGAGGTTCTGACCTAATAAGCTCTGGTCATGTTGCCAAGGTGCTGCTATGCACATTGGTAACTAACTGCATCATCTCTGTACTGCAAAGAGCAGCTTTGGGCTAATTTTGCTTCTTGGTTGTTCTTATGTAGACACAGGTCCCAAAAGACAACACTTAAAAATGTTTATAAAGTCTACTTTTGCCTCCATTTAAAAAGGGGAGCAGTTTTTGCAATTGCATCTTAATAAGATGAAGCTAAGGGTTGAATCCAAATTTTAAAAATATCTCTCCATCCTAACTTATGCAAAGGTATTTTCTAAAAATAAAAGAGCAGTGGTTCATCTTTGGTCCCCATGAGACAGCACTTAACTTGTGAAGTATGCCATTTCTAATAACTTACCATCCTCAAAATAAGTAAGTAAATAAATACACCAACATATATAGCACAAAAATCAGAATTTTTAAACTTGGATCCCGCTATTGAATAGAAACTAATACCAATGGATTACTTAGGCACAAAATTAACTCTACCAACCTGGATCTGTTTCCTATTGCCTTCATTATAAAAATGTTAAAGAACAAAGTGTTACTGTTTTTGGAGAAATTCTTAGTTATCATCACTGAGGAAATAGAATTTAGAAAACATTTTATAATTCAGCTAGAATAAAAGGTTTGTTAATTTAAAATCTATTAATTCATAATTTGCTTTTTTTCAGATAGTGGTTGGATTAATGTTAGTTTTACTCAAAAAACATTCTCATTGTGAATAATAATGCAATTGAGACTATAAATAAGATGTAAGAACAATGTTTAAAATACTAAAAGAACAATTTGCTTTTGAACCTTCTTAAGATCTTTAGAAATCTCTCTTCACAAATAAATAGTGAGCATGCCAAACACAGATTTTTTAAATCTAGGCTTTAAAGCAGGTTCCTGAAAGAAGTCTACTGTAGCAAACTCTGCTAATATAGTTTGAGTTATCCTAAGCACTTAGAGGTAATCCATTTTTTCATCGACATATTCTATAATTTAAATGTTTTAGGCTGGTTTATCCTACTTACTTGGATGATTGAAGTTTTACAACATATCTAGCCCCACCTAGTGGGTTCCTGGACCCTGAACGAAAGGTAGATTTGTAAACTGACTGAGCTTGGGTTGATGGAGACTCTGAATATGTTTTGCCTCAGTAATGGATGTGGTCCAGTGACTGGGTAAAGGTAATGTGCACTGAAGAATATAGGTCTCTTAGGCAAAATGTGGAGTGGCCTTAGATCGTCTTTCAAGACTGTGCTTCTGAGTCTTCAGGGTAAGTTCATTGTGATAGTTAGGCTAATGTGTCAACCGGTCAGGTAATTGTGTCCAGGTGTTAGGTCCAGCAGGCACTGGGCTAATTGTAATACAAGAGCATTTATGGACCTCGATCATCAGTGAGTTTACTGCATGGATGGCTGATTACATCTGCATCAATCAGGGAGGTTGCATCAGCAATGGGTGACACTTTTATCCAATCAGTTGAATGCCTTAAAAGGGGAAGTGATTTCAACATTCAGAGAGAATTTCCCAGCTCGTCTTTGGACAGCCAACTTCTCCCAGAAACTCATCAAACACCTTTCATCGGACTTTCATCGGAGCCCCTGGCTTGCAGCCTGCCTGTGGAACCTGGACTTGTGCATCCCCACAGTCGCATGAGAGACTCTTATAAAATCTCATATTATTGACAGATATCTCCTGTTGATTCTGTTTCCCGAGAGAACCCTGACTAATACATTCATTTACACTTATTTATTGGGCAGTCATTATGTGCCAGGCTCTAGATGTTATAGGCAAACACAGCATACATGGCGCCTGCCCTCATGAAGCTTGCAGTCTGGCTGGGGAGGCAGGAGCTAGGCACACCACAACTAGATATATAATCAAAATTGTGATGCAGTAGTACTCTGAAGGATAGGAGTGGGATGCTGTGATAGATAAAACAGGGAAGCTGTACTTTGGATAGAACTTATAAATGGAAAGGTTCGGGTGAGCATCGGGATTTTGAGCTCTTCGAATAGTATCCCTTGAATAGTTTTCAGTTCCTCTTTTCCTTTCACCTCTTGTAGACAGTGGAAGACATGCCCCAACCATGAGTTTTACTTCTGTTACTGCCAATATCTATCTTAAGTAAGGCATCATGAATTTACATTGATGTGACATCCGTTGGGGCATGGAAACATGGGAAGCAATATGGAATAATGTAAAGAGGATTGGGGGGGGCGGATGTGGCTCAAATGGTTGGGCGTCCATCTGCCATATGGAGGGACCTGGGTTCGATCCCCGGGACCTCCCAATAAAATAAAAAATATATAGATATATAGATATAGATATAGATATAGATATAGATGATATAGATAGCGCATGGGCTGCCAGGCTCTGTGTGCCGATGAGCCGTCAGGCCCCAGGAGCCATGCAGCAAGATGATGACGTAACAGGAGAGAGACACAGGAGAGAGGCGCAGGGGAGAGACAAGACGAGATGCTCTGTAAACCAGGAACCGAGGTGGCGCAGGTGGCAGGACACCTCTCTCCTACATCAGAGGTCTCCAGGATCGAATCCTGGTGAAGACTGGAGGAGGAGGATGAGAAGAGATGGCAGGAAACAGACACAGAGAATTGCCCAGCGAATGGACACAAAACAGCAAATGGGGAAGGGGGCGTTTAAAATGGATAAAGTAAATAAATAAATCTTTTTTAAAAAAATAAATAAATAAATAAGAAAGAGGACTGGGTGGCTTAGGAAGACCTGAGTTGCTTTCACAGGGAAAGGGGAAGGAGGGAAAAATAGGTATATATATTTCATTAGGATTAGATTGATCTAGTCCTGCTCCAGGCCTTGCCAAGAACCAGCTGTGTACCCCTGCACAAGTTACCTAACTTGGTTGAATTTCATGCCTTCTCCTATAAAATGAGAAAATTAAGATGGGGTGATCTCTAAGGTCCTTTTAGAGCCAAAATTCCTGAAAGGCTGTATGGTAACACTGATAAAAAGTACATATTCCAGATCCAGGTTGTGAGGACTCAAATCCCAGCTCATCACCTATTAGTTGTGTGATCTTGGGCAAGTTTCTCTACCTCCCTGTGCTTCCATTTCCAAAACTGTAAAATGAGAGATAATATTAGTACCTAGAACATAGTGTTGTGAGAATTCAATGAATTAATCTAAATAAAGTACTTAGACCAGTGCCTGCCTCATGGTAAGTACTTAAGTATTATTATTATTATTATCCCACAAAAGTAGGTCACCTCCTTTAAGAATAGGGCCCCAATAAAGGCAGAATGCCCAGACACTTGAGTGAACGTATAAATGGAATGTCCACTTCATTTGTAAATTTACATTCTCACAAATCCTACCAAATCTCCTTTTGTTTTAGGCATGTTTAAAGGTACAACTTTTTATTGCTAGAAGTGGGGCTATCACAGTAGAATGCAATATTTGATACCTCCATATACTGTCTCCCTCCTTAGGACACAGGAGGCAGATAATTAAGCCCCTGGATATGGGGTATGTACAGGATATTAAACTAGTGCTGAGGTCATAATGCTTTCATACCTGGGGTCAGGAAAAAAAAAGCTGCAGAAATAAATGCCATTACTAGAGGTACTAAGAGATGGATTCACTTAAGGCAATGCATTTTTGTTCTTTTAAGAAACATAATGAGACTTCATAAATTTAAACTTGGGCAGGACTTTTCTAATCATGAAAAAAATTATAAGCATTAACTTGAACTGACCTGTCTATGGTAGATTCTGCTTTAATGATGCTAGTACAAATTTGCAATAAGCAGTGTCTTTTTCTCTTCATTTTTTAATGCACCCAAATCTCTAAAACCCTATCATTTTTTCTTTGTTCTACTCTTTTTAGCATTTGCTGCATATGAGATATCACCTGGATTCAGTTATATTATGAAAAATTGTTATTAAATGTTTAATAAAAAATAATGAGACTTTACTATATCTTTGTTTTTCTCATTAACATTTCTTTGTGTGTATGTGTGTGCATTTTGAATAGAGAGAGCCAAGTAAGTCAAATTGTAAAACTAGGCTTTTCCTACGTCCTACTCAGATTTGAGGATGTTGGAAATAGTTTAGGAGATCATGCTTCTTTAGTAAAAGAGAGATAGGAACTACTTTATCTGTGACAAACTAGGATAGTACAATGAGAAGGAAACTGCTTGTGAATATTGTGAAATATAAAATGTAATATTTTAGATAAAAGGAAAAGAGATGATAAAGGCAAGAAATAAGTCTACTTAGAGAAAACCTAGTTCCCTGAAATTCTTCTGTAAACTAAAGCCCTAGAAACTCTCCCAATTGTTCCCGGCTGTGGATGAAGCTCTTTCTGGGGGGAGAAGACCCCAAGGGGTCGTAGCCAGGCAACGCTTCTCAGCCCTCACAATGCACCCTGACCCCCACTCCCTATCAGCCACCTAACACTAGTGCTTTTACCTTAGAAAAGTCTTTAGATTTCAACCTCTCTGACAATTCCTTTCTCTCTCATCTTGCAGCATCCTCCCTCGACCCTCCTCCCTGTCTTCAGACTCTCCTCTCTCTTCCAAAGGCTTTTCAGAAGAAGCTCAGTTTTTCCGAAAGAGTTAAAACAAAAAGTCTTTATGTGGGAGTCTGTTTAAGAAATAACCGTCTCCTGTTTACAAAGGCCCCTTTCATTCTGTTTGCTGGTATGTGCTTCCTGAGCAGCCGCGGGTGGGAAGTCTCAATAGAGTCCAGTCAAAAACTGCAACCGCTAATTTCCAAGGCTGAGGGGTGAGGGAGGAGGAGAAGGGGGAGTGTTGTACGTGCTGCCATGTGGACACTTTCCACAAAGTGACTCGTGGCAGCCCCAGTATCTCTGCCTGTAAACGTACTAATGTGCGTTTTGTTAGCAGAGCGTTTCTTTTTGGCAAATAATTTTCTTCATGGTTTCCCATGTATAGGGTGGTTTTATTTTTCACAAAATACCCTTATTTTTAAAATGACAACTGAGTAGACAATATAATAGGCATTATATGGGAAATGGTTGGAACCCGTCTGAGGTTTCTTTCTGTCCTAGACCAGCAAGGTTCTGCCCGTGGTAAGCCAACAGGTCACATTTCCAGTTGGAACCAGCAAGACTGTGCGCAGAGTGAAATGGAGCTACCCAGAGTTCCCTCTTGGTCTTGGTTCTTAAATGAGAATTATGTAGGGGCAGTCAAGCTTCCAGAAAATGTGATTCTGAACCCATGGAGAGTTGGAGTAGTGATTTCCAACTTTTCTTTGAAACTGTGAAATTGAACACTTACATATGTGTACATGCATTTATGCTTTTGCATTCTGTATTGGTATATATATATATATATATATATATATATATATATATACACACACACACACACACATATGGTATGAAAAGCCATTTGCATTGGGGACACTAAGAGGATTTCATAGCACCTTCTTAAATTGGGAGACTACAACCATGTGCCAGGAATAATATGGTAAAAGTTTCACTTTATTTTATTTTATTTAAAAGGGTTTTTTTAAATTAACGAAACATGGAATAGTATGAAAAATGTATATGAATTTAAAATTATACAGGACACAATCCCCTGCTTGTGACAGGAAAGGCCCACGGATTCCCCAGTGGTATTTCTGTTACCCTTTACCAATTGTTATAAAAAATTTTTTAAAGTCTCCTCTTTCAGCTTTAGCAGACACCCCGTGATACCTCAACCTAGGGCTGGCCATACGAGTCAGCAGGAATGGTCAATAAAAATCAGAAGGATGCTCTGCTTAAAGATACCTAAATTCCCCATCACCACCACCACCTTCATTCTAGAATTATAAATTCATTACACTTTCCAGGACTCTTTCTTTAAATGCATTTGTCTCTTGATAGGTTTGTGCTATTAGTCATTCACATTTTCGTATGAGTTACTTATATATATAAAAAAAAAAACTACTATAGTTTTCTGTTCTGACTGGCTTTATAGCAGACCAGATCAGAAGCTTTGGGTTCCTAACCTGTGGTCACTTAACAACGTGTGGACTACAGCAAGGCAGTTCATTCGATAGAGTTCCAGTTTTCTAACCTGAAAATAGGAATGGTAACACCTGCTTTGCCATCATAGAATGGTTGTTGTCAGTCGAAATGACACAACGTACATAGAAGTCCTCTGTTAGATTATGAAGCACTATTTAAATATCATTTATAATCCTTAATAATTTTAGTTGCAATTAGTGGTACATCATCATCCTTTTTAATTCATTTTAATTGAGATTCATTAATAGATGGGGAAGGATGCCATAGGGAAAAGTAATGCTGAAAGACATAAGACATTTGGGAAGATCAGGCCAAGATGCATTACCTCAGTGAAGGACTTCGGCATTTGAAAGTATTAGAGGTCAGAGGAGAGAAAAAAGAGGAAAGAGAGGTGGGTGAATGCCAGAACAAACTTCTCTGCAGCTTAGCAGAGGGACCTTGAGGTAGAAGCAGCTCCTGACTGCCCAAGTTGCTATAATGAGAAAAGTCCATGGAAGAGATTCATTTTAAGTTTTCAGAAACCCCCTAAGACACAGACTGTGGAGTCCTGAGTATAGTATTTCTCAAAGCAAGAACCTACCCCCCAAAATAAAATAATCAGAGGTAAACACTGGTCACACTTGGCTTTCAAAATATGTATTGTCCTTGTCTGCTTTGGCCAGATGCCGCCTGCCGTCTCTTCTCTGGTGTTCGTCATCCTAATAATAGCCGGTGGTTGTTAAGTGTGCACAATGTATGGGGCACTGTTCTGAGCACTGTGCATGAGTCAACTTATTTTATCCTCATGGCAACCCTAGGAAGCAGGTACTTTTATACTCCCATTTTACAGTTGACAAAACTGAGGCAAAGAATGTCTATGTTACTTGCCCAGTTAGCACATGGCAGAGGATACATTTGAAACCAGGTAGTTTGACTACAGAAGATAGATTCTGTACCTCCTCCTTGTACTTCCTCCCAACCCATGGCAGAGCCATTGTAGGTCAGGGTGATTAAAATGTGCAGAAGACAGGGAGCACTGGGAGCTCTGGTCCTGTGAAAACCAAAGGGTGCTCCCTTGTTTGGGATCTGCTGCTCAAACTCTCGTGTGCAAGGCTTGACTTTGAGGCCTTCAGTATACATGGGAAGGTGAGGACAAAATAGGGCCAAAAAGGAAAAGGCTCCAAGGAAACAATCGGTTGTGTTGTTGTTTTGTTTTGTTTTTAAGCTGAATGGCGTTTTGGGAAGAATGTCTAAGGACACTGAGAAGGTAAAGTGTCCATTTTTTTAAAAAGTGACCATGGCATTTAGTGAGCTCTCAGATCTGCTGTTGTCCATGACAAATCTCACTGAGTCATTTTACTGTCTTCACAAATCTCTTGAAATCATCAGTTTAATATTATGTTTGCTTCTAACATCAGGCCTCACAAAGGCCCATTTAAGTTTACTTAGAGAAAAGCCGTAAAGAGCAAAGCAAAATAGTGGAGTTTAGATCTTCACTTTAAAAACTCTTCCCATCTAAAGAAGTCATAGAAATGATAAGTAAAAGTAGATTCATGTGTAAGAAAAAATTTTTCTTTTCTTGAATGAGCTTTGGACTAATTTTTCGGGGGAGTAGGGTGGTGGGCAGAAATGTAGGCTACACATTTGGTGTTCCAGCATGCTGTGATGGCCCCAAAATGACCATGATGGCCATTCACACGGTTGAGGGAGGTGGTGCTAATGCCATTCCCCATCTGAGAATTCTAAATTTTTTAATGATTTTTGTTACACCTTATCAACTATTATTATAAAAAAATCTTAATACAAATGGACTAAAATTTATAATAGTCTAGATATTAAAATCACCAAGAGGCTCAATAATCTTTTTGAGAAAATACTTGGATATGGGAGCCAGATGTTTGTAATTTCTCTATTTTCAGACTCATTCACGTAAAATAATTTGCCCTTGTGGCCTGGTCAGTAATAGTTCAGGGTAGACACCTTTTGGGAGCTCATCACCAATCAGAAAGTGGTGGCCTTTGAAGGCAGATTTGACTGTCTGAATCGAGGCGAGTTGCCAAAAATACTTCAATAGGTTCCTTTTCTTGTGTTGTTAATTAGTAGAAGCTAATAGTCTTTCCTCTTCCCTGGACTGTCCTCGCCTTCCATTATTTATTTATTTATTTATTTTTTGTCTTCCTTCACCTTTAGCAGTTCCATTTGTTCAGATAATTCTATTTAAGTGGCAGGTCAATCCAGCCACAGGATAAGTAATTTTATCAGGGATCAAATTCCTTTTGCTTATCTGGAGCTGATGTCATTTTGAGTCAGAATCACAACACTTCTTAATTCTGATCCCTTTTCCAAATGTAGTAATATTAAAATTCTTGAAATTGAAATTTCCTTCTGTAAGTCAGGGCCAATAGTGTCTAGTTTAATTAAGACCCACTTTCCATTGGTTGAGTAATGGTAAATGACTTGAAACCTCCCAAGTCAGTCAGATCTGATTCTTTCTGCCATTGACTCAAATTATGATCCCTGCATTATAGTTTGTCTTAATGATGTGGTCAAGGATCAAATATCAATTGATGTCCAAAACTGGAGAAAACTGTTGGTATCTTTGTTTTCTGCTTTAGTTGTCAGGTCTTGTCATATATGTAAATTAAACTCCTGCCTTTCTTACTGTCACTTGAAACATTTTGTTTGCATTAGATATATGATTTGGACAAGTCTTAGAACTCACTCAGTGCTTTGCATTTATTAACTAGAGAGAAATTGTATTTAGCCTAAAAGGCCACTTTCACATTAATACTATAAACTGAACTATGAACATTTTTCTCTCAGGAAAAAAAAAGTTGGGTTAGGTACCTATTGGGGATTCAGTCATGTTCAAGTCTTAACCCCAGTCCTGTGGGTGTAGACTCAGTTGTGAATAGGGTCATCAAAGATCCTAGTTACCTGAGGCCAAACTGAGTCAGAGTAGGCCTTAATCCGTATAAGGCATTAATCCTTATAACAGATGAAATTCAGATACAGTCAGTCAGTGGCCACCAGAGAAGGAGACAGCTACTGCCATGTGACAGAGGCAGAGGTGCATTTACAGGCCAAGGAATGCCCAGGATGCTAACAAGCCACCACTAGAATGCTACAGATTTCAGAGAAGACCTTGATGTTGGGCTTCTAGCCTCCAAAACTGTGAGACAATACATTCCTGTTCTTTAAGCCAATTGGTTTGTGGTATTTGTTATAGCAGCCCAGGCAGACCAAGACAGTGCGCCTCCTAGACACTCCCATTATACCTTGGGCTTTTTCCTATCTTGGTGCCTGCCACACTCAGTTGAAATTGCCTGTTTCTTGGTCTGTCTCCACTTCTAGAGCATAAGCACCTTGAAAATGGGGATTGTGTCTAGTTCCTTGTTTTATCCCTGGCTCCCAGCACTATCTAGCTCATGAAGCAAGTCCTCAATCTCTTATTTACACTACGATTTGAAAGGAAAATAATCCCCAGAGGGCTGGCAGGATTTCTGTTTGGTTGCTGGGTTAGTGTAATTTTTAAAAGACTTTTATTGAAGATTCTGTTCTGTCATTTGTCTAAGTGTAAAACTCCTAAAAATAAAGAGCATTTTACAAGCAAGTAAGATTATTGACCTTAGGGTTTTAAGGACCAAATCCCAGGAATTTCAAATGATGCTGAAATGTCGAAGTATTAATTAGACTGCTGTAAAATGAAATTGGTCTCATTTTCTTAATCAGGCGTCACCCCCCAGCGACAGACCCAGCAAGTAACCTGGCGTAGACACTAGACTGTGTTGTTTCTTTTCCAGCTATAATAGACAGCCGCTTTAATGTGGCCACTGACGGTTCCCCTTCATCCCATTGCCATCCACCCCCAATGGTGGATGCAGTTCATATTTGCATGACTCATCTAATGTTGCCAGTTAACATTTGCTGAAGGAGTGATAAGAATGTGAGAATCAAGAGTCCCTAAACAGCCTTTCAAGACACACAGGGTTTCTGAAAATGAGTATCCATAAATCAGACAATCTACTAGTAGTGCTAGTAGAGTTTGTTCCTCCAAACACAGGAAAAGATAAGGAAAAAGTACCAGGCATGAGTCATAAATATAAGCCCTATGTGCCTAGGGCCAAAAAGTAATTGGGATGGGTAGAGCTAAAGAACATCCAAGCGAGGAAGCTAAAAGAAATATCCACCTCTCCTTCCTCTTCAGTTTTAGTTTGATTTTCATGGAAATATTCTTTATGATGAGTGAAGACTGAATCTGCTTGCTGTAGGCACATTCTTGATCCTTCTGTGCTTAGCAGGGAGGAGAGCACAAGGAGGATGTTAGGGTAGTGTTGAGAGAATAGACTGGCAGTGGTAATTGACAGAGGAGGCTCTGATGCCAATTTGACAGATAAAGGAAAATTTTTACAGAAGCTCCAATGCCTCTGGAAAGCTATTTGTTAGGATGATATTTTCTATTCTAGTAAGCTAGAAGAATACTTATTGTCCTAATTTTAAACTCACCAGTCATGAAAGCATCTATCTCTAGAAATTCTACAAAATGTTTCCATAGCAGAATACCAATGCAAGAAGCAGCCCACTCATACTAGCTCAACCTATATGACACTGTACATAACCCTCAACCTAGTGAATTACACTCTAACCAGACATGAATCAGTCTTCAGATTCTTTTGTGTGTACTTTCTTTGGTATATTGGTCAATGCACTGTACTAATATGATCTGGGTGCATTCATTCCTTTTTAGCAGAGTCAGCTTTGCTTTATTTCAGGACTACAAAATGCCCTTTCAGCCTCTGCCCTGCCATTTTTCTTGGTCATAGGGGACACAGTAACCATGAACCTGAGTAATCCATCACCACCATAAGCAAAGTGATTCTGGATGTGAGCTCTGTCCTTTTTTCATTTTCACAGGACAGTCCTAGATATAAAAGGAGATTCTATTTTCTGGGATTTCCTATTGAACAGTAAGTACTAGTTTTCAGAGACATAAGAATTGAATGCTAGTCACCATCTGTGACGTTGGCCAGGTCACCTGATCTTTCTATTGTTTCTTCATCTGCAAAATCTGTTTCTGGTTTGTCTCAGAGGTGTTTCCCCTAAACAGTGGAAAAAAAACAATATGAGTTCTTGAAGTTATTATACTTATCACTATTATACTTATCATTCTATTTGGATGGCCTAAAAATTAAATGGGACAAATAAGCTCCAGAAGTATAGCCCAGAAGTTAGAGTCAAATCCCCTAAGCTATAGTTAAAAGCAATGTTTAAAGAATACGACAGCAAACCTGTGTTAAAACTAATTTCCTGAAAGTGTTTTTTAAAGTTCCCAAAGTGCCGAACTTCTCAAGACCCATCCACAGATGATCAATAGAAGCCAAGCCTATTCTGAGAAATGTCTCTTTTGATGAAGCCATCATGGATTGGATTCATTCGCTCTATAAATAGTTACTGAGGGCCTGCTGTGAGCCAGGCACTCTTCTAGGCACCAGTGCTTCAGCAATGATCAAAACAGACTAATTCTCTGCTTTCATGGAGCTTGTATTTTAGTGGGAAATACAGGCAATAAAAATATCGTTAAAATATATCGGGGGACGGATGTGGCTCAAATGGTTGGGCGTCCGTCTCTCATATGGAGGGACCTGGGTTCGATCCCTGGGACCTCCTGGTAAAAAAAATAATAATAATATATGTATGTATATATATATATATATATATATATATATATATATATATATATATGGTGGTAATAAGTGCCAAGAAAGGAAATAACACAAAAGGGAAAGGGGATGGGAAGTGCGAAGGAGGGGTGATCTTTTAGACAAAAAAGACAGAGTAGGACTCTGGTAAATTGTTGTTTGAACAGAAACCTGAATCAAGTGAGGTAAGAAGAAGAGATTCCAAATAGGGTGCTCAGTAGGTACAAAGACCTGGGATAGGACTATACTTGCCATCTTCAAGAGACAGCAAAGAGAGACCACAGCTGTACTGAAGTGAACAAGTGACTTTTGGAAAATGAAATCAGAGAGAAGCCCACGGGCTATATCATTCCGACTTTGTAGGTCATATAAAGGACTCCAGCTTTTACTCTAAATGAGATAGAAAGCCACTGAAAGATTATGATTCTGACATACATTTTTTAAAAAGAATGCTCTGGCTGTTGAATGAAGAACAGATTGAAAGAGGCAAGGCAAAAAATCAGGAAGTACAGTTAGATGCTATTGAAATGTCCAAGTGAGAAATAAAGGTAGGCCAGTATGGTAACAGTGGAAGTAAAGAGAAGAGGTTGGATTCTGGATACATTTAAAAAAAAAATTTTTTTTTAAGATACTTAGATTATACAAATGTCACATAAAAAATATAGGGGATTCCCATATGTCCCGTTCCCCACATCTCCCACATTTTCCCACATTAACATCCTTTATTAGTGAGGTACATTCATTGCAATTGATGAACAAATTTTGGAGCATTGCCGCTAAGCAAGGATTAAAGTTTATGTTGTAGTTTATACTCTCTCCCACCCAATTCTGTAGGTTATGGCAAGATTTATAATGGCCTGTATCTGTCATTGCAATGTCATTCAGGATAATTCTCAAGTCCCAAAAATGCCCCAGTATTATTTGAAGGAAGAGCCAAAGGATTTGCTGGTAGATAAGATCTGAGGAAGAGGAAGAGTAAAAAATATCCTCCGAGTTTTAAATCTGAGGAGCTAGAAGAGCAAAGCTGCTATTGACTGCTATGAGGAAGACTGCTGGAGGAGCAGGTTTGGAGGAGAAACTCAAGAGTTTGGTTTTGGACATGCCAATCTGAGATGGGTTTTTGACATGCCCATTGATGTGGAGAGGTTCAGTAGGTAGTTGGATATATGGTTCTAGAGTTGAGGGACAAGATTGGTTATTGAGATATGGATTTGGAAGATAAAAGGAAAGAGATAATATTTACAGCCATGGGACTGAATGGGATCACCTAGAAGGGGTGAGTATAAATATAGAAAAGTGCCAACACACTGAGACCCTGGTATCAGGGAGATAAGAAGGAACTTCCAATGAAGTAAGAAAGAACTTCCAATGAAGTAAGGAAGAACAGTATCCCCAGAAGTCATGTGAAGAAATGTTTACGAAAAAGGAAGTAAGAAGAAGGAAGTGATCAGCTGTGCTGAATGCTGCTGGGAAGTTGTAATAGGCTGGATGAAGGCCTCATCTCTGGAAGATGTCAGTCCAGGATATCAAGCCCTAGTCCCTGGAAGCTACACATGTTACCTTACAAGGAAAAAGGAACTTTGCAGGCATTATTATTAAATATCTTGATATGGAAAGAATATCCATGTCTTGGATTATCCTGGTGGGCCCTAACTCAGGTCACAAGTGTCCTTATATGAGAGAGGCAGAGGAAGATTACACACAGAAGTAGAGGAGGAGCTAGTGTGACCACAAAAGCAGAGATTGGAGCGATGCAGCCACAAGTCAAAGAATTCCTGCAGACCCTAGAAGCTGGAAGAGGCAAGGAATAGATTTTCCCCTAAAGCCTCCAGGGGGAGCACTGTCCTGCCAACACTGATTTTTATCTCTGAATGTCATTTCAGGCCTCCAGAAATGTTAGAAAAAAAATTTTTTTTGGTTATTTTTTAAGCCTCTGAGTTTGTATTAATTGGTTATAGCAGCCACAGGAAACTAATAAAGAGGTTGAGAACCAAGAAGTGACCCACTGCATTTGGTAAAATCGAAGTTGGATACTGGTGACCTGACAAATGTAATTTCAGTAGAGTAGTGGGGAAAAGAAGCTGTATAGAGTGGGTGCAAGAAAGAATAAATGAAAAGGAAGTAGACACAGCAAGGGCAAAACAACAATTTCAAGTTGTCTATAAAGGAAAGCAGAAAAATGGGATTCTTGCTGAGGAGGGGATGTAGAGGCAAAGGCAAAGTTTTCTTTGTGTTGTTTTTAATTAAAATTTTTTTTTTATTAGAGCAGTTGTAGGTTTACAGAAAAATCATGCAGAATAACGGAATTTCCCTATTTCCCTCCTCATACACAGCCCTCCCTATCATCAACATTCTGCATCAGGGTGGTACCTTAAAATTGAGGAAATGATATTATTATAATTATATTATTGACTGTAGTCCGTAGCTTGCATTGGTGTTCACTATATTGTATAGTCCTATGATTTATAAAAATTTATTCTAGTAATATATATATAGAACCTAAAATTTCTCCTTTTAACCACACTCTAATATATCGTTCAGTGAAGTTAACTGCATTCACAATGTTGTGCTACCATCACCACTATCCATTACTAAAACTTTTCCATCACCCCAAACAGAAACTCTGTACCAATTAAGCATTAACTTACCATTCCCTACACCCAACTCAGCTCCTGGTAACCTGTATTCTAATTTCTGACTCTATGGATTTGATTATTCTATTTGTCAGTGAAATCATGCAATATTTGTCATTTTGTGTCTGTCTTATTTTGCTCAACATTATGTCTTCATGGTACATCCATGTTGTTGCATGTATCAGAACTTCATTCATTTTTATGGCTGAATAATATATTACATTTTATACTATTGTTATATATATATATATATATATATATATATATATATATATATACACACACACACTATTGTTTGTTCATCAGTTCATTGGTTGATGGACATTTGGATTGCTTCCGTCTTTTGGCAATTGTGAATATGCCACTATGAACATGAGTGTGCAAGTTTCTTTTTGAATCCCTGCTTTTAATTCTTTGGGGGTAAATACCTATAAGTAGGATTGCTAGGTCATATGGTAATTCTATACGTAGCTTTCTGAGGAATTGCTAAGAAAGCAGTTCTTAGCACTGAAAGAACAGGACCCCAGAAGTCATGTGGAACTGTGTTTCACAGTGGCTGCATCATTATAAATTCCCACCAACAATGAACAAGTGTTCCTATTTTTCCACATTCTCTCCAATTATTTTCCTTTTTTTTAGGTAGTAGCCATTCTAATGGGTATTGGTGGTATCTCATTGTGGTTTTGATTTCCATTTCCCTAATGGCTCATGATGTTGAGTATTTTCATGTGCTCTTTGGCCATTTGTATATCTTCTTGGGAGGCATGTCTATTCAATTATTTTGCCCAATTTTAAATTGGGTTGTTCATCTTTTCATTGTTGAGTTGTAGGAGTTCTTCATATATTCTGGATATTAAATCCTTATAAGATATATCAATTGAAAATATTTTCTCCCATTCTTTTTACTTTCATTACGAAGTTCTTTGATGCACAAAAGTTTAATTTTGATGAAGTCCCAGTTATCTATTTTTTTCTTGTGTTGATCATGCTTTGAGTATAAATTATAATAAGTCATTGCCTAACACAAGATGCTGGAGATGCTTCCCTGTTTTCCTCTGGAGTTTTATAGTTTTCATTCTTATATTTAGGTCTTTGATCCATTTTGAGTTCAATGTTGTATATGGTATGAGGTAGGGGTCCAGCTTCATAATTTTGCATATGGATATCCAGTTTTCCCAACACCATTTGTTTCTTTCCCTGTTGAGTGGACTTGGCACCCTTGTAAAAAACCAATGGTTGGGGAGTCGATGTGGCTCAAGCAGTTAAGCGCCTGCTTCACACATGGGAGGTCCTGGGTTCAGTCCCCAGTGTCTCCTAAAAACAAAAAAAACAAACAACAAGTAACCAAATGAAAAAACCAAATCAGGGTTGCTGACGTGGCTCAGTGTTGAGTGCCAGCTTCCGCATATAAGATCCTGGGGTCTATCCTTGGCCTCGGTATCTGGAAAAAAAAAAAAAACCCAATGGTGGGAAGCAGATGTGGCTCAAGCAGTTGGGTGTCTGCCTATCACGTGGGAGGTCCTGCGTTCGGTTCCTGGTGCCTCCTAAAGACAACCATGACAGCAAGCCGATGCGACAGGCTGGTGCAGGAAGCTGATGCAACAAGATGACACAACGAAGAAACACAATGAGAGACACAACAAGCAGGGAGCAGAGGTGGCTCAAGCGATTGGGCACCTCCCTCCCATAAGGGAAATCCCGGGTTTGGTTCATTTTTTGTTTTTGTTTTTTTAAGATGTTTTTGACTATTCAGGGCCCTTACCCTTCCATATAAATTTGATGATTGGTTTTTCCATTTCTGCAAAGAAGGCTGTTGGAATTTTGATTGAGATTGCATTGAATCTGTAAATCACTTTGGGTAGAATTGATAATCTTAATATTTATTCTTCCAATCCATGAACACAGAATGTCCTTCCACTTATTTAGGTCTTTGATTTCTTCTAACAATGTTTCATACTTTTCTGAGTAGAAGTCCTTTACATCCTTGGTTAAATTTATTTCTAGATATATGATTATTTTCATTGCTATTGTAAATGGATTTTTTTCTTGATTCTCTCTTCAGATTGTTCATGACTAGTGTATAGAAGTGTTACTGATTTTTGCATGTTGATGTTGATTCCCACCACTTTGCTGAATTTGTTTATTAGCTTTAGTAGCTTTGTTGTGGATTTTTCAGGATTTTCTGTATTTAGGATCACGTACTCTGCAAATAGGGAACATTTCCTTTCCAATTTGGATGACTTTTATTTCCTTTTCTTGCCTAATTGCTCTAGCTACAACTGTTAGTACACTGTTGAAGAACAGTGGTGACAGTGGGCATCCTTGTCTTGTTCCTGATCTTAGAAGGAAAGCTTTCAGTCTTTCACCACTGAGGAAAATATTAGCTGTAGGCTTTTCATATATGCCCTTTATCATACTGAGGAAGTTTCCTTCTATTCCTAGTTTTCTGAGCTGTGTGTTTTGTTTTGTTTTTAATCAAGAAGGGGTGCTATATTTTTGTTAAATGCTATTTCTGCATTGATTGCCATGATCATGTGGTTTATTACCTTTGTACTATTAATGTGGTATATTACATTTATTGATTTTTTATGTTGAACCACCCTTGCATACCTGGGATAAATCCCAATTGATCATTGTTTCAGTTTTCTTGGCTGCTGAAGCAAATACCTTGCAATGGGTTTGCTTAAACAATGGGAATTTAGTGGCTCATGGTTTTGAGGCAGATTGGTGTTCTGGCCTCCTCTGTCACTTGGCAGCCTCTCTTAGACTCTCCATTCTCTTCCACGTTGCGCTGACTCTCAGCTGATGGCTGCTCCTTTTGTAGCTTTCTCTCTGCTTATAAAGGACTTTCATTCTGCTTATAAAGGACTCCAGTAATAGTTTTAAGAACCATTTTGATTGACTTGGGCCAAAACTTAACTGAGTAATCTCATCAGAAGGTCCTACATATAGGGAGCAGCTGTAGTTGAAGTGGTTGAGCACCTGCTTCCCATGTACGAGGTCTTGGGTTCGATCCCCGGTACCTCCTAAAAACAAACAAGCAAATAAAAAAACCAGCTCTCACTGGGGAGTAGATGTAGCTCAGTGGTTGAGCGTCTGCTTCCCATGTACGAAGTCCTGGGTTCAATCCCCAGTACCTACTAAAAAAAAAAAAAAAAAAAAAAATCCCTGCTTACAATGAATTCACATTCATAGGAATGGATTAAGTTTAAGAACATGGTTTCTCTGGTGTACATGGTCCAAACCACCACAATCATGGTATATAATTCTTTTAAATGTGCTGTTGAATTCAGTTTGCTAGTATTTTGTTGAGGATTTTTGCATCTATATTTATAAGGGATATTGGTATATTATTTTCTTTTCTTGTGGTAAATTTATCTGGGTTTGATATTAGGGTGATACTGTCTTCATATAATGAGTTAGGGAGTGTTCCCTACTCTTTAATTTTTTTTGGAGGACTTTTAGCAGGATTGTTTTAAATTCTTTTAAAGTTTGGTAGAATTTACCAGGGATATCATCTTGTCCTGGACTTTCCTTTTTGGGAGGTTTTTGATGACTGATTCAATTTCTGTACTTGTTATTGGTCTGTTGAGATCTTTTATTTCCTCTTGAGTCAGTGTAGGTAGTTTATGTGTTTCTAGGAATTTGTCCATTTCTTCTAGGTTATCTAACTTGTTCCCATACCACTGTTCATTATATTCTCTTATAATCTTTTTTCTTTCTGTGGGGTTGGTATTAATGTTTCCTCTTTCATTTTTTATTTTTTTGAAGATGGAAGATATTTTAGCATGTTTTTATGCTGATGAGAAGGGAAGAAAATTGATAGTGCAAGAGAGAAAAAGAACAAAGTGCAAAGGTTGAGTCCTTCAGTGGGCAAGAGGAGATGAATGCCAGTGCTTATGTGAAGGGGCTACCCTAAGTTAGGGGCATGAGCAGTTCATTCATTACAAGAGAAGAGAAGGCAGAGTTTATAGGTATAGAGGTGCAGATGCTGGTAAGTTGGTATTGTTGGTTGGTCATGGGAAAATGTAGGTGTTCTCTTCTGGTTGCTGCTATTTTCTTCGTGAAATAAGAAGCAAGTTCACCTGCTGAGAATGAGGATGGGGAGAGAGGAGCTATTAGAAGTTTGAGGGGAAAGAAGAAGGTATAAAAAGAAAGTCATTAGAAGTTGACTAAGGAAATGTGGAAAGAAAGCTAGATAGCATGGAGGATCCACTTGAGGTTAATGTTTGTGAATTTTAAATGAGAGCAGCCACCATGGTTGTATTTTTATTCAGTACTCTTTAACTGCTTAAGAACAAGTTGAGATTCAACCAGGGTTGGGGATTTTATCAGTCCATTATGATGGAGGGTGAAAGAGGCAGGGGAGCTGTGAGTTTAAAGGGAATGAATGCTCATGTGATAGACCATGGAGTTTAGTCTCTTAAGGGGACAAGTAAGGACAGGTTTTGAGGGACAGTGAAAAGGTAGTAGTCTCAATTGATTGGAATCCACGTGGAATCAAAGAATTATTAGAGTAAGGATACAGAGGGAATGATCTGGAAAGACAAGAAATGGACATCTGAGAATGAAAAGCTTTAAATCCACTTTTAATCAGTTGGGGTCCTCTCAGTTTTAGGGCTTTTCTGCATATTTATCTGCTGTCCTTCGACATTTAATTTTGGAGTTTGGACTGAAGCTGTGTTGAGAGTACCAGAGTTGTGGGACTCAATAATACGTCAACAGGAAACTATACTAGTTTCTTGAACAACTTACAGAAAGAACTAGAAAGGAATCAAGCAATAATCTGCTTCAATCTTTAGATTTTACAGAGCGGGGAACTGAGGTCTCGAGGGGTGAAATGACTCATTCAGCAAAGTTGAAACTGCAATCTGGACCTGCAGCTTCAGAATTCCGCGCTCTCTGTATTACCCCAGGCTGATTCTCACATTCTCTTCATGCATCAGTTCATTACCCTGGGGTGTCACGATTGCCAGCTCTTTAAGCTTCCTCCTAGCTCTGCTACTCCCATATTTGTCTTTCTTTTCACATATCTTTCACAAGATTCCACGTTTATGAAAAAGAAATGTCCTCTAAAATATTCCTTGGAGATTCATACAATTATCTATTTCCCTCTCCACATGATATTAGACTTACATTATTAAAGTCTGGAGACCTGCTTAGCAAATACTATTCACACACTAATCAGGGGACCTTTGTAGCCAAATTTGCTGTCTTTTTACATTCTTTGTAAAACAGGTTTGTTTGGTTTTTTTTAATGATGAAGGGAAAATCAAGCACAGTTCCTCCAATCTAAATAAATCAGGAGGTCTCACTGTTGGGTAGTGATTGCCTTAGGGAGGTAAGGGGTCAGCAGAGAGTAGGATATTATTTTTATTTCATTGTTACCCTCTCCCCACAAATCCATTCTCCTAATAGGGATTAGGGTTTCTCTAGGAGTGCCCACATATCAGGAGGGGAAGGAAAGACAACTTGAGCCAGAAACCTGAAGAAACCTTCCCCTTCACAATGCTTCGTTTGAAGGTAGGACTATGTTAGAAACGTTCACTCAAGAAACAGTAAAAAGTGCATCTTACCAACCAGGTGTCTGTTCATCCAGGTTTAAGTCTTGCTCGACAGTGGGTGATAGCTACGTTTTCTAAGGCAAATTCCTTTAAACACACTTGGCTTAAGTTTTCTTATATCTGTGAAATAGGGGTCTTGTTTCAGTTCATTTCAAATGTTTCATATTGCCTCTCTTTAAGGGTCAGTAGCATAAATTTTCAGAGGAGCCGTTTTCTAAATTATTCATTACTTAAAAATCAAAAACAAAAACCCTCAACCTCCATCCTGGGGAAGCTCCTTTCATGAGCCCCCGGGTACTGCCCAAACTGGACCAAACCTGTTGAATGAAACTCATCACCCCTCTGGGCTCTGTACATTCAGGGCATTTTCTAAGCCTGGGTCACAGGTGATTAAATTGTATTAAATCAGTGGAGGTTTTAGAAAAGATTTCTGTGTTAGATAGAAGGTTATGTAAGATAACTTCTGGGTCTTGCTAAACTAAGATAAGAACTCCATGAACACCATGGTCTATTAAATAAGGCCAGTCAAGTTCACAGCCTTTTCTTTCTGGGAGTTGTAGGAGTTGCTCTCGGTTCTTTGGGACCTGTCTCAAAAGTGTTCGTTCTTTGAGGACAGGTAGAAACAGAAGAAGGTGAGTAAAGAGAGTGATTAAATAGGTCCTTAGAATGGTATCGCAATTGTGGTAGTTACAGGACTATATACTTTTGTCATTGGTAGGCTTTTATATGTCAATTACACCTTGATAAGCCTGACTTTTAAAAAATATTCTCAGTTTGCCAGGTTGCGAAGACAAATACCACACAATGGGTTGGCTTAACAACAGGAATTTACTCTCTCAAAGTTTCAGAGGCTAGACGGCTGGCTTCCTCTCAGGGTTGGTAGCGTTCTGGCTGGCTGGCAATCCTTGGAGTTCCTTGGCTTTCCCATCGCATGGCAAAGTCCTCTTCTTTCTCTTCTGGGTTTTGTTGACTTCTGGCTTTTGGCTCCTCCCTGTGACTTTCTCTCTGTCCTTTCTGAATTTCTTCTGCTTATAAAGGCCTCCAGTAATCCACATTAAGGCCTAGCCTCTTTCAATTGGGCCACACCTTTACTAAAATACCATCTTTAAGAGATCTCATTAACAATGGGTTCATACACACAGGAATTCAGATCAAGACCAAGAAAGTGTCTAAATGGGGGTATGTAATTCAATCCACCACAAACAGTATCTGTAAGATGAGATGCTGGGTTCCAGGCCAACATTTTAGACAAGTTCCTTTCACCCTTTGCACATGGCAAATAAACCCCTGTCTTGTGGAGAAGGATCCCTCTCTGTTCTTCTCTCCTCCACCACAGAGTATTTCTGAGGCTACATGGGCAATAGTTATGTCTATGTCCATGTATAGTGATAAAGAGAACACTCTTTGTTCCTTTATCTTAAGTTTCTTACATTTTCTCCTGTACTTACTCTTTATAATCAAAGAGCTGTTGGCATGGCACTTCATTTTATCTACCTAGAGAGGTAATTTTTAAAACAATGTTGATTAAAATTTTTTTAAATATCTCAGTACTGCTTATCAGACATGTGTCATAGCCGTAAATGACGAGATATAAAGCTTGACATTTGAGTAATTAGAGAAAGTTAAAATAACTTAATTCCCTGAAGGAAGTGGAAGTTGGAGGAGGGGCCATAAATCTTGCCATGTGGATAATAAGAAATTATCCTAGAAGGTCAGCATTTGCACAAGGTCCAGCACATGATTATGTATATTAATTAATATTATCTTTCCAGAATTATATTACACACAAAAAATAAGCACTCCAAATTGAGGAATGGCACTTGAAAAAAATACTGTGATGGTAAACTTGATCTGTCTATAGGTAATGGGATTATAGGGTATTTTTGAATCTCTATGCTTTTCACTTCCCTAAAAATGGATATGCATTGCTTTTACAAGACAAAAAAAATATTTTAAAAAGTGAATTGGGAAAAAAAATGTGCTAATGCTGGCCCTGGTACAAAGGGGGAAACTAATAAAAAGGACAAAAGGTCTTCCATGCTGCATATTCAGGGGTCATGGCCCCACATTGGGATTCTGCCTGAGATGAGTGGGGATCAGGGAGTGGAGGATGAGGCCAACAACTACAGAGGAGCTCTCAGCCTCAGAATGATGTTTATTCTTTCAAACAAAGCATTTGCATAACTTTGCAACTAGAAGAGTTATTGATAGTTTAAATGTTGTCCCAAACAACCCAGATTGCATCTAGTTACTTGAGTATCTAGTCCTTTCTTGGCATTAGCCTGGAATTCGTAAGAGAGAGGAAGGTGCGCCAGTCTCAAGTTTATATTTTGTCCCAAGAATGTGGCAATACATGCGGATCTGATGAGATATATAACCAGCCTGGGAACATGCTACATGAGCTACCAAACCAAAACCTTTGTAAGCAATCTGTATCAGAGAGCATCTGTTTGGTTGAGAGCATGATGTTATGTGCCACGTACTCATCCTCAGGAGTTGCAAACATTTTCTGAGCACCCGGATAACCCGGGTGCTGGGGGTATTGGGGGAGTTATGGAGAACTTTTATTTTATTTAACAAATATTTATTGAGCGTCTACTGTGAACACAACAGATAAGACCAGTGCAGTTTATACTTAGTGGAGGAGACAGATAAATAAATTAATTAGATAGTTTCAGATTATTTTAATGCACTGAAGAAAATAAACCAGATGATATGATAGAGAATGACAGAAGCTGGATATGGGGGAACTTTAGAGAGTACAAGCTGGAAGGAATTTGGCATCTGAACCCAAGCCCAAAGGAGAAAGGAGCAGCCATGGGCAGCACCATATACTGCAGGCAGAGGAAATGGCAAGTGCAAAGAAAGGGCCTTGGGTGACACCTAGATTGACCTCTTTAACCAATAAAGATAGGAACATTTAGAACTTCTTTGGAGATAGAATGACCAGTGTGATAAATATTTATTGGATGAATGACAGGACAAAATGATGATAGTTAATAATACTGCTCAGCATCCAATTAAAAAAAAAAAAGCCAGAGAAATGGCTGGATTATGCTGGTACAGGCTTCTACTGGGGTAGGCTTGTGGGGCTGAGGAGGCCACTGTAGTCGTCAAAGATGGTTTCTCAGAGAAGGAGAGACGAGAGCGTGGTTTTCACATACAAGCATATGTGAGGGGATGAGAGAAACACGACAAAATCATGGCTGCCAGGCATGAGCTGTGCTGGAAGAGCAATGAATAGGCTGGTTTGGCTGAAGATAAGGGCTAGTGTTATGGTGGTTTTGACAGACTCGCCTACTGTGTATTAGCTAAGGCTCAAGGAGGAGGTGGGAGTCCATTAGGAAAGCCTCGGCTGCTAGCTCTGCAAGTTTATTCTCTGGACACAGGACACCTTTACCAGTGTTTCTGTGGACTTCAGCCTTCCCCTCCAACTGATATAAATGAAAGATTTAAGTGCCTTCCTAGAATCACTGAGGTAGCACGCAGCTGCCTAAGGAAACTTACTGAGCATAAAACGTGCGTGTGCTTCTGGGTCACATACATTAAGTACACCATAAAACCTTGTCAACTAATTTTAAATTAAAATTGATTTCCAAATCATTGCTATCTCTTTAATAGATTGTCAATACAAATTGGAAAGTCAATATTGGATGTAAAGATTCCAACCCCCCACAGTTTTTTTTTTTCTTGTGAATTGCTGCCATCTAGCTTATTAAGTTCTTACTTAATAGAGTCACAGTGGGTCATGTCCAATAGTGTTTTCTTTTCCTTTCTTACTCCACTATCCCTTTTCCATTTTCCTTGTTGTGTTCATTGGCAATTATGTATATAAAGTTTCTAACTCACAGCTCTTAGCAGTTGCTCAGTCAAAGCTGGTAGTGATTCTTTTTCATTCATGTCTGCCTGCTCCTTGTATAGCACTCTGTAACTTACAGTGGGCCATCACAAACATTAGGCATATTTGTTATCCCCACTTCATAGCTGAACAACTGAGGTCCAGGAAGATTAAATGATTTTCCTACCATAAAACAGCTGGGAGTGTCAGAGAGGAATAGAATCCAAGTCTTCGGTCTCCTCATGCATGTTGACTTTTGTACCACATGTCAGTTGCATCAGTGGGAATATCCCCAGACAATACAGTAATGAAAAACAAACAAACTTTGATGGACAAGGTCCAATTCTTATTTGGGTGTTTAGTTTTTCTTCAAGGACATCTTATGTTATCATTTTCTAAGTCTGCAGGATCATGTTGAGCAGGGGCAAGGAAACTCAGGCAGGGAAGTCTCCCTGAATTCCAGAGTTGCCCAAAGTTTAAGATCCAGTGAGGATTTAGGATTGAAGTGGTGGTTCTTTAACTAAATTAATTAACCAATAGATAATTTCCTACAAGGAGGCAGAAGGCCACTGCCTGTCAGATCCTACTTGCCTGCTGTTGCAGAGTATCAGTAGGCTAACAGTGCCATTTCTATGGAAACTAGCTCATTATTTCTCTTTTGTTGGAACCCTACTGGTACATGGTCTGGGCTTCCATATTTAAGAAACAAACAAACAAAAAAAAAAAAAAACCACAACATATGCCCTACAGAATACTAATCTTTCTTCCTCAGAGTGAACAAAGCCCACCTAGCATCTTACGGTGCCAGCCCCTGTTTACGGATACAAGCTGTTTCCTTATTCAAGGCCCAGATAAAAACTAAAAGCTTACGTGTCATTTTTCAGTTGCAACATGGCCTATTCATTTCTGTTTCATTTTACAAAATCCGTGAAATCCACAACATTGAAGTAAACATCTTTCAAAAGCTGGGTTTTGGTCAAGGTCATTAAAAGCGGCTAACCAGTGATCCTGTTTCCAAGAAGAAGGCTGTAGCTCCTAGAAGTTAATATTTTCAAAACAGCAGTTTACTGGGAGGCGGAGAGCTGTCATTTTAAATAATGGTTCTGGTATCCCTGTGAGGCAGGGGAAGCTGTGCTGTGTCTTCCTCCCCACCTCCACAACATAGACGACTTCCATGCTGATTTGAGGGAAGTCAGGCACAGCCTTGCCTTTCTCCCATTTGGTAAGTGACAATGCCCCCAACAAAACCAAATGGAAACAGTACAGTGGGGATTTTAAGTGGAGATGTTCCCGCTGTGGTTCATTTTCTCCCCTATTGGCCCTGAAGTGCGTTTGTTTGTTATGGCTTCCACACTGATCCTTACTCGCATTAGCTCTCCCTGTAACTACTTGGACCACAAAAAGTGCTATGATGTTTCTGAGAATGGCCAGACATGTACCACACACCACAGATTAGGATCAATTTGCTGCCTTTGAAAATGTGAATTGACTAGGCCTGTATGAATGTCTTTCCCTGGGAAGATCGCTTCAGAAACACCCTTATCGCTAATGTTCTGACTTAATCTAAGCCTCAGTTTCCTCCACTGAGATGCCAGTGCTCACTTCCATAGAGTTTCATGAGGATTAAATAGGATAGTGGTTTAAAGCACTTGGCCCACTTCCTGGCACATAGCAAGCCCTTGGTATATAAAGTTATGTTCATGTTAGTATGGGTACCTGATCATCTGGTAAAGGAGCAGAACTGTAAAGTCCAATTCCAGGAAATGAGCAGCCAGTAAAGTCTAATTCCAGGAAATGAGATGGGGATGGGGAGAGGGGAGGGACAAGGTGCATGGAAGCCTCCTGTTTTGTTTTATTTACAATTCCTTCCTTCACCTTAGCCCACACTGTGTTGTCCAGCTGTCTGCATTCCCATGCCCCGCTGGTGACCTCCCTAAGGCTCCCCAGATCCCAGGGGTGGATATCTTCCTCCCTTTCCCTACCTCCCCTTCCCTTTTCAAATACAAACCAGTGGCCCATGGAGTCCAAGATCATTCCATTCCTCTATCTCCAAGCTTTCCCATGCCTATGTCTGTGTGGATGCATACCCTACAACCCTCTCCCTACCCTCCTACTCCACTCCATTCTCATCTTTTTATTCTCCATCTCTAACTTCCGCACTGCTGCTCAAAAATGAACAATGGTGAGTGAGGAAACTCTAGCACATTGTGACACCTGAAAGATATCTTTGATGCACTCATTTGTTGAAACACAGGATTGGGAAAGAGTGACCATGTAAGGTAGATTTCAACCTTAATACTCTACTGCTTGAAAGCATTGAGGGAGAAGCAGCAAGTTTCACAGGTGAAATCCCTTATTGATTTAAAAATGGCTGGGGATCCAAAAGAAATTAATGTAGAGACTGAAGTTTACTGTTCTAGTATTTTCAGTTCCAAGTGGCCAATAGGCAATAGAGAGAAATGCCTGATAAAAAGCTACCCTGAAATATAGCAGGCTGATATGCTACAGTTATTATTTGGTTCACATTGCAACCACTTGTCATAAGTTCACTAGTGCTCTGGTTGTGAAACCCCTTCACAGAAATGGACATAAATTATACTCTTAGTGCATGTAATCTAATAAATAATGTTGGTAAATTTACTGTGGAATAAATTAGGGTAGGGAATCAGAGAAAAGCGAGTGGCAAAAATGACCAAGATAAACTAGATTGTGGTATGAACAGTTAACAAACATCTTTATCCAGATGACTAATTTTAGAAGCTCTGAAAAGTTCTAAAGTAGGAATATTTTTAAAATTAGTCCTCTAATTCAAAAGCAGCTACCAACCAACCACCAGTGATGTGGCTAACTGATAAACGAAAAAACAAAGATATCATCAAGTGACTGGGAAACTATGAGCCTCTAATTTGTTTTGGAGACCTAGAAATTATTTGTTTTATTGCCATTGTAATCCTAACCTGTGAATACACAAAACAAATAAACCAAAGCTCTTCAGCACCTACTGCAAATACCAAACCACAGTCCTGAGAAACACACAGTTGTAATTAAAATTAAAGGCTCTAGGGAAGCCTGCCTGGATGCTGGGCTTAAAAAACACCATTAGAGGGTGTAAAGAATGGTATCCTCCACAATTAACCTACAATCTCTGAGGTAAAAACCCCATTATCAAAACATTTATTTATCTCTGTGTCACCCAAATAAGGGGTTGTGTGTTTATTCCCAAGCTTAAATGACAAGAAAATGTTATGGCTTCTTAACAGAAAAGTTCCTCTTGAAAGAAATTAAAATGCTGAATGTATTTTTAGAAAAAAATGATGCTCATCTGGAAGGATATTATTCCATAACAGGCCTATTTCTAATGCTCCTTGGGATGGGGTGGAAGGGAGTCTTCTTATCAGTTAAAAATAATAAAATGCCTTCTTTATTATTCTTTGGGTTTGGAATTCAGGTGGGATAATTAGGACATTCTTTCAGAGTCCTTCCAGCCTCTCACACACAAGCTCTATAATTGTTCTAGGGATTTTCATTTTGGTTGTTCATACTGGCATAATCTCATTCCACAGTACATTGTAAGAAAGAGACAATCCTCTCTTTTAAATGAGCCAGGACTAAATAGCCATATAGCATAAAAATGCTAGTAGTAATTATGAGTCCTTAACACTTATTCAACACTGGGAAAGTAATAGGAATTGTAAAACATAGGAATATAAAAGCCCGGTTAGTTGAACCTTTCCTGTCACAGAGTACTTTCTTTGAGCAGACTTTTTCATGCATGGGTCTGTGACTATTTTTGAGTGTCCTTCCGTATTCCTCAGTGGGGTCACCATGGGCCTTTTGAGTGACACAATTCATTGCTGTCTGGCACTGTGCAAGGCATTGGAATAACTGCCTCTGCCCACATAGTGCCAGCAGCACCACAATCATTGTCCTAACCCAAATCACCCACACATATTTCTATATGCCTCCTAAGGGATGGTACTTCTCATGGTTGAGAACTACTGCCAGTGAATCTGGTGCAAGACTTGGAGAAAAGCTTGAATCCCCTTTGAAATGTCCAGAAGGTAGCTTATTAGAATTTTAAAAAGAAAATTTGGCTCCAGAATTCTGAAAGGATAAAACTTGAGCATTATAGTTCTCTGATTCAAAAATCCATGCCATAACTTGGTCGTCCAGTGATTTGGTACTTGGTAGGTACTACCAATTGCTGGACCAAAAAGTGCTGCTCTAGCATGCCCTGACCTTAATCATCACCCCAGCTGACTCTTAGAGATGTTCTGAGATCCTAGAATTCTTCTCAAGAATCCAGAGTTTCCCACAAGAGAACCAGACTCTGACTCTAATTCCCTCTGCCACACCCCTCCCACCACCACCTATTCCTGGAAGAGATGGAATCAGCTGCTGGGCACAGCTCTGGAGTGGTTTCAGGGCTAGGGTGGGCCCCTGTGAAGTTAAATTCTGGTGCATCACAAGGCAGTTCAAAGACTGGGTTGAAGGGGTGGGGTGAGGGGTTTATAGAAATGAATCACTCGATCTCTTTTTTTAAAAAAAATTTATTGTGGTAACATATATGCAACACAGAATTCCCCACTCTAAACCACTTTCATGTGTACCAGTCACTGGTATTAATTATATTCACACTATTATACTACCATTACTACTATTGCCCTCTTTTTTTTTTCTTAGGAGGAACTGGGGATTGAACCTGGGACGTCGTACATGGGAAGCAGGCACTCAACCACTTGAGCTACATCTGCTCCCCTATTACCTTCTCTTTAACTAAAAAGTTTTTGTTTGTTTTTAAGAGGTGTGTGTTTTAAAGCTTTGTCTAGATGATCTCAGCAGAATTTTACTTTTTCTTTTAGCGCTATTTCAGTGATTAGTGGATTCAAACTATTTCCTTCCCTTTAAAAAAAATCTGCCCAATTTAGGTTACATGTAAAATGAAACAGGAACATTAGCAAAGAATACCTGATATGTTTGCACTTCCCTGTTGAAACTGCCTAAACATCTAATGGGACTTCTGTCAACCTTTTGTCTTGACTTCATTATGTTCACAAGGTGCAATAAATACCCTTTCACCACATTTCTCATTGCATGTGATTACTCTTAACTCAGATGAAGGTGGAAGGCAAAAGTTTCCTTTTGCCAACTAAGAATCAGTGATGTAGAGGACTCTGTTTTAATGTAGGTAAAGATAGATGTATGGGGGGGGGGGTGCATTGTCCAAATACCTCAAGGTTGGAAGATAGGCTAATTTTCCCTTATTTTCGACAGTTAAACATAAGAATGGCTTTTCACCTCTTCTTTTAATGTTGCTTTTTGCAATAGTTGGCTTTATATGCCTGGACAAATTCAAATAAACACCACTTAGTATTTCAGAAGTTGCTAAAAAGTATGGCTGCATAGATGTTGTATTCTTTAACATTTACAAAGCTGCTTGCCTCTCAAACACCATGGGTTTAACATTTTTGGGTGTAAAGCTTGCTTTGCTTGACCTACAAATTCTGCATAACTCACAGTGAAGTCAAGTGGTCTCCAAGGAAATGAGCTTCAGAAAATTATGACCTGGTTTTTAAAGGTCTAACAACATGGTATACAATGACATTTGGAATTTTGTGATTCACAGTAGGGGTGGGGCAAGGTTTTCCATTGAGAATCACACTCATGGATAGGAAAAACAGATGATGGCAAGTCAAAAGCAACTAACTAATTTTCAGATGTTGTTTGATGTTGGAAAAGGTAGAAGTAGGAAAGAGAAAGCATTAAGATTAAGTAATCCAATGAATTCAATGTTTAGATATCCATTCTATATTATGGCCAGTTTAAAAGAAAAAGAAAAAGGAAGAGACTGGACCAAAAAGAAGGCAAAACTATTGGGGGAAGGGAATGAGGTCCCCCCAAAAGTGTAGACATTAGAGAAGGGAGCACATCCCTTAATTCACACACTCCCTACTCTTCTCCAGCCCCATCCCTGGCACTTCCAGCTGCAATCACCGTCATCTCTCCTCCTAAATGACTACTCCTCCAGTCCCACTCCCTCATCTGTTGATTATGCCCTGCATTTCCAGCCTTTTGCTCCTCTTTTTACCTTCCATTTGGAGAGCACCCACCAACTAGTTCTAAACTTAATATGGCTCCTTCAGTTTTACTTAATTCTTGCTCCTTACCCATATCCCATAGTCACTTTTTAGGAAAATAAGTTCTGCTTTGGAACGCTGGCCTGGGACTATCTAGATCTCTTCCAGTCCCCAGATGGTGAATTTCTGCATTGCTTTTATGGAAAAGCAGTTGGATGTGAAAAGGGGAAAATGCATTAAGTGATTCTAAAATTGGTGCTGGACTTTGCCTAAGTCATATGGCAAAACAAGAGCATTCAGGATGTAGCCACCTGAAACTATGAGCACAAACCAAAACCTATGTTTACTTTTGCTCTTAAGTTCCACTAGGTTTTATATAAGGGTACTCTCCCCAGCATTTCTAGACCAGTGTGCTGCCCCATCCTTCTTTCACCATCTCAACTGCCAACCTCTCCAGTTCCCTTCTCTGCCTGCACAGAGTTCTCCTTCTGTGGTAGACAGAATAATGCCCCCCCCCCCAAGATGTCCACATCCTAATCCCCAGAACCTATGATTATGTTATGTTACATGACAAAGAGGAATTGTGGTTGCAGATAAAATTAAGGTTGCTAATCAGCTTACCTAAAGATAGAGATATTATCCTGGATTATCTGGATGGACCCAATGTACTCACATTAAAAGTGGAGTCCTTAAAAGTAGAAGAGGGGGCAGAAGAGGAATCAGAGTCAGAGGGATGTGACCATGGAGGAGGTCAGAGTGATGCAGTATGAGAAGGACTCAACTTGCCTTTGCTAGCTTTGAAGATGGAGGGTGGAGCTACAAGCCATGGAATGCAGGCAGCCTCTAGAAGCCAGAATCGAAAAGGAAATGGATTCTCCCTTAGAGCCTCCAGAAGGAACACGGTCCTGCTGACACCTTGATTTTAGCCCAGTGTGACTCATATTGGGCTTCTGACCTCCAGAAATGTAAAATAAATTTTTATTGTTAAAGTCACTATGTTTGTGGAATTTGTTACAGAACCAATATGAAACTAATATACTTTCTATCTCAATCTCCTCAGGACAGCTACAGCTTTTCCCAGAAAACACAAAAAGGCATTAGGACAGAGACTTTTCTTGGATACGTGAATGAAAATAGTGGGTCATTTAATCAGTGAATGTCAGTTCTATTGGCCAATGACAGAGAAACGCATAATAACCATGGTATAAACAAGAGAGGCATTTATTTCTCTCTCACCTAAAAGAAGTCTAAAAGTTCAGCAAAATATGTCCATCTAAAATTTAGGGTTCTTGTGGTCACTTAAAAAAAACAAACCTGTTACTACTAGTGAAGAAGAGGAGAAATGGTATTGGGAGACAAGTCAGGCTGTGTGCCACATGTTACTATTTGATATGGTTTAGGTCCAAGGGCAGAATAATAGGTGCCAGGCTCCCAAGGCTCCTTCACGACCATGAGAATTTAGTAGTCATGTGATAATCTGCATTCTAGTGTGATAAACTATCGTTTGGCAGAAACATTCACAGTTTTCAGGGGTTTGTAATGTATGGCTCCTTCCAACTTCGGATGAATGGAAAAGGTAGGCCACCCCACAGGCAGAACCCACTGAACAAGTCAGTACTCCATCTTGGCCCTGTGGAATATTGCAAGGCTGTTAGATATTTGTTTGAATGGGACATATAATTTCCCACTGGGACTGAGATGATTAGGTCCCTAACCATGTTGATGAAGTCATAATTGTTAAAGCCTCCTTTTTTTTTTTAGGTTTTTTATTTTGTTTTGTTTTTCCATGTAGTTCTCCCTCCTTTGATCTTCAAGCATAGATTCAGAGATCTCTGCTTCTAAATCACTTCAGTTTTCTCTCCCATTATATTGTCTCCAAACCCTTTGAAAATAAGTTGAAGGAACAGTTAATTATCTTCCAGTTTACACTGTAATCACTTTTGGGAGTGACTAATTTTGAAGAAGTCTTTATAAAATAATGCTCTCTTTTAAGGGACTGGTATGTTTACTGAAGACTTATACATAATTTCTTCTTTTGTCTTGAAGGATTAGATATCAAGAAATAAGTACCAAAGGGGATAATTTATAGACTTTTACTGTTTTGGTAATTTAAAAAAAGTTTCTTGATTTTAATGCATTGGTAAAATTCTATACGTAGAATTTATTGTGGGGTATTCTTGCTTCCTCAAGTTTTCTATATGTCCTCTTTATTTTTTGAGATGAGTAGCCCGATCCTACTTCATCCCTAGATGAAAAGACTCCTAAAGCTAGTATAAGTCACGGTTTTTAATGTCTTCAAAACAAGATACTGTTAGTGTTGACTGAGGCAGTGTTTTAATTTTTCCCATTTCTTGGGTCATACATCCTGCTGGATTGCAACTCTCAGACACTGCTTCACTACTGGGTGTCAGTAACCCCAAAGACACATTTATACAGGAGGTCCTGAAGTAGTGTTTTAGCACCTTGACATGGAGCAAGACCTGACCAGAGTGTGGAAGATTCAGGCACTGAAAATAAAATGGAATACTTTCTGAGATGAACTTCAAGGATTAAGTGAGATGACAGGTTGAGAAAGCATTGGAAGGGAAATAAAGTGGGATAGGAACTGGAGGGGTTGAGGGAGTAGGGAAGGGGAGAGCATCTGGCAGAACCAGCGCAAAGAAACCACCTCACCATCTACATACCTTCAGAACTCCACTCTCTAAGAATTCCTTCTCTATTTCCATATTTATAATTATAAATAATTATAATAATTTAGAACAGTGCTGATGAACTAATTGATGTATTTAGCAGCATAGATATGGCAATCCCTTCCTCCTGTGACATAGATGTGTTCCTGAAAAATTGTGAGTAAAGTGGATTTTGTGAATCAGTAGGAGAACTGGCTTTTTTTTTTAAAGCTTTCCACATTTCTGAAACTACCTACATTTATTTAACTCTTATTATGGACCTGGCACTGTGTTAAGTATTTCTTTTTTTTTTTTTTTTAAGATTTATTTACTTTATCCATTTTAACCCCCCCCCCCTTCCCCATTTGCTGTTTTGTGTCCATTCGTTGGGCAATTCTCTGTGTCTGTTTCCTGCCATCTCTTCTCATCCTCCTCCTCCAGTCTTCACCAGGATTCGATCCTGGAGACCTCCGATGTAGGAGAGAGGTGTTCTGCCACCTGCACCACCTCGGTTCCTGGCTTCAGGAGGTTTCGGAGCATCTCATCTTGTCTCTCCCCTGTTACGTCATCATCCTGCTGCATGGCTTCCGGGGCCTGGCGGCTCACCAGCACACACACAGCCTGGCAGCCCATGCGCCTTCTATATATATATTTTTTATTTTACCGGGAGGTCCCGGGGATCGAACCCAGGTCCCTCTATATGGCAGACCGACGCCCAACCATTTAAGCCACATCCGCCCCCCCGAGAACTGGCTTTTGAAAACAGTTGGATTAAGCAGTGCTAAAAAGCCAAGCCTCCTATTGCAGTGTCTCTGTGGAATAATAGGCTGAGGTGGTCACAGTTAGCCAGAAGGGTTTGAGGCCATCAGGAAGACATTGTATACTTTTGGTTGTATACTTGGTGTCTTTAGTCCTGAAGGAATATATTGTTTACCAGTCCTCCCTCTGCTCATCTTTCACTGGTCATCTGAAGGCGCTTGAAACAGTATCTGACTGTAGTAGCACTCGATGAATAACAACGGTAATATTATATACTGTCATCCTTAACATTCTGAACTTATTTCATAAACTAAGTTCACTTTAATATCTTGCTTTCTTAATGGAGGGGGGACACATTTTATTCTACCTGATGGGTAAACCTTAATTTTTTTCCCTAAAAAAGGAATGGTGAGAGGTTGGAAAATCAAGCCTCATCTTCTGATCTTCTTGCCAGATTGCCGTTGTAGAGAGCTAGAGGAGCCAGGCCAACTACCACCACTGTTCCGGGACCCACAGTTGTGATGAACCTACAGAGTTGGCAGCTCAGGAATTCTCTGATGCCTTTTTCCTCTGTTTCCCTCTCTAGTGTGTCTGAAAATACAACCAGCACTCCGATGGCCAGCAACAACACCGCCAGCATAGCACAAGCCAGGAAGCTGGTAGAACAGCTGAAGATGGAAGCCAACATCGATAGGATAAAGGTGAGGACAACACAATCGCCACCGCTCACCCAGCCTTGACTATAAGGAGTATGATTTGCGAGCATCTGTTATTGACTACTCTTCCATAGAGAGTGATAAAGCCAGTGATAACAGGAAGAAACTTAAAAATTAGCAAAAGCTTGTTTTTCTAATATGTCTTTGCCTTCTCTAGAGTTCTCCAACAAAGAATTACTGAAACTGGTTCTCAGGGTAGGATGTAAGCAAACAACAAAACAAAACACAGGCTTATAGCTGAATTGCACCCAAGGAAATTGGAGAATACATAAAACATATCAGTCTATCAGCTGACCTCCCTAACCTTGTAGAGGCCCTCTTCTTATTTGGCTCTTGGCTTTTTCTGTCCTGGATCAGGTTCTAATTTTAAATGTCTGTCTTTCATGTCTACCCACCATCCACCATTGCAGGTTATTATTTTTTCTTTACACCTTGTAGGATTTTTTTTCTTCAAACATAGTCATACAAGGTCCTCCTAAGAAATCAAACAATATAAAGGTTTAAAATTAAAAAGTTGAGGGAAGTGGCTGTGGCTCAATCAGTAGGGCTCCCGTTTACCATATGGGAGGCCCCGGGTTCGGTTCCCAGGGCCTCCTGGTGAAGGCAAGCCCGCCCGCATGGCGTGGTTGGCTGACCCAGCGAGCACAAGCAGCAAGGGGGGGATAAATGAATAAATAAATAAAATCTTAAAAAAAAAAAAAAAAAAAATTTAAAGTTGATAGTCTACTTATTTCTTTCTCTTGCTCCCCAGATCTGACCCACCAGCTTTGTGGTAAATTGGGGCTAATTCAATTGGAACCAAGACTTTCAATCCAAACCCTTTGCAGATTGCAAATGTAAAATTGGCCTGCACAGTGTCATTTTTAACAGAGAGTTATTTCACAACGGTAAAGTGATTTTTTGTCAGCTGTCAAACTTTACTTCTCCAGAAGACCCAAGGAATTTATAAAATGGAACTTAGAAACATCTCATTTAACTAAAATAAAAGTAGAGCATTCTACCTAATGCCCCTTTTAAACTAGGATATTTTTTCTATTTTCTCCTCACCTGATTGATCAAACTGATCAATCCAGGCATCCTTGGGGAGCATGCTTCTAGAACAAGGGTCAATAAACTATGGCCCTTTGTTTTATAAACACAGTTTTATTGGAACACAGCCACACTCATTTTACATATTGCCTGTGACTGCTTTTCACACTGTAACAGCCAAGTGGAGTAGTTGCAATAGGATAATCTCACTATCTATAGATCAGCTGATTAGCAGCCTTAATAACCCCTTGCCATATAGCATAAAATATTCATAGGTTCTGGGGATAAGGCTGTGGACACCTTTGGGGTGGGGAACATTATTCTGCCTAACATAGAAGACTTCTATGTAAGCAGAGAAGGAGAGTGGGGACGTAAGGATTAAGATGGGGAAAGAAGAGGAATAGAACAGGATGCAAGTGTAGAAATGCTGGGGAGAGTACACATATTAAACCTAATAGTACATAAGAGCAAAAAATAAGTATAGGCTTTGGTATGTGCTCATGGTTTTAGGCAGCTATATCCTGAATATTGCCTCACCATATGACTCAGGAAGAGTCCAGCACCACTTTTAGAATTTCTTGTTGTATTTTACCTTTTCACATTCAACTAATTTCCATATGGCCCACAAAGCCTACTATAGTTACTTTCTAACTCTTTACAGAAAATGTTTGCCCATCTCCAGTCTAGAGCAATAATTCTGAGTCTATCTATGCATTAAAATCACCCAGGGATTCTAGAAAATGATCACTTCTCAGACCACACCCCAGACCAATTAAATTAGAATCTTTTGGGGTACAGCTCAGGCATCAGAATTTTTTAAGTTTCCGGTTGATTCCAGTATGTAGCCATGGTTGAGAACCACTGTCCTAGGGGGAAAGGACTGGCTTATTCTATCTCCTACCAGGTATGTGCTAGAGAGTGCAAACAAGAGCTGGTCTTCCTCCATAAATAGGCTAAGCAAATATCCACAGATATTTTTCCATCTATCCTGAACCTCCTTTGTAAAATTTGACTCCTGATAACGGGAGACAAGTTGTACACAGCTCCTGCTTTTCTTTCAATAGTTTTAATTCTTCTATATTCATAAGTGAGATCAATAAAGAGTTCCTACTATCTGCCTTACTCCTTTGCCACCTTCCTTTTCTCTCCTTGCCTCTTGTTTTGACTTCTTTGCTG
>JAKSZT010053843.1:4735569-4870863 GCA_026826555.1 Tolypeutes matacus | reverse complement strand
GTTACCCTCAAAAATGTGGGTGTCAAGGTGTTAAGATGGTAGATGGGAAGTCTGTATTTTATGCATGATTTTTCTGTAAATATTCAACTTCCCTAATAAAAAGAAATATTTTTTTAATGTGGGTAGGCCTCATCCAATCAGTTAAAGGCCTTAAGAGCAAAAACTGAGGTTTCTCAGAGAAGAAATTCTACCTCCAGACTGCAGCATCAACTCCTGACTTAGTTTCCAGTTTACCGGCCTGCCCTACAAACTCCAGACTTGCCAGCCCTCACAATCATGTGTGCCGATTCCATAAAATAAATCTAATTTAAAATAACACACACACTCATGCACACACGTTTTATTGGGTCTATTTTTCTAAGGAACCCTGACTTATATACCATCTCAACCCCATGCCCATCCCTGCTGTCATAGCCATCTTCCACATTGCTGCCAAAGAAAAATTTCAAAAAAAAGTCTAATTATGTTCCTGTCCTACTGAATACTCAATCTCCTTCACCTCTCTACCTTTCTACTTTACTAATTCCATTGAGTCCTTGAAGGCTCAAACCATATATGTCCTTTAAGAAGTTTTCCTGGACCCTAGTCATCAGGTTGGATATTGCCTTTTATTCAGTCCATCCATAATTCTATTTTGACCATTTATCCAATAAGTATTTTTGAGATCTTTCTAAGTTGCCAGGCCTTATTAGGTTCTAGAAATATAGAAATGGGTAAAGACATGATTCTACTCCTCAAGAACCTCCAGGTCTAGTAAGAGGTTATAAAAAATGTGAACAAAACCCATCATTGATGCAAATAAGATATCCAAGAACCATAATTATCAAATGTCATCAGAAAGAAGCCAACAACACACCGTTTGTATAGTGCTTCTGAAGATATACAAAATAAATCTAAAACAAAGATAAAGTGTTAGCCTAGTAAACTGAGCATTGAGTGGTTGCCTTCCCTGGTGATCTTTAGAGTCAAAATCCCTGAATCCCTCTTGATGTCATTAGACCTTAAATTGTTGGAAATTCAGCAACAGCCTGAATTTCAGCATTCGTTTTGCACATCAGAGCAGGGCAGGAACATTGTGGTGAAGTATCAGAGTATTTTTAGTTTAGCTGTTGGATAAAACTGAGGCTGTTGACACCATTGTCGGCTAGCTGGTTTAGGCCTTGGTTATCTGCCTCTGGGAGTCCCTTCGAAGCATCCAAGCCTTCAGGCTTCTCCACCCACTTTCCGTGTTTGATCCTGTCAAAAGGAAGGGGCTTCTCTCTGAAGATCCCGGGTTTGTGATTTTCCAGTCAGGGTAGCAACCTCTTCAAACTGTAAAAGGTAGCAAAGACTTTATATAGATCTGGCAGAGTCTACTGTGGCTGAGGGGGAAATAAAATAGGACTCTTAATGGGGAAAAGAGACACAACGAGCACTGGACTGGTCAAGGGTCCCTTAAACAAGGGGTGGCTTTATCCCTTATGAAGCCTCCAGAACAACTTGAGCTGCATAGAGTAGCCCCTGCCTTAAAAGAGGACCCAAATAACATATTCCTTTTATTTTATTGTGGTAAAATATATACAACATCAATTTTGTCATTTTAACCATTTTTAACTGTAGCATATTCACTTCCTCTCCCTTTGCATCACAGATCCTAAGAGAATTGGACTAATGAACCCATTATCTGTTCATAAGCCTCAGGCATATATAAATTATACTCCAAGCCTTTCCATGTTTCTCTGTTAGCATTCATTCAAGGGCAGAGAATAAAAAGAAATAAAAGGAAAAATGAGAAGAGGGTCAGAAGGGTTGTGGAGATTGTGACACTTTGATATATGAACCAGCTATATACTTACACTAACGTTAAGCAAAGGCACAATGAAAGGCTTGTCCCTAGAGCAAGTAAAGAGAACATGTGCAAAAATTAAGAACAGCGGGGCTTCAGTAACTATATTTATTCATCACTATATTTGGACTCTTTGGGTTTCTAATGACAGGAATCAAACCTTAAGTAGCTTAAGCAGAAAGAGGGGATTGATATATAAAATAAACAGGGTGTCTCAGAATCCGAGAGCAGAAATGTAATGGGGTAAGCAAGCAGTGGGCAGTGGAAGTGAGAAGTGGAAGGACACTGGCAACTGTGAGCACCCTGCCACATGTCATACATCTCTGCTTTTCTCAGTGTCCGCCTCTTTCTTTGCCTGGAAAGAAAGGATTTCTTGGCTGCCTGGTGTATGTGGCAGATACAAGATGGCCACCCATGGCTCCCAGGATCACATGTCACAGTTCCAGCTCCAAGAGACAGACTGATTCAATCCCTTTCAATCTCAATTCTATATTCCTGGAGTGGCATCTCTGTGAAGTGTCTCTAGCTTCAATAGATTGGCTTTAGAGTTGAACAACATTATACAAACATAACTCCTAGGAACTGGACAGATAGTTGAGGAGGTGGGAATCATTGTAAGCGGAAAACAAACAGGGAAGCTGATGTAGCCCAAGTGATTGAGCTCCTGTCTACCACATGGGAGGTCCTGCGTTCAGTTCCTGGTGCCTCCTAAAGAAGACAAACAAGGCAGCAAGCTGAGGCGACAGGCTGGCATGGTGAGATGATGCAACAAGAGACACAAGGAGGAAAACACAATGAGAGACACACAAAGCAGGGAGCAGAGGTGGCTCAAGCAATTAGGCACTTCCTTCCCACATGGGAGGTCCCGGGTTTGGTTCCCAGTGCCTCCTGAAAGGAAGACAAGCACAAAACAAACAGACACAGCAAGGGCAAACAACGAGGGGGTGGGGAAATAAATAAATAAAATAAATCTTTAAAAAAGAAAAAAGTGCTCTTTGACAGAAATCACTGTTAACATAAGGAAGAATAATGTAGATATAAAAGCAAAAGAAAGCCAAGCCAGGAGCATAGGTAAAATAATCACTTGTTAACTAATCAGGAGCCCCACACAAAAACTTCCAGCTCATTTCTCATTTTTCCCCAGTATTCTCAATAGACCTTTCCAAGTGTTTCTTCCTTACTGACCCAAGAATGTCATTTGTGAATTCCCACCCTTGTGGTTAATCTGGGAATGCCCTTCCTCATATACTTTGCCTACCCAAATTGCATTCGTCCTTTAGGGGCAGCTCAAATCCCCAATTGTTCATAAATCTTTTAATCCATTCTCACTATATTCTATCAATTTACTAATTAATTTCACTTCATTAGGTAAATTTTTCCAACTAGACTTCACAGTCTTTACAGGCAAAGACCATGTCTTCTACTTCTTAGCACCATGCTTCCTGGTGCTAAATTGCACAGGCTTCCAGGGAACACTTTTTAGTAGCTTTAAGTACATGTATTCACGTATCATATGACAAGTCATCAGGAACTAGGTTAATTACATTTACGGTTTTGGAGATTCCAAGCAAGAATGTAATTGGCCAAATAAAATTGTAGTAATTGGTGAGAATTCAAATGAAATGCAAAAAGAAGAGGGGATTTGATCATTTTAAGGATAGGTAAATTGTTTTATAGTATACCTTCTTTTTTTTTATTTTATTTTTTTATTGTGGGTAAAAATCAAAATTTTCACTATACATACCAACAGTTCAAGAGAAAAGGAACAGACTAATTTTCATAACTGATGGATATGTAAACTACTGAACCAAATATGAATGTTTCTAATGATTGTCATCTTTCTGATGATTATCTCATAATAGATTTGAATTGAACTTTAGGAAGAGCTGAACTGAGAAATAGGCTAGTTAGATGTCATGCTGGTACCAGAGAGGAGACATGTAGCTCGGTATGGGACTTCTTCAAATAATTTTCCAGCATTTGCATTGAAAGTTTCAGCATCCCCTCCCTAAAATGCTTGCATTTGATATTATTAGGAAAAATGAGATGCAGGCCTCCTTACAGGCCAGCTGAGAGTATTTCAGGGATAAAATCAGTGAAGTATATCAAAGGACCTACAGAGCAGAGAGCAGTGTTCAAAGGTTGCTAGTCTTCATTCATTTGAGTTGCTGAAAATGGAGCAAAAAATTAAAAATTGAATTCAGGACTACATTAATAATTGAGCATAGAATTTCATGTTTATGAGGGTTGATATAATTCTTTAAAATTCAGTAGGTATTTGTTAAGCACCAATTACATGCTTAGCTTTATGCATTGCACCTAGGAGATATAGAAGTAGTACTGTAATATTTTGGTAATTTGAAATCCCTGGGAAATGAATTTTTCTGAAGAGTCTAGTTTTCAGACCAGATGAAGTCTCCCTTCTCCCAGTTTTGAATGTCTTTCTCCTCTTATTAAATAAAGTTAAATATAATACACTTTTCTCAATGATGGTTAATTTGAAAATTCTGTTTTCTTTTGTAAAGATCCCATTGGTATGCCCCATCAGTTTAATATCACCTTGGCAGAGGGGAAAGGGAAGGCTACCTGGAATATTCACATGTTATTTTATAAATAAAAAATAGTATTTATTCATATTATTATAATATCTCTAGTATCACAATCAAACTTTGACTGTGAGTGCTCTTCACGATTCCAGTGGAAAGCTCCTTTAGACTCACCTTTTGCCACTGGCAGTGATGCAAGATATCCTGGAGGGCGGTGGAGAGCGTCGTAGTGACATGCTGCTTTCTTCTCCCCATATTAATGATCCTGCTCTCCAGAGAATGCTCACATTTTCAGAAAACTCCAAGGCATATCAAAGAATTCTGAGGTCTCCTCTGCACTTACTACTGCTTAAGCTAAATGTTTTCATTTCTCCTTACTCTATTTACATATTAATGATTCAAAGAAAAACAAAGCCTTTCTTTAAAGTCAGCTAGCAGCTTTTTGCTTGAGTAAAAGACCTTTCTGGATAAATGTCAGATCAATAGCTCTCCTGGTATGAAAATCCTATGATCTCTCCCCAGAGATTTGGCAGTTTCTTATGCCTCAACTGTATTGCCAGACCTATGACAGGCAATCTTCAATGTACACAATTACTTCCCGTTTCAAGCCTCCATCCCAGAGTAATCTTTAAAGTCCTTTTTAAGCAACAAATTAAGGTTATGTCAACCCTGGATGGTTACATTAAGGCAAGCAACTCAAGTGAGAGGGGCAGTTGAATGACTGATACCCTTAATGCACAGCCAGCTTTCCAGGTACACAGGCAGTGACAACCTGTCAGTGCTTACTTCTTCTCCTAATGGCTTGCAAGCATTTGTGGCATCAGTGTTAAGATGTCTCTCAGTTTCAGGATGTAATGAAGACTGAGCTACATCCTTACTTACTGTTTAAAATTATTGGGTCCAGTTTTTATCCTTACTGACAACTGCTTCTTTTCAGAACTCTCAGGGAGTCTGCCTAGAGTAGGTCCCTATATTAAAAAAAAATTTTTTTTTATTTTAAAGAAGCTTTAGATTACATAAATGATACATGAAAAATATAGGGGATTCCCATATACCCCACCTATCCCCCCTCCCACACTTTCCCACATCAATAACATCCTTCATTAATGTGGTACATTTGCTATAACGGATGAATACATATTGAAGCATTACTACTAACCATAGACTATAGTTTACATTTTAGTTTACACTTTGTACCACATGATTTTATAGGTTTTGACAAAATGTATAATGACCTGTATCCATCACTTCAATGTCATGCAGGTCAATTCCAATGTCCCAAAAATGCCCCATTTACACAGATTTTTCCCTCTCTCTCCCCTCAGAACCTCTGGTGAGCACTATCTTTATATCAATGTTACAAGTTCTTCCATTACTAGAATAATAATAAGTCTACTTTGGTCTGTAGTTGTTCCCCTTATGTTTGTTCATTCCTTAGTCTTGAGGATTTTGTTCCCTATATTTTTAAGAGCATAAAATCACAGTCCAGTGGCCTTTGTTGGGACTGTTTGGAGTCCTCCTCCCCTTAAAGCCTTCTCAGCCCCAGTCTAGTTTTGTAAGGTTGCTGAATAGCTGGGTTTCAGCATTTGTCAATCTGAGAAGATCAAATAAAAGTAATAGCATTCCTTGCTCTTATAAAAAGCAAATTCCTTCACTTGTGCACCAGGTCCCATCTCCCTTTCATTCCCTTCCCCCTGCCCCCATCCATCCTACATCATCAGTTTTTGGTTCTGTATTTCATCATTTCCATCAGCATGCAAACATGCTGTTAATTCTCCTTTATATAAAATAAAACTTTTTTTCGTGATTTTCCCCATTCTTCTTGCTACCCAGCCCTGGCAACCTGTATTCTAATTTCTGTCTCTATGAGCTTGCATATTCTCCGCTATTTTCTTTGTAGTTACCATGGAGCTTAAATTTAACATTCTAAATCTGTAATACTCTCATTTGCTTAGATACCAACTTAACTTCAATAGTATATACAAACTGTTTCTATACCCTTCCATTCCCCTACCTGTAAGTAGTTCTTGTCACAAATTACTTGTTTATACATTATGAGTCTAAAACAACAGATTTATCATTACATGTATATGCCTTTTAGATCCTGTAGGAAGTAAACAGTGGAGTTACAAACCAAAAATGAAATAACACTGGCATTTATATTTACCCATGTCATTACCCTTACTGGAGATCTTTATTTCTTCATGAGGCTTCACTCTGCTAGCTATTGTCCTTTCCTTTCAACCTGCAAAGCTCCCCTTAGAATCTCTTGTAGAGCCAGTCTGGTGGTGATGAACTCCCTCAGCTTTTGTTTATCTGGGAATGTCTTCATTGCTCCCTCATTTTTGAAAGACAGTTTTGCTGGATGTAGAATTCTTGATTGGCAAATTTTTGCCCTCAGCACTTTAAATATGTCTTCCCACTACCTTCTTGCCTCCAAGATTTCCAATGAGAAATTAGCACTTAATCTATTGAGACTCCTTTTTATGTAACACATTGCTTCTCTCTTCCTGGTAATTTTTAATTGGGTCCCAGGCATTATGACTTTTATCTTTTGAAGTACTGGAATATTTTGTATTCCTTTAAAGATTTTGGATTATAGTTTACATTGTAGTTTACACTTTCTCCTGCACAATTTTGTAAGTTATAACAAGATATATAATGGCCTGTATCTGTCATTGCAGTGTCATTCAGGACAATTCCAATGTCCAGAAAATGTCCCTATATTACACCTATTTTCCTCTTCCTCCCCGTAGAACCTCCAGTGGTCACTGCCTCCACATCAATGATAAAAGTTCTTCCATTGCTAGAATAACAATAAGTCTATAGTAGAATAACAAGAAGTCTACTCTAGTTCATCATTCATTCCCCAGTCCGGATTCTGGGATGGTGATGCCCACTCTGCCTCCAATTGAGAGAGTGCTTAGATCCCATGGGGCAGATGGATGGAACTATCTTGCTTGCAGTTGTAGATGCTCTTTGTTCCTTGGGATGGTCATTGTCCATCATCATTTCCTTGTTAGTAGGATAGAAATTCTTATACTTTTTTCTGCCCTGGACCCCTTTGGCTGTCTGATGGAGTCTATAGACCCCTTTTCAGAATAATGTTTTTAAATTACAAAGGAAAGTAATTTTATTAAAGTATGGTTCATCAAAATAATTTTTAAAACCATGTACTCCTTTATTAACTGATTATATAATGAGATCAAATAGTGGGTACAATGACCTCTGTAATTATAAAGTAGATTAGCATAAATTATATGTTGAGATTCTGCAATAACTTTAATGTAATTGAAAACATCTGATTTCTGTTGGTGACTAACTCGCAGGTTCTGCTAATGCTACTGTAGTGTGTTGCTTATATTTATAATTGACAGAAATTCTAAATTTCAATTTGAGTTAGTGAAAATAAAGATGGAATTTTTTAATCATTGAAGTTCACAAGCCACTCTCTGAATTCTATCCATGGATTCCCTGGGTAGCCCATATGAATAACTTTTTATTTAAGAGGTTACTACTTCAGTAATCATGGAAAGAGAAAAGGGAAGCTCAAACTAGGGTCATTGCTATAGAGATCATAGTAAGGGGGCAAATCTGTGATATTTTTGGAGGAAAAATAAAAAAGACAGGAAAGGGAGTGATTGTCTGGAGTTATTGGGGAAAGCTTCAAGGAAAAACCAGACCTAGAGATGTGAAATGTAAAGAAGCTGTGTGCAGAATGTTAGCAGGGATAGTCAGCAAGCAAGAAGACCTTCTAGGAAGGCTGTGGCTCATTGTAGGTAGAGGATAAGGTCGACAGCCATTGGTTAGAAAGGAAGAGCATTTCTATGAATTTAGTCGGGAATTTGGCTGCTCACTAGCTGTGAGACCTAGGAAATCCTTACTTCAACTTCTCATATTTAAGATTAGGATAATAATAGCTCCTGACCCATAATGTTGTTGTAAGGATTAAATAAGATACAGTATGTAAAGCGGGTAGCCCATTTCTGACATGCAGTAACTAATAAATATTAGCAATTAGTCTAGTTACTACTATGATTCTGACATTGTGTTGGACTCTCACCCACAGGAGATTGCAATCTAGTTGAGGAAACAAGATAAAGCACATAATATATTTTGAGAAGGAAACTGTTCAGAATCAAGTAGCTCCAAGCTATTTATTTTGTAGGTTATAGCAACTCCTGTATCATAAGATTTTAAAATCCCTGTCACATATTTGTGTGTGGACATTGCAAATGACTAGGGATGGTGCTGGACCTTCTTTAAACAAGCAAGTTATAGATATTGCTGTTGTTGAGGCTCTGCTACATAACAGCTTATTTCCTGCTTGGTATAAATAATGACTATTGCTGAAACAAGTGAAAGGCACCAAAAAAGTGGTGAAGGTTCAGTCTTTGCCTATTATTCTTTGCCTTCATGTGGAAGAGATAACACAAAAACAGGCTGTTTCCTTTGATTCTGTTATAGTAGCATTTCTAAAAGGCACCATACACAATTTCAGCCTTTGGAATTAGCCCTACATTTGCTTAGTTTGCATGTAGATGACTGTGACTTAATGGCACAACATCAGGATTCAAGTTAAATTTCTACCACCTGTGTTGCTTTATGACCTTGAACAAATCATAATTTGCCTGAGCCTCAATTTTTCATCTATAAAGGAGGCTAATGATTCCCTCCTCAGGATTATTGTGAAGGGTAAAAAAGAAGACTTAACACAATGTCTGGAAAAATAGAAGTACAATAAAGGTATTTTTATTAGTAATGCAATGCCTACTAAAAAGTGAGGCTGATTTTTATGCAAACATAGCATCAATGCCTATACTCCATTCCATCAGTTAGGGTAGACTAGGTCTCGCTGCAGTAACAAAAGATGCACACACACAGGAGCTTACAAAAATAAAGATATAATTCTTACTCCCAGCACTTATCATCTGTCCATCACAGGTCTGCTGCCATTCCACACCATGTCACCTTTACTCAGGAACTCTGGCAGACAGAGCAGCCTTTATCTGCAATATTGCTTCTATCTGGTCTGTGACTGAGGTATCAGAGAAAGCCCTCAAATTCCAGGATTTATGAGATTAGAAGATGAAACTGATTCTCATTTCCAACCAGTAAACCATAAAATTGAAAGGTCTTTAAGTGGCAAAGATATAATCAACTCAGCCCAGGGGCAGGGAACAAATCAAGAGTATGTCCACTATGTGATTTGTTAAAACCTCCGATCAGTTAAGAGGGTTCCCAGTAAATTATTTCAGTTGGACAGAGTGGCAGTGGGAAAAGAACACGGCAAACTTTTCGTTGGCTCTTAAAAGATTCTGCCCCAAAGTGCCCCATATCACTTCTGCTCACATTTCATTTGTCAGAGCAAATCATATGTCACGTAGCCAAGCCTGATATAATTGTACAGGTTTGTATAATCCACCTGTGGCAGATAGTGTAACAATAATGTCATCTACCTCACTCTCAGGGAGGATTATCCTTTGAGTTGTCACTTTGAGAGGCTATTGTAGTGGTACTATGTCGAGCATATTATGTCGCTGGAGAAACTGACTGATGATTTTATAGTTTTTGATCCCAAATGGCTTTCCCCCTGTTGATCATCCTCCTATTCCCCAAGTGTGGTTACAAACGATTTTTAGTTTATTTTCCTAGATTAAATCCACCCTCAAGTAGTGAAAATGTGCTGTCAAGGGTATTCAAAGGAATGTGCTATGGGCAACACCTAACAAGGAACTACAGAAATGTTATAAGAAATGACATCACTGAAATTGGTGACCAGCCTTCCAGTGAGATGCCCCAAAAACGGATGGTGCTTGGTTGAAGTATTATATATATATACATTATATATTCTGATGTTTGATTATAAAAGGGAATCATCATGGCTTCTTGAAGCAGAGAAGCATGACTGCAGGATGATAATAGTGGTAGCCTGCGTGGAAAGCTTACTTTGTGCCAAGCACTAAATGGTTTAACTGGATTGTCTCATTTAACAACCTTGCAGCCAGGGCCAGGGCCAGGGTCAGGCACAAAACTGAAAGGGTCCCTCATACTCAGGGTTGAACAAGTATGGAGTCAGCACTTGCACGATCCTGGCAGTGAGTGCTTTCTTGAGTTTTGTGCCCCAGGTACCATGCTCACCTCACTCGCTTGCAACAATCCTGTGAGATCAATACTATCAACTGCCTTCTTTGCAGACGAGGAAATGGAGGTTGAGGATCTCGCTTTGACACAAGCTTGAAAGGTGAAGCAGGGATTCGAATGTAGGCAGTTGTAGCACCAAACTGACTGGTCAGCATTAGGCTATACCTTAGTCAATGCCTGGTCTAAAGTTTCCATTGTTTTTGTTGCCTTTTCCAGGTATCCAAGGCAGCTGCAGATTTGATGGCATACTGTGAAGCACATGCCAAGGAAGATCCCCTCCTGACTCCAGTTCCGGCTTCAGAAAACCCCTTTAGGGAGAAGAAGTTCTTCTGTGCCATCCTTTAAGTCTTTAAGAGGCACCTGCAGAGCCTCAGGGCTCCTGGGACACTGGTGTAGAGTTTTTTGCAAAGTGGACGCCTTTCTAGTCCACAGCATTTAAAGAGAGGGAGGAGAACCATCCTGGAAACTCCAGGCCATGCATGTTTAAAGAACTGATCCCTTTATAAGATTGAAAGTCGATCCACATCATGAGTTAAGAGATCTGTTATCTGCAGTACTGCCTGGACGAGGGGAATATGTAAAGATAAAATTGGTGTCACTTCTTTTCTGCTATTCCCCAAGGCCCTATGTTTCTGCTTCCTATTTAAAAAATAAAAATTAAAACAGACAGCTGTACTGAATTAAGATATGTATGACCTTCTTGGAATGAATATTGTCTTTAGAATACCCTGTGATAAACTAACTTGTCCAGTGTAGCTACAGTTGGTTAAATGGCATTGATGTTTAGTCTTTGTGCCTTGTTCTTCTTTTCTTTTTTCCTTTCCCCCATCCCTCCTCCCCCAACCCTGACTCCTCCCCCCATTAGAATAGTACAGAGATAAGGCTGGACTTGTCTATAAGACCAAACTCCAAGGGTGAGCACACAAAATGTTTAGGGAGATGTTCCTATGGTGTCTCCTCATAGTGGTATAAAAAAAGAGTTTCCAGTTGTCTGTGTTCTCTTATCACTATTCCTAACATTTGTACATGATAGCTTTGATTCTGCAAGTAAAAGTAAATAATGTGTTGTGATTGGTGCTTTCATATATTTGTGACAATTTTTGAGTAATACTGCATGAAACTGTTCCTATGTTACATCCATTCAGAAGTTTTATTGTTTTACTGTAATGCTGGGAAAAGAAATTAGAGTGAAAAGAAGCTGGAGAGAAAAACTCAATATTTTGAAAATTGAGATTACTTCAGAGCCTTAGCCATGCCTAAAATACCTCCTAGATACCTATTGCATAAATGCCTCTTCAAAATGTTTTCCAGAATCCAAATCATTTTGGTTGTATCCAGGATTCAGGGCAGGACAGATATTACCCAGCAGGAGAGGTAAAGATTCACTATCAATTGGGAAATGCTTTTGCCCTCGGGTGTAAGCAAGTTGCCTCTTCTCTGCCTGAATCATAGAAATCCTAGACTGAAAGAACATTTTCTGCTCTTCTTAACAACTGTGGCCCTCCTTTGTTGAGGTGTCAGGAGAAATAATCCCATGGCTCCAGAGAAGGCAACGTATTCTCTAGAACTTCAGCAGGTGGCCCTCCACATCCAGTTACCCACCATTGGGGAGGCAGGTGCAGCCCCCACAGCCACTCTACCAGGGAAGGTTTCCAGTTCTTTTTTCCACTGAGATGGTCTTTGTTCTTCACTCACCAGATTTTCCAATGGGGTCTTTTTTGTTGTTGTTTTTGTTCTCTAACTTGTTTGTTAGTGTCTCTCGACCTTTATTTACAACTTCCCTGCAGCTAGATCTCTCTCTTCCCAAGATATGATATTGAGAGTGGTTTTTCATTGCAGCTCTAGCTGCATCAGTGATGGGAGGCCCTGGAAGCCTTTATCACTTTGTTTTAGTATCATTCCCGGCAAAAGGAAGTCTCTTGTATATCTTCTTGTTTGCTTTGAAATCCCAAAGACCAACTTCTCGTTGATTTTATTCTCTTCTCTTCCCTCTCCATTATCTTACTCCTGTTTTATTTTGTTGTTATTGTTTTAAGTATGGAGAGGGAGGGAAAGAGAAGATACAAAGAAAAGATTTTGAAACAGACCTGGTAATGTTTCCTTAACTCCTTTTATGGACATGCTGGTGAAAGCATAAGTACATCCAATTAAATCTCTCATCTGGGATAGAAGGAAGGGGATATTGAAATATTTGTGAACTATGTGAACATATTCTGTAACAAGATGCTTTTATTCAGCCCTTGGGATTTTGTTACAGTCAGTGAGATGCTAATGAAGATTTAGTGGGGAAGAGAGGGGGACAAAGTATTTATTAAACCACAATATTGTACAATTCGCTTAGTAATATTGTGGAATCAGCCAAAACTTGAATATGTGGTCACATAAAAACAACTGTGAATAAAACACTCTTCGGTGGTGATTAAGGTGCCATTATAAGACCCAGATGATTTTCATAATCCACACCATTAATTTTTCTCAGAAAGACTATATTTCCATGTAAATCTAGATCTTTGGAGCAATTAAAATGGAATTAAAATTTTTAGGAAGTACTATAATATGAACCTGGTACTTAAAAGTTAAAGAAGTTCCAAATTGCATGTGACCATGTTTATAAAAGGGAAGAGAAGGCAGAAAGTACATAGCCCATTAAGTTTAAGGAAAATGGTTTGGCTTTTTCATAATTTCACATCTTACATTATGACGTTATACTACCAGAGACTTTATATGGGTTTGTCTACTGATATTTTTACTTATTAAGAGGAAAAGTCATCTTTTGATTACTTATGTCTCTAAAGAGCTTTAATTCTTTTAGAAATCAACAGTCATTTTCACTAGCATAATTTTATCTTAAGGGGTAACTAATAGAAAACTCAGCTTAGTTATTCAAGGCCCTAATTCCTGTACATAATGTATGACTAGTAATGAAAATCTACCATGGACTTAGTTAATAGATAGTAACACTAACTTACATAGTTAGAATGCAGATTCTATAAAGAAAAACAATCTTGCATCATCCTCAGTATTAACTCCAGTTTCAACTTTTCTTATCCAACTTTAAACCAAGTACTATTTAATTTAAATCAAAGGATACAAATAAGCACTTTGATCTGGGTCTGACTTTGCTAATAAATTTTGAAAAAGATTGCCTACCAAGGAAAAATGAAACAAAAACCATCACTCTATACAATATATTCACATAAGGAATTTTGAGAAAATGAGGCATTCTGTCTTATGGGATTTTTTTTTTTTTTCTTTCAATTTTTACTATTTGCTTCTAGCTGCTCCTGGTAATAGTGAATTGTTACCTACACATTGTTTTGCAGCCCAAGAATTTTTCAGTTTTCCTATATAAAATATATGTAGTGTGGCTTTCAAAGAGGGAAATACAGAAATGTTAAAACAGGAAAACCTGAATGTGATGTGCACATTTTCATCCCACATGGACAATGTATTTGTTTTAATAAATGGAATTTTCAGATTCATTTCATATGCAGTCGATTTCATTGTGAAGGCCTTTGGACCACCTCACCCATTGATTTCATGTTTCATTGGAGAAGAATCTGAACACAAATAACACGATGGAGGGGAAATAGAAGCCCATTGATTTTCTTTAGGGTTTTGTTAATAGAGGTGCCCTAAGGAAGGAAGAACTCACGTGAGACTCTTAAAAAGCCCTTCTCTGTGGGTCTCTACATGTCATCCCTTGGGTACAAAGGAAGGTGGTGGGAAGAATCCAGGACTCCCAACAGGCTGGACCATGGAGACGGATGAGATGTATTTGCACCTTGACATGCTGTGGACATGTCATATGGATTTTTCCCTTTACAAAAAAAAAAAAAAAAAATGCAGAAAGTTCTTTTGTTGGTGAGCTGCCCATAATTTACAAGGAGTCCTGGAGAAGATAAATCCTTAAACTCTTGTGGATTTTAGATTTAGCATCTCCTGGAAAATATTTTTAGACAAGAAAGACTTTCATATGTCCCTCAAATTGTGCTAATGAGTAATAGACCTTGTTAGTAAAGAAAAAAAAACACTGGCTCTCCCAGGACTTGTGCTGGTGACAGCATCTTTAAATCACTGATGAAGGGGCTGCTTGGTGGGATTTGTGCACTGGTGCTTCATTTGTATCACTGTTTCTAAGTGTGGTCCATGGACCACCTGCTTCAGAATCACCTGAGATGCTTATAAAAAAGCAGATCCTGGACCATCTACTAACTCAGAATTTCTGGCATTGGAGCCTGAGCACATGCATTCTGTTGCATGCTGTAGTTTAAGATTCACTCATTTAAGTACTTATTACAACTAGCTTTTCATATGTCTAAGGAGAGACATGAACAAATCACAAATATTCTCACCTTGTTTCTACAGTTGCAGAAAGTGGCTGCCTATGGGTAAGCATGTAACCTGTGGGTGAGAATCTAGCCAGCTCCCAAACATGAGACACCATGAGGGGGGAGCTGGTGGGTTTTGACTCGCCCCCTCTTTTGTTCAGCTGCTGTGGGAAGACCACCTCTAGCTCTTGTTCTTTAATAAGCTCGTCACGTTTTAGACAGAGCTCTCAATGACAGAGGGAATTGGAGCTGGGTCAGCTCCAATCCACAAATTGCAAATAATTTGCCAAGGGAAATCCCTTTCCCTTTGGTTCTGCCCCAAATCTAAATTTTCTTCTATTTAGAACCAGGAGACTCAGGCAGAATTTATTTTTAATGAAGGCAGTCATGGGCTCCCAGGCTTTTCCTCAGTGAGAACTACTGTTTCTCTACGGCAATAATAAGAGAGTCCTGACGTGGGGTGTGGGAAGATGAATGTCCATCTTAAGGTGCCTGGTGATTTCAGATTTCCTGAACAAGGATCCATCTAGCATGAGCCAGAGAATCAGAACTAGGCTCCAGAGTTCCCATGTAAACCTTGGGCAAGCCCTTTAACCTCCCCATGCTGTAAAATGGGGACAAGAATACCTGATTCCCTTTACCTCACAGTTGTCAAAACCAAATGAAATAGAGAAGGTAAAGGGACATCATGAAGGAAGAGGTGAGAAAGAATCATTAGACACTGCTTGATAGCAACCTTAAATGGGAGAGAAAGACTAGATAATAACTTTTTACCTCTTCACCGGCCTGCTTTCCCCTCTATCCATCAGTCCATTGGCTCAGATCCTCAATGCCTCATGCCTGAATTCCTGCCACACCCTTTGGTCATCTTCTCCCACTCTAAGCATCCCACCTACCTCTGAGCATGTATTAATCAAGGATCCTTTGGTTGCAAAGTGTCAGGAACCTAACTGAAACTGGCTAATAACTGAATAGCCCAGAAATAGGTCCCACTTCTGGCCCAGCTGGCTCCAGAGGCTCAGATGATGTCATCATCCCTTGGCTCTGCTTTCCTCTGTGTTGGTTTTATTCTCAGACAGACTCTTCCCCTACAGTATCAGGATAGTGTCAGCAGCTCCAGGCTTGCAACACACCCACTCAACAAACACAGAAGAAAGATAACAGTAGCTACAGGCCATATCCCTGAAATCACTTCCTAAGACTCTTATTGGCCAGACCTGGTTAACTTATCCACCCATCTCTGGACCTGGGCATGGAGGGAGGGTCGCTATAGCCACATGGGTGGAACAGTGGTTCAATAAGGAAAAAGAAGTGCTCAACTAGAAGAAGGACTGAATGTGAGAGGCAAAAACACATCTTGCCAGACTCATTGATGTAATCTCAGCTTTCACGGCACTCGGAATGCAGAATGTTCTGGTTCATAGTGCTCTCCTTTGCCAACCACGTGGGGTACACACTCAACAGCTGGCTGTCAAGGCCCTGGGTAGTCAGGCCCCCCTACTCATCCCATTTTGTTTCCTAAACCCTCTCTTATTAACATTTTCAATCCTACCGCCACACCTTTGCTCATGAAGTTATCCCCTCTGGGCCCAAATGTCATGGGTCAACTCATTGAGTAAATAAATCTAGCTCATCTTTCAAGGCCCAGTTTGAGCCCTATGGTGTGTGTGAATGACCTCAGGGTACCTGGATCTCCTTCTTTTCCCAAGTCCTGTGGCCATTTACTATGTGAGAGACGAGGCACTAGGATAGATAGTGAGGTCCCTGTCTTCATGGGTCTTGGGGTTTAATGGAGTAAGTAGACAAGTAAGGAGTCAATCACCAGTCAAAGTGGGAAATTCTAGGACAGAAGATGCACCAGGAAGGTCTGGGGTAGATTACTGGCCAGAGGAGGTAACAGAGTTAGTGGTTCAAAGGAGAATCCTGTCTCCCAGGTTAATCTGTAAACTCCAAAGGAGTAGGGAGCCCCAGTTGAGTAGGGCTCTCTTTTCTCTTCCTGGGTGATTAGAACAGTGCTGAGAATATAGCAAGTACTCAGGCATGGCTGTTCATGGATTGAGCACAGGACAAATGTTTGCAAGGCAATGGGACAAGGCAGAGGCACAACTAGCGAAAGCAGGTCCTGCGAGCTTGCCAAAGGCAGCTGCAGAATGAAGCTCTCCCCAGCACAATAGTCAGCTTCCCACTCTGTGCACAAAACAGTGGGTCACAGCTGAGCACAGGCTGAGGCCTGACTTCCCCCAACCTCTGCCGGCTCAGTGAACCCAGGACTTCTTCTCTTCAACCAGCAGCCCCTTGGCCCCAGAAGTGTCACCACTTTCCAACCCAGAAGTGAAATCTGTCAGGCCCCTGAGGGCCCAGGGGTCAGAGGAGATACATTGCTATATCACCTTAATTTTAGCCCCAGGGGAAGGGCTCATTCCACAATCCGCTGGGAATACTATCGTTAACTGCCCTCCATTGTGTCTACCAGTGGCTATTTAAATTTAGATATAAATTAACTAGAATGAAATAAAATGAAAAATTAAGTTCCTCAGCTGCACTCGCCACATTCCAAGTGCTCAGTAGCTACTTGCAGCTAGTGGCTCCTCTATTAGAGAGCACAGGTAAAGAACATGTCCATCATTGCAGAAAGTTCTATTTGGACAGAGCAATGGGTAGCACAAAACTGACAAAATATGCCTTTTCCTTGTTCCCAAATTTTGACAAAACAGCAACGACAGCAACAAAAATTGGATGAAAGTAAAAGTATTATAACCACAATAAATTGCCTTATGTCATGGTAAATCATACAGGATATGGCCTAGAAAGAGAGACTGGGGATTATGTGTCATTCCCGGAGCCTCCAAGCTGTAAATGTACCCGTCTCCCTCAGGGAGTGTCAGTAATAGACACTGTTACTGTGATAGTCATCATGATGAGGATAATAATAACAGTGGCAGCAATAATAAAGCAAACACTTATTAAACATTGACTATGTGCTGGGCAAAGTGCTAAAAATTTATAGACATCATTTCATTCTCACAATAACTCTTTGGGATAGATATTATTTATGCCCCTGTGGCAAGCAGCGTTTGTGCCTTGACCCATCAGTAGTTTCGGCCTCAGCTGCAGTCCCTGCAAGCTTATTCTTACCAGGGGAAAGTAACATCCCCTGGGGCAATCTTCAACCAGTCAGTGATAAAAGTCTCCATAAATGTCTTGCATTCTTCAGAGGCCTCAAAGAAAAAAACGGCACCAGACACAATGCTAAACTGGCAAGGATGATTTTATTCAAGGGGATGCTAATGCAGGGGAGAGAGTAGAACTCAATTCCATAGAAACAAAGGCCAGCCAACTTTTTAAGGGCTGGGAGAGGGTGGGAGGAAAAGCCCTGGGTGGTAGTAAGAGGAGTTCAATGCTGGGATCGCTGAGGGATTTACTGAGGTTGCCACTAGGACCACTTGGTTGGGATTGTTTTCCCTTATGGTAATGAGGCTCCCTGGAGCCCCTAAGGAAGGAGATTGGGAACCACCCATTTAGGACCCCTCGGGGTCCTGGGCAGCTGAGCTAAGAGCTGCAGTCTGAGTTGGTTTTCCCTGCAGCCCCACAGCTGCAAGCTAGGTCTCACGGTGGTCAGGACAGGGAAGGGAGAAGGTAGGGACAAGCAAGGGGTAAGCTGGCACCTTGGTCAAGGGAAAGAAAACCAGCTTTTGTCAGAGGGCTCACTCTGGGGTGCATTTTACATGGTTTCTCAGAGAGTTGCTGGCAGGATTGAACCTCAGATGCCCAAATAGTAACCAGCTCAACAATACACCCTATATTGGTTTTCCCTCCTTGTCTGCCTCACTTTCTCTCTTCCTACATTTCTGCTTTCTGGACTCACATTCCACCCCATCCCCACCCCCCACCCCCTCAATAAATCATCTGTATCCAAGTCTACTTTCGGGGAAACTCAAACTAATTCACCTCCATTTTACAGAGGAAGAATTGGAGATTTAGAGAGGTTGACATTTTGCCCAAGTTTCCACTACTAATCAAAGATTAGAGGTCCTAATTCCAGAGATTTAACTCATAACTATCTTATACTGTAGATTGGAATGAAAGTGTATAAGAGGAATTTTATAAGAAAAATTGTGACTCTGTTCTTAGTTATAGAATAAGCAGATTTTTTGTAAACTTCAAACCACTGAATGACTTCTCTGGAATGAAGAAATCTGTGAACTCCTTGTCAATACTTATCTTTTCCTCACTGTGGTCATTTGGTCCGTGAAAACTGTCTGTAGCAGATTCCAGCTTCATCTTGCACTGAAAATTTTTCCTCATACCAAGGAGACGGTGCAAGGAAAACCTAGAAGGGTGCCTATACCAGAGCAAGGTTCAGAGTGTTTCTTTTTCTTCAGGACTTTCAGGAGGGAAAAATCCCTTCCCTTTCCAGCTACCGTTCTAACAACAGCTTCCCTGGAACCTCAGAGATCAGAAGCAGGTGTGAGTGGCAGTGGAGGTTTCCAGGGGCTTCATTCACCCTCAAAGCCATGATTTGAGAAAAGGATCAAGAAAGAACCTTGGGACAAAGGCCCTGGCAGATGCAGTTTCAAATTGGTCTCACCCAGAGCTTCTTTGGGAAAAGAAAAGCACGGTGCTCATTTCCTTACCTGCCCCCACCCCATTTCCTGTCCAACATCCCTGTGCAATATCCCACTGAAGCCTGTAACTCAGAATTTCACCACAGAAAACAGCTGTTGCTGTAGACATCCAAGGGAAGTTTACCACACCAGAATGCCTGTGAGAGCAAACTGTCACTTTAAGGTAAGGATCAGCAGGACATACTGACACATCTCATCATGGAAAACAAAATAAATCAAAACACACTACTCCCATCTGTAGGCTATCTTGGTTTACTTTATAACAGCAGTTCTCAAAGAATGTTCTAGAAACTTCTGAGGGCCTGAGTCCCTTTCAGAGGACCTGCAGGGTCAAAATTATTTTCATAATAATACTGTGATGTTATTTGACTTTTTCACTCTCATTCGCTCATTACTGTACAGTGGAGTTATTCAGGGGCTACATGATGTTGATGGCACAATAGATTGACTGTTGAAGCAGATCCAGCTGTCTACTATTAGGCCAGACATTTAAAAGAATTGCAAAGATGTTAAACAATGACCATCTTCTTGCTATGTTTTTTTGTTTTGGAAAATGTAATTATAGCTATTTTTCATAAAAATATATCCTTACTAACATGTAATAGGTTTGTTACTGTTATTTTAAATGAATTTAAAAATTTTAATTTCTAAGAGAGTAAATATCAATAGATATAACCCACACAACCTACAATAATTGTGGAGGGGTCCTCAGTAATTTTTAAGCCTTTAAAGGAGCCATTAGATTATAAAGTTTGAGAACAGTTCCCTTATAGAATGTTTTCTAGCCCAACCCACTATTTTGCAGATGAGAAAATTTAAGTGTCATTTAACACTGTGTAGTATTTAGTGTCAGAGTCATGACTAGAAATAAGTGAGGAGAGAATATGATTTAAAAGGGCAAGACAAGTATTTTAGGTTGTCCCCTAGGATGCCATTCAAATGTTTTATAGGAAAACATTCCTCAATTCGATGTAACAATTATATTGTGTTAAAAGATAATTTTTTTAAAAAGGTAAAATCATGACTCTCAGACAGGTATAAATTATTATTATTAATTATTTATAAGGAGCCAGGCAGATGTTACAACTTGTTCAAAGCAGAAGTTAAAAACCAGACATTTATAGATCAAGAATACTAAAATATATATGCAAAACAGATGCAAAACTGGCTTCTTCCAAAAAGGGAGAGAGAAGTCAGTTGAAGCTCTACTAGATAGAATTTAGTTGTATGTCTATAGACAAGAACAAATTTGTATGGCTATCAGTTATGTACACCTTACAGAATTATAAAACAGCTCAAAGGCAAGAAAAGGCTCCGGGCCCACACAAAATCTGAATCAGATAAACCCAGAAGAGTGTGCTTTAAACAATGTGTAGTTTGCCGCTGAAGCACAAGATTTTCCCTATAATTGAGACTTCACTGGGTGCCTGGCTAAGCTAAGGAGGTTAGAAAAAGAGGAACTTGTTGTGTATCCTCCTCTCAAGGATATTATCATCCATTACTATTAGTATATAACCCATTAGTAGAGTTAAAGTGTCCCCTGGCTGTAATCATTAGATGAGGTATTTCTTAGGGCAAGTCTCCAACTCTTAGCTGATAAAGATTATCATCTGTTGAGTGCCTATTATGTTTCAGGTTCTTATAATCCTCTCTCTAAAACCCAATGAGAAAGAATACTATCCTTTCATTTTTTCAGACGAGGAGACAGAAGCTAGAGAAGCTGTTACATGTTCAAGATCTCAACCAGTAGGGTCCTATTTGGGCTCAAACCCCTGAGTATCTGGCTCTACCTGTACCTTCTCCCTTGTTCAGAGCCCATTCAACAGAGTGCCTCCCTGGCAAGAAATGCCATTTTCCCAAAAATATTCACACCAGAAAGAGCAGTTAACTTTGTTGATGCTGGAGGATCACGTGTTTTTATTAACCCCTGAAATCAGCCCAGAATTTTCAACAGTTCAGTGATAAACAGAGAAGGACGTAAAAGAGATGTTTCGGTTTCTACATCTTTCTTGAAGGATGGCTATTTCTAGATACTCCCAGGGAGAAGAATTTACAAATACATCCACTCAGAGAAATGTAAAAATTACAGATGGGGTTTAGAGGTTGGGCTGAGGTATGGCTTTGGGCAGGGATTGACACACTACCTCCCACAGGTCAAACCTGGCCTGTTTTTGCATGGCTATGAACTAAGAATGTTTTTACATTTTTACATGGTTGAAAGAATCAAAAAAAAGGATAGTATTTTGTGACACATGAAAATTATATGAAAACCCAAATTTCAGCATCCATGAATTAAGTTTCATGTGAACACAGCCACGCTGATTCATTTCATATTTTCTGTGCCTGCTTTCACCACATTTGAATAGTTGTGAAAGAAACTGTACGGCCTGCAAAAATGAAAATATTTACAGAAAAAGTTTCCCAACCCCTGGCTTGGAGTGACTTTTGTTTGATACCGCCTGAACGGATATTTTCTATAGAAGGGCTCGCCCAATCTGGTGCTACAAAGGAGAAACACATCTCTTAGTGAGAAGATGATTTATTGAGAACGCACAAGCAAGGAACTGGGGGAATCTTCCCCAAACCAGTTCAAAGTGAGAATGGGAATTAGGGTTTTTATAGGCAAAGAAAAGGGGGTAGGGGTTGAGGATCAAGTGATGACCAAATGATGCATTCTTGCAATGTTGGTGATGATGCTGGATTTTTCAAAGGATCTTGTGAAGGGGGATGTGGGCAAATTTCTCAGTCCTGTGTTATCTCAAGTATGCCAGACTCCTGCTTGTTTTCCCAGTTTCAGAGATTTAGCGATTAAAGTTTATAGGTGGATATTGTTGTGTGAGCAGCTGACCACTCAAAGGATCAAACGTTTTCTTTCTGAAGAAATTATAGATTTACTGGGCTATACGGTGTTTTTTGTTTGTTTGTTTGTTTGTTTAGGTACTAGGGCCAGGGATTGAACCCCGGACCTCATATGTGGGAAGCCAGCGCTCAACCACTGAGCCACAGAGGCTCCCATAAGGAGTTCTTGATGCCATTGCATGGTTTTGCTTTGAGATGTTGTCTTATTCCTATAAGCAGAACTGGGAGGGTCTGATACACTGTCCTTCTAGGAACTAAGAACAAAGAGTATTAGATTAGTAGAAAACCAGTTCAACTGGATCTGGAGAAGGTATCAGAATTTCCAGAACTGCTTAAAAGAAGAGATTTTTTAGTAAGTACATTTTCCAGCTATCACTTTGTATGTGGATCTTTGAGAATAGTTTCTCAAGAACCCTAGAGTAAGTAGTTCTGAAGAACTTGAACACGTGTGTCCCAAATGCCCAAGGTTTCAGAATTACTTGGCAGGAAATTCTGTGCTATCATGAGTCTTGGTAAGAAGGCAAAGGCCCACAAGAGGCTTTAAATCCTAGCAGGAGCAGCTCATTGGGCTTCCCCGCATTGGCACCTCTACTAACTCTGTGACTGTGCTGATTTGTGTCCTGTGGAAGCTCCACTTGCATTTACAATTAATTACAATAATTAAAATTAAGTGGTGCCTCCTGTGTGGGAATTTTCCAGTCCCTGGTAGAAGCTTCCAAATATTTCTTCTTTCTCAAGAGCACCCTCTGCCGGTCAGTTCTCAGAAGGCACCACATCACCATGTTTACCTCTGCAGATGGGCTTTGCTGCCAGAAAGACGCCTAAGAGGATTTTGATCCAGAGCCAAAGGTATTTTGGGTATTGTGCCCATGTCTTGTCAAGTTCATGAGCATTAACATCTGAGGATACAGACCTTCTTCACTGCAGGGCTTGATGGGAAGACAAAACTCTCTTTGAATATAAATATCACCAGAGCAACCTGTTAATAAGGCAAAGCTGAGTTCATTGATTACCACTGTGAGGAAGTCTGATAGTGTCTCAGTGGGCGAAGGGCACAATCTGATATATTATGGCCTTGAGGCCTGGTTTAGGTGAATATTTTAAAGAGTGAGAGGGAGGCTTAATTAGGATTGAAATTGTTAGGATTGGTGGACCCAGCAAGGCAAGGTGAGTCTAGGAATGTTGACGACTTGTCAGGACTTTCTGGAAATTCCTGCAATGAACCATAAAGATTTGCAACTTTCCTCTTCTAGGGTAAGAGTCTCTGAAATAATAAAGTTATGCTAATGAAGGCAATGGCATAGTAAAGATATGTTAATAAGCTGGGGGGGGGTAGTTGGCTCTTCCTAGATCAGGGGTTCTTAACAAGGGGGTTAAGCTTGAATTGAAATTAAAAAAAAAAAACATTATTAATTCAAAAATTGAATTGAATTGAAATTCAAAAAAACATTATTCTTGTGGGGATGTGCTGGTGTGGGTGTGATATATTTATTAAATAATACACAGGTATAGTGTGGTTTTCACCTGACTGGCACAGGGGTCCATGGAACAAAAAAGGTAAAGAACCCCGGCTCTAGAAGAACCAAGCTTTCTAAAATGGTCGGGGTTGTCTGAGAGGCCCAGTGTGGATGGGGTGTTGGCCTAGCCACACCCTGCACCCTGGTGACTTGAGGCAAAATGTCAGGCTGGCTCCAGGCTTCCAGCTTTGTTAACGGTGAAATTGTGTTCATAAGTCTTTTTTTTTTTTTTTTTTTTTTTGGTTTTTGGGGGAAAAATAAAAATATTTAAACAAAAAATACAAACATTTGAAAAATGATATATAAATATATATGCATATATGTGCATTTGCTTACAAAAATGTTATTTATATATATATATAAATATATTTTAAGAGGTGCTTAGATTACCCAAAATATTACACGGAACCCACTGGGATTCCCATGTCTTTGAGTGTGTTTTGGATGTGGGAAGTCTGCAGCTATAAAGTCAGGAAAAGGGTTGATGTCTGTAGGCCTCTGTGAAGCTGTTTTAACACTCAGTGTCTGCGTTAGTTCCCAAGGGTGCCAAAGCAAATGAGATACCCCCTGCCCCCTACTGGGGGGGGGGAGCTCTGCAGAGACCTCGTTAAAAAGCTATGGAAGGGACCTTGAGGACAGCGCTGGGTGTAGGGAAAGGTCAGGGAAGCCTCCTCAGAGTTGACATTAGAACTGGGACTCAAGGGGTAGTGGTAGGAATTCACTGGGCTGGGAGGGGAGGGCCTAGGAATCTGTTCCCAATCATGAGTGCAGGCGTGTGGCTGGGGTCCAGTATGTTTTGGGAACAATAGCCGGAAAGATAATTAGAGGCCAGATTGTCAAGGACCTTGTTTGCAAAGGTATTGAACTTTATCTGGAAGGTGGTAGGCAAGTCCCTGAAAAGGTTTGATTTGCTATTTAGAAATTCCAGTCAGACTGCAGGGTGGTAGGTGGGTACAAAAAAAAAAAAAAAAAAAAAAAAAAAAAAGGACTAACCAACCCAGAAGCTGTTGTCACAGTAATAGAGGGAGGAGCTTCATTAGGAAAGTGGTTTTGAGGATGGAGAAGGGGAAAGAGACTCACAAGGAAAAGGCAGAATCATTGTGCCTTGGTGATCTACTGAACGTGAGAATGAAGAAGAAAGAGAGTTTTTTAGCTTGGATAACCAAAGAGGCTATGTATGGTTCAATGAGCTGAGAAGGGAAATACAAGAGAAAAGTGGATTTATTGAGGGAGATATCTTCAGCTTTGGACATATTGGACATGAGGTACAGAGGATGGGACTATCCCAAAAAACAGAATTAGAGTTTCTCTGAGAGGTGAGGTTTGAACAGATAGGTTTGTGCTTCACTGGCAGGTAGGGAGCTGAAACTATGAAATCACCAAAGGAAAAAGTGTAAGTTGAGGATAGAGATTGTCTGGCTGTGAACCTACAGAATAGATTGTGCCAAAGTTTTATGAGTACTTAAGACCAGAAAACAAAGCAGGCCACTCTGTATAGCAAAATAGCAACTGTTTATTGGTGAACTTACAAACCGGGAAGCTGGTCCTGGGCAGCTGCAGGATGTTCAGAGTAGCACTCCACATTGCCCAGTAGGTTAAAGGGAGTTATATTGGGGTAACAATTGAAGCACAGAGCCAAGTCAGGATTTGCAAGATTGTAAGCATGTCTCTTTGAAGTTACTGACATATAACAGGAGTGGTTCTAGTACAGATAGCTAACATGTGTAGGAATTGCACATGTGCTTTAAGATGTACCTATATGAGTAGGGGTCTGTGTTGCTTTATCTAGGTATTTATGACTTCTCTAGTTTATGGCCTCACATTCCATCCCTCAAAAAAACTCACTGCTACATTATACATGCCCCTCTTCCACAAATATCCCTGAGTGGCAATTGATGGGCACATCTGGAGGTAGACTCCACAGTAACAATATAAGATATATATACCAATACCTATGCCAGCTAATAATGTCAAGAGGAAACTTAGTAAACTCCAGTCTGTTAGGTTAAAAGGCAATACTATTCAAGGCATTCCATCTCCGGCAGAGGTTAGCAACTGTCCACACAACCAGGGGTCAGTCGGGTTATGAGTTGCAGCCACTTCAGTTGCCCTCTTCAGGAATTCATTTTCTTCTGCTATAAAGGTTCGATACACTAGCCTAGGGACAAAATACAAGATGTTTAGTAGGAATTAACATGGAACATTCATGACCATTCAGTAATACACAAGTTACAGGCCCATCTCCTGACAAGGTAGTTCCTAACATTGGCTTCTTCCCTGGGGAGGTAGACCAAACTTTAGCCCCCAAGGGTTCTATGGCATCAGGTAGGTCGGTATATAAAGGTGCTTGTGTATTAAGACATAAGAGGAGCGTGACTTCAGCCCCATCCTCTATAGAGGAAGCAGCTGTAAACTAAGGCAATGGGGATCTTCTACATATAGAGTTATTGCTAATTCCTCTTCTTGTCCCCAAAGATTAAGAATGCCTATCCACTTGGCAGGCATTTTCCAGATTAAGCTCCACCAAATTTGGTGAGTGACATTGGGTATGGCCTATGGCAATCTCAATACCAGTCCCTGTTCTGATTGGCAGAATACCTTGTTCTGATATTACTTCTATTCTTATTGCTGATGGAGTACACATCGGGATCCTGAAACGTTCATGTGCTGAGGTTTGTCCAGTTGATGGTGCACTATGTGTTAGCCTAATTGCTTTCTGTAAATAAGGTGCCCACTCATACAATGAGTGGTTTGGAGATAACTACTGCAGCTGTTGCTTTAAAATACCATTCTTCCTCTCTATCAGGCTAGCGGCCTGGGAGTTGTATGGCAGATGAAAATGCCAGGCAATTGTTGAAGCTTGATTTGCTCATTGACATCAAAAAGCCTGCAGAACTCCTGAAGCAGTATCTACACAAATTAGTGCATATTTTCGTCCTTCTGACAGAGGAAGGGGTCCTATATAAGTCTATTTGCCAGCGTGGTCCAGCCTGTATTCCCAGTGGTATCTGCCTGTATTACGGGGTAGGAGATGCTTCTTTTGAGTGCATGTTGGACAGAACTCACAGACCGTAAGCACATTGCTATATTTCTTTCTTATTTTTTTTTTAAGTAAACTTCATCTCAACTTCAAAAAATAAACAGACAAAATGTAGCTTAACAAAATACAGAAGCATTATTTCAAAAAATTCTGTCCAGGCACACTTATCTCATTTAATTATAAAAACGAACTCAATTGTTTCTCTAGTGTTCAGAAAGATACGTAAATGAGCATAGACTGGTTAAATGACACAACCAAGGTCTCCTTGTAATGAAGAAAATGAAGAAAAAATACTTTATCATATTCATATCTCATAAAACTAAATCCTATATTATTTTTTTACCTTTAGCTTTTTTTTTTTTTTTTTTTTTTTTTTTTTAATTTTTTTTTTTTTTTTTTAATTTTTCCCCCCCCTGCTTGTGCTCGCTGGGTCAGCCAACCACGCCGTGCGGGCGGGCCTGCCCTCACCAGGAGGCCCCGGGAACCGAACCCGGGGCCTCCCATATGGCAAACGGGAGCCCTACTGATTGAGCCACAGCCGCTTCCCACCTTTAGCTTTGATATAATGCCTTCTTTGCCTTGCTACAAAAGTGTTGCACTATTATTGTTAACTATAGTCTGTAAGTTATGTTAGTTGTATTTTTCCCATGTGTCACCACATTCTTAAACCTTGTAGTAGAGGAACATTTTTGTATTTATATTTTTATTAATCACAATCCTCATCTATCACCAAAATCATTATGTTATACCGTCCTTAGACTATCCTCTAGTTGTCTTCTAATTAACAGTAACTTCCTTAAACTACTCCATTCAGCCACAATCACATTTATAAATCAGCAGTGTTAGTTATACCCACCGTAATATGCTACCATCTACTCAATCCATTTCCACATATTTATAATCAACCTTATTAAATATTCTACATACATTCAGTATCAGCTCCCCCTTCTCAACCCACATTCTGTCTCCTATTAACCTACACACTCTATAGTTTAACTCCATATTTAGTTTCTATCAGTACGACCATACAATATTCGTCCTTTTGTGTCTGGCTTATTTCACTCAACATAATATCCTCAAGATTCATTCATGTTGTCATGTACTTTGCCAGTTCATTTCTTCTTACAGCTGAATAGTATTTCATAGAGTGTTTATACCACATTTTGTGTATCCATTCATTGGTTGCCAGGCACTTAGGTTGTTTCTATCTTCTAGCAATTGTAAATCATGTCGCTATGAATATCAGTGTACAAATATCATTCACGTCCTTGCTTTCAGTTCTTCTGAATATATTCCTAGTAGCAGGATTGCCAGATAATATGGCAGTTCTATATTTAGCTTTCTGAGGAGAGGCTGCACCATTTTACCAACAGTGAAGGAGTGTTCCTATTTTTTCACATCCTCTCCAGCACTTGTAGTTTTCTGTTTTTTTGTTTTGTTTTGTTTTTTTTTAATAATGGCCATTTTGTAAGGTGTCAGATGAGATCTCATTGTAGTTTTGGTTTGCATTTCCCTAATAGCTAGTGATGTTAAGCAATTTTTCATGTGCTTTTTGGTCATTTGTTTATCTTCTTTGGAAAAAATGTCTATTCAAGTCTTTTGCCCACTTTTTAATTGGGTTGCTTGTCTTTTTGTTGTTGAGTTGTGTGATCTCTTTATATAACACAGAAATCCAACTCTTGTCAGATATGTGGTTTCTAAAAATTTTCTCCCATTGAGTAGGCCACATTGCTATATTTCAAAGGAAGATATAATCTTTTTTTTTTTTTTCAGGAGGTACCTGGGATTGAACCCAGGACCTTACACATGGGAAGCAGGCACTCAACCACTGAGCTACACCTGCTCCCCGGAAGATGTAATCTTTTACCTAATTCCTATACAGTCTTAAGACCCTTATATCCCAATTTATGGTGTAGCCAATCTGCTTGGTCATTGTTTTTATCAACCCATATAATTTTATTTAAGGTATCAGCTTCAAAACTTCCCAGAAGCATGTATGGGTTGTTATGTGCCAGACTGTTATTTTGGCATTGGGGCTTTGGGCTCAAACCCATATATTTTCCCACAGGGCTTTACCCCATATGTCTTTACTGGCTATGGTTCCTTTCTCCTATTGCCACTGTCCCATCCAAAGTGTCAGACCATGATACATGACCCAGCTATTGGTGCATATGGAGATCAGTATAGTCTCATGGACTATACCCATCCAGATGTCTTGTAACTCTGCCCATTGACTGCTGTAAAGTTCTCCTTCATCCATCCCTAAGGTATCCACAGTTATTTGAACTGCTATCTGTGCCATCAGGGTGGAGGGTATGGTTGTCCTCTGCGAGAACCATCAGTATACCAGGCATCCTATGATGGTGCCTACACTCTCTATTGGCATTACTTTATCAGTGGCATGGATGGTGTGGGGGAGTTTGGATTCTCTACATATGTAATTGGCCCTAATAATTTATGTAACTCCTCAGATAGTGGGGCTAGAAAAGAGAGAATTCTGTTGTTATAAATAAGCATGCTGTTTTTGTAGTGTGCTAGCTTGTACATAAGCACTTCTGGACTGAATACAAGTGTCTTTGACCCATCCACTTATTGACAAAGATGTTCGCCTATTTATTGGCAAAGTCACTCTTATAGGCTCAGTTTGCTTAAAAGCTAACAATTGTTTTTCAATAAGACTATGCCATTGTTCTGTTCCTTTCCATAGTTGAGACAAGAACCTGAGTGATACTTGTTTCCCATTTTGTTTTTGTCACAGGTCCCACCCAAACCCTTCTGGGTAGCTGGCAACATCCAATTCACAACTTTGCCCTGCTTTTAGAGTACCTAGAGACTGGAAGTATTTTACAGCTATTTCTGCTTGTTGGAATGCTTGCTGGGCCTCAGTGTCCCAATGCCATTGAGCCCGCTTTTTAAGCAATCTATATAATGGTCAAAGTATTTGAGCTAGGTGGGGCATAAAGGGTCTCCAGTAATTTAATAAGCCAACAAAAGCTTGCAGTCTCTTTACAGTGCAGGAGTTGGACACATTTGTATTTTATCTATGACCACGGCCCTAAAGACCTTTGTCTTACCTGATCAAACCACCCATAGGAATTTTACAGACTGTCTGAATCCCTGGAACTTGGCATTGTTGATGGCCCATTCTCAGCTCATTAAAGAGCACTGTAATTGATAATTGTGGGGCCACCATTTCTAGAGATGCATTACTATAAGAAGTAAGCATAATGTAGTCAATATAGTGAAACACTGGAACATCTGGTAGCTTTTTCCATCTTGATAGATCAGCTGCCACCATTCCTTGACAGGTGGTGGGGCAACCTGGAAAGTCCGTGCTGCCCTCCCCCAGGTAAATGCAAATTGATTTTGGGTATCTTCAGCTAGTGGGATTCTGAAAAAGGCATTAGCTAAGTCTAATGCATAATGGAACTCTCCTAAGTCATCGAGAAGCATTGCAATATTAGGCATTGCTATGTGAACAGCAGGAACAACCTTATTTAACTCTCAGTAATCACCCGTCACTCTCCAACTACCATCAGGTTTTTTCACCAGCCATACAGGACTATTTTTTTTTTAAAGATTTATTTATTTATTTTTATCCTGGGCTGTTGCTCAGGTCTCTGTGGTTGAACAAGAACAGATGAATGGTGCTGAATGGAGCAGGGCTGAGAGGAGGCCTCTTAGACAAGCCTGACCATCTTAGGAAGCTGAGAACCCAAACCAGTATCCACACCCAGCTTATTAACATATTTTTACTATACATTTCCTTATTAGCATAACTTTACTATTCCAGAGACTCTTTTCCTAGAAGAGAAAAGATGCAAATCTTTATGTTTCATTGTAGGAATTTCTGGAAAGTCCTACCAACTAGAGGTTAGAGGTGTGATATGCAAAATATTTGGGGGCAGTATCAGTAAGGAAGGAACACCAGTCAAACAGCACCAGTCATGCTGTTTCCCTCCCTGCTCCCCCCACCCCCATCCTCTGTTTATCTCAGCTGAATCCCAGGCCTCATGCAGGGACCTTTATTTCCACATGAGGCCATGCATGCACTTTTATTTGTGTGTGTGTTTAAAGTGTTAATTTGGTATATATTAAATGCTTAATATATAACACAACTTTTACAAGGTTGGGCTTTCCTTGATTTTGAAAACAAACTTAAAATTAAAAAGTAGAAATAATCTGACCTCCCTCAACTTCAGGGAGACCCTGATGGTAGTAGGCAGGGTTTTACATGGGTTCTCAGTTTCCCTTCCAAGTGGGCTGCTTCCTTCATTATTCCAACTCTCAAGGGCATTCTTTTCCAAGGACAATGACTCATGGCTGGAAGGACTCCGTCCAGTAGTCTCATTAATAACATATCTTTTTGAACCTTTGGTTAGTACTAGAGTTGATAGGTGTATGTCCAAGAGACTTAAATCCTTGGGCTGTCCAAGTACCAGTTGGGCCCTGAATCTCATCAGATTTGCAATACCTACTCTCCAGTTCATTGGACTCACCCAGGACAATTAACAAGGAGATAATGATTGACAACGATCATCGCAAGGAACAGAGAGTCTGCAACTGCAAGCAAGATCATTCCATCCATCTGTCCCAGAGGATCTACGCCTCCTCTCAATTAGAGGCTGAGTTGGCATCACCATCCCAGAATCCTCAGGATTGGGGAATGAATGGTAGACTAGAGTAGACTTACTGTTATTCTACTATAGACTTATTGTGATCTTAGCAATGGAAGAACTCTTGATGTGGAGGCAGTGGCCACTGGAGATTCTGAGGGGAGGGAAAGGGAAAAATAGGTGTAATTTGGGGGCATTTTTGGGACTTGGGAATTGTCCTGAATGACATTGCAATGACAGATACAGGCCATTGTATATCTTGTAACAACTTAAAAAATGTATGAGAGAGAGTGTAAACTACAATATAAACTATAATCCACACTTAGTGGCAATGCTCCAAGATGTATTCATCAATTGTGGCAAATGTACCACACTAATGAAGGATGTTGTTGATGTGGGAAAAGGTGGGAGGGCTAGGGAGTGGGGCATGTGGGAATCCTCTATATTTTTTATGTAACATTTATATAATCTAAATTTCTTTTTCAAAAAAATAATAAAATAAAGTATATTAAAAATGAATAACACATCTCTCAGGTCTCTCTAGTCTCTGGAGCCCTTCCTCCCTTTTTTTTTTTAGCCAGGAGTAGATTCAGGAATTGCCATGTCTTGGGTGGAAACGTACCAAGTTCAAAGAACATGCAGATTCTAACTCCAGGGCCTTTTCATGTGCTTCTCCAAGATGTCTGAGATGTTCACTAAGATTCAGGTAAGACATTCAGATTTGGACACTAGTAAATTTAAAGCTATGGTTTTCTTCCATTAGTCAGATTTTTCTGTGGCTTTCTAAAATATAGAGCTCAAGTTTTAAGGCTAAATTCCTGAGAATTCCTGAGAATGAAACTAGGAACCCAAAGAGGTTTTGTTCCTATCTCTGCCACCAGTGCTCTATAACCAACTGAATGACATCATTGATTATTTATTGAAGAAATTCAACTTCACAACTGTGTGTTGAAAGCTTGCTCCATATAAGACACTATGCTGGTACATATGGGAAAGAAAGTCCTTGGGCTCCTGAAGTTTAATATCACCTGGGGCATGATGATATGGTGGTCATAATACAATGTCAAGGGGATGACAGTCAACCTGTGTTCCAAAGGGCCTCAAAGCAGAAAGACCATAATAGGTAAAAAGGGTCAGGAAAGGTGTCTCCTGGCAGAGGTGGCATTTGAAAGGGCCTTGAAGGATCGGGAGGTCTTTTGAAGGTAGGCATGATAGCGAGGGATGGAGAAGGAAGGGAAGGTAGACAGTGATGAGCACAGCATTCCAAGTGGAGGGAGCAGCACAAAGGCACAAAAGCAGAGAAGTCTGGGAATTGTTTAGGGCAGCACTTAGGTTTGTCACTGATCCATAAGGAGATAAGTACAGAAGCTGAGGAAGCGTTTAAAAAGCTTATCTATAGCAATTTGATGGAGTAATTTTATTTCTGTTGAAACTAACAACAAAAAATATTTGAGCTTCTATTATGTGCGTCTTTTTAATTTCATGTTTCTGGTGTTTCATTTTTATTGTATTTACAAAAGCATTGTTTTTCACAGATTGGAAATTTTCAAACTGATCTTTCATTTTCATCACAGTTTGAGAAGCAGCGTGGTTCAGGGAATGTGAATTCTCTAGCTCCATGTGGCATAGGCGGTAAAGCATAATTGGATAAAGTATGCTTGAAAAGGTGGATTGAGGTGTATTGTGGGTTTCTTTTATTTTTAAAGGAAAGGGGTGGTATAAGCCTATTTGTGGACTCACAGAGAGCATGGAGGAGATGGGAAAGGGTGGGAGAAGAGAATGGAATATGTGAAATCTGCTGATTTAGAGTGTTGGCTCAAACTTTTTTGTTTTACCAATTATCACAGATCAAAGGAAACACATCTGCAGATCACATGTGGGCCATGAGTTTGCAATCACTGATGCAGTCAGATAGGGCTGAGCCACTCAGTTTCACATGCCACACTGTGGCAGAGCAGCAGTGCTATGGCCCCATGGGACCCAGAGACCGAGGAGATGGAGCTGGTGACACTTGGTGCAGGAGCAGTAGGAGGTTTCTGTATGACTGTGAGCAGCACAGCCATGACACAGAGAACCCGTGGACCTGGCTGTAGATATAAGACGGGCACAGCAGCGACCTGTGGTCCAACATCCAAAGGCTGGACAGAAATGAGAATGTCCCAGGGGAGGCCAGTATACAGAATAGGTTGATGAGGGTCTGCACTGGCTACTCACTTCTTGGCATTTAGGTGTAAGCCCTGGAGAAGGAAAAACAATCCTGCATTGACAGTGATTGTGTTTCTGCCATGGTGGAAGGGAGGTTCAAAGCAGAAATGAAGTTCACTTTTGTGGGCAGTTTTTATACCACTTTCTCCAGCAATGCTTTGAATGCACAGACTGGGGCCCACTTTATTTCCAGGGATGCTATCAAAGACTACCCATTATCAGAAGAGAATTGATACTTTTTTTTGAAAATCCAATTCCAAGTCTTTCCTGACTGTGATGAAAGAGTGTGAAAATGGCAGCAGCTGCAGAGACGAGCACACATGCCGCTGAGCTCTGAAGTCCAAGGCTACCATAAAGTTGGGCTCATTGGGGAAATAACTCAAACCCTCATTAACAATCTAAATTATTTATTCCTACATATTCATTAGTAGGACCAATGAGGTCAGGTCTTGTGTTCCACAAACGCCATCAGGAAGATTCTGTGTGATTATGGATGGAAAGCAAAGGATGAGAGAGAATGCTTTTCCTCAGCATTTGCTAATACTCATGCCTGGCATTGAATATCAGCTTCTGAACACGAAATTCCCAGGAGGCTGCTGCTCTCATTTTAAAAACTAAAGTAGAAAGGACCCAGCAAACATGAAAAATAAAGAAAAGCAAGATATACAATTGGTTATGAGTATAAAGAGCAAAACTTTTATTCTTTATTATCAAATCCCAAAATAATAGCACAGTTACAATATTTCCCAGGGAGCTTCTTAAAATAAAAAGTACAGAGGGAAAAATACCATACTTCCTCTGGGCCGAGGAGAGGAATCAGAGCCAGCAGCTCACTGGAAAATAGGGAAATCTGGTTGAGTTTTAAAAAATCACAGTAGTGGAAGTAGGAATATGTGTCTTGGCTGATAGCAGCTATATTCCTCCCTACCTTTCTAGTGTGCTCTTTCTCTCAGCCTAAGAATTTATTTTACTGTAATTGAAAAATGATCCAGATGGTTATCTAGCTCTTCCAGCAACACTGAGTAATAAATGGAAAGTTTGAAGGTGAATAGTTCATATGGATGACTCTCAATCACCCATAATGATGGCTGAAAAGAGAGTAAAAAGTAGGTGGAAGCATTTAACTCCCTGTATACACTAAACTATACTAGACAACGTGCAAAGCTTCTGACATAATACATTGCCACCCACCTAGGCCACTGCATTAGTCTCCTAACCGGTTACCCACGCTTTACCAGCTACATTCTACCTTCCACACAGTAGTCAGAGGGATCTTGAAATACAAGTCATAGCTTGTGCCCACTCCGCACCCCCCCCCCCCCCATTTAAAAACCTTTAGTGGCTTTCTGTTGCACTTAGAATAAAATCCACACTTCTCACCATGGTCTCCAAGGCCCTGCTGACCTGCCCTCTCTACCAGCACTCCCTCCTTTCTTACCAACCCCCAACCACCCCACTTGCTGCCCTCGTACCACCCTGGTCTTCCTTCAGTTCCCTAGTATCGAGCCCCATCTTGCCAAAGGGCTTTTGTCTCATGCTGTTTTCTCTGCACTTTCTCTCATTTGGCCATCCAGTAATAACTCATATTTTATGACTCAGCTTAAATGTCATCTCCTCCTAGAGACCTTTCCTGACCACCCTATCTAAAGCAGCTTTCTTCTTGTTCATCATGATCTCCCTTGCCCTGTCTCATTGTTTTCTGCCTCCCCATTGGGCTGTAAATTCCATGAAGGTGAGGATCATGCCTGTCTTCTTCATCATTGTATCTCAAGTGTCCAGCATGGTACATAGTAGGTGTTCAATAAATATCTGCTGAATGAATGAATGGATAGATGAATCATTTCCAACCTCAGTCTGTACCCAGGTCTGACTTCCTAAATTAGCCCATTTCTACCCAAGGCTTTACATGTCATATGAGCACAGAATGGTCCATGAGATTTTGAAGCATAAGGTGGAGTATCTTGAGTTCCTCCATCAAAATAGAATTTTACTTAAAATGTCCACATTTTTTGAGAGCCATGGGGAATCATGGGAAAATCTAGAAAAAGTTCACATTTTCCTGACTTCTCTACAGCTTGCAGGCTGAACTCCATGGCTGTAGTTTTGCAGGGAAGAGCCCTGGAAAGTCTGGCCCCAAAGTGAGGCCTGCATTTGGAGCCCATCCAGAGGCAGGATGATGCCTTTTACAAGATGATCGAAGGTCCTTTGAGAAACCAGGTTTCCCAGTACTACTAAGATCCCTGCAATAGCAGCACCTGCCTAACTCCTAGCACCTTTAGAAAAAGACTCATTCTCAGGAGTTTGAAACAAAGGGAAATTGCCAAGCCTTTGTGGGAGTCTAAAAGAGGTGGTAAATCTGACTGAGGGCCCACTGGGGTGATGCAGAGAGAGGGACAAGAATAGGCGTGCTCACAGGAGATCTAGAAAGAATATAATCTGTCTGGCTGTATGGTCATAACTATATGAAATCATCATTTCTGCCTTATTTATTCCCTGCTTTCAAGCATTCATAGATGGCTTTTCTACAAATTTTAGGTAAAGTCTCTAAAGAATCCTATCACCTAAATGTTGGTCTCCCTTGCCCTACCTCAAGCCCTGCCTCTCCAAACCCTCTCCTTTCTGCCTCTGAGATATATCATGTTCCTGATTTTCCATATCCTTCCAAAAACTTTTCTCATAACCTATGACTCTTCTTCTATTTCCACTTGAATACGAATAATGGATATTCCTAAAATGAAGTTTTCAGCCCTCTTTTCTTTCCTTGTTTTCTCAGGGGGCTTGTATTTATCAGGGTTCTCCAGAGAAATAGGATTGACAGGATATATATGTACATGTGCATGTATATGTAAATATTAAGAGATTTATTATAGGAATTGGTTCACATGACTGTGGGGATTAGCAAGTTCAAATTCTGTAGGGCAAGCTGCAAGTTGGAAATGCTGACAAAGATGATGCTGAATTCCCTAGGAGAAAAAGGGTTGGCTGAAGTAGAGATAGAAATTCTTTCTGACTTCTGAAATCATCCTTTCTGGCTTTAAGACCTCCAAATGATTGGGTGAAGAGACTCCTCTCATTGCCGAAGACACTCTCCTTTGTTGGTTGTAGATGCAATCAGCTGTAGATGCAGTCAATTATAGATGCAAATCCATCTATGAAATACCCTTAGGGCAGGGGTTCTTAACAAGGGCTCCATGAACTTGAACTGAAATGAAAATAAACATTATTCTTGTGGGATGTGCTGGTGCGGGTGTGATATATTTACTAAACAATACACAGTATAGTGTGGCCTTAGTAAGGGGTCTGTGGTTTTCACCTGACTGGCAAAGGAGTCCATGGAACAAAAAAGGTTAGGAACTTCTTCCTGCCTTAGGGTAACAATCAGGCCATTGCTTGCCTGACCAAACAACTGGATGGCATAACCTAGACGAATTGACACACGAACTTAACCATCAAAGAGCTCATTCTTTCTAATGGTTTCAACTCTGACTTTTTGCTGAATATTCCTCAATTGATATCTCTAGTCCCATCCAGTCACTCAAATTCATTCCTAAGTCTTAGGAGTGTTTATGGGATATATCTACCATCACCTCAAAATCAACAGGTTTCAAACTTGATTCTTCAGTTTCCCCAAAGGTTCGTCTTATCAGTGCTTCTGTTTCTGTAAGTGTATCCACTGTTCTTCAAGTCTCTGATGTGTGACATTCCAGAGGTCACCAATAAGCTTTCCATTTCCTTCTCATCCTACATTAAGTTGGCTATGAATTCTGTGGATTGTTTCTTTTAAATCTTTCCAGAATCTGTCCTTATGTTAGTTAGGTGTATTTCAGTTGTATGTAACAAAATTCCAAACCAACCTGGCTTAAGGGGAATTTATTGACTCAAATATCTGAAAAGGTACAGTCAAGTCATCACAAGATGTTTTCAGGACAATGTCTCTTTTCACCACTTGGCTCTGTTTCTTTTATCCTGGTCTTGTTGTCAGGCAAGCTTTCCCCCTGCAGTCTCAAGTGTGGAAGATTAATGTTTAATGTTCCTTGTGTGTTTAAAAAAATTCCTACTCATTCTTATTACATTTCTACCAATAAAATTGAGCTGTCCAGTCTGCTTTTTTTGAACTTCCAGAGCCTGACCTTAAAAACAAAAACCAAGCCTTCATAATTAACAAAAAAATTCTCAGAAATAGATGTAAGAGTAGTTCTCTTACATTTGATATTACAATTTGATAATACCATGTTAGAATATCAACATTGTTTTTCTGTGCAATATAGAGACTTTTGTGGATATTCTTAAATGTTACAAACTTGTCCTGATCTCTGCCTTTGGAAGAATAATTTGAACAAAGGGATCTAGTAAAACTGCTAAGACTATAAAAATTGTTGCAAATTGTGAAAATGATCTTCAAGGCAACATGTTCTTTGATTAGCTGTCTTACTTGATAATGTATTGCCCTGGTGATAGTGTTGAAATTGATACCTCTTTATTTCTGAAACCAAAATATTGCAAATATTTTAGACTTTGTGGGCCTTCCAGTCTGTGTTGCAACTACTCAACCCTGTCCTTACAGCACAAAAGCAGCCAGTAAGCAAACGAGCAGGGCTATATTCCAATATAACTGTATTTATGGACGCTGAAATTTGAATTTCATATAAATTTCACATTTCACGAAGTCTTACTCTTCTTTTGATTTTTTTTTTTTTTTTTTTTTTTAAGATTTATTTATTTACTTTATCCATTCCATCACCACCCCTTCCCCATTTGCTGCTCCATGTCTATTCGCTGGGCAATTCTCTGTCTGCTCTCTGTCATCTCTTCTCATTGTCCTCCTCCAGTCTTTACCAGGATTCGATCCTGGAAACCTCCAATGTAGGAGAGAGGTGTTCTGCCACCTGCGCCACCCCGGTTCCCGGTCTTCAGAGCTTTTGGAGCATCTCATCCCGTCTCTCCCCTGCGTTTCCCTCCTGCTATGTCATCATCTTGCTGCGTGGCTCCCAGGGCCTGGTGGCTCACCAGCACACAGAGCCCAGCAGCCCATGTGCCTTCTATATATATATTTTTAATTTTACCAGGAGGTCCCGGGGATCGAACCCAGGTCCCTCCATATGGCAGACGGACACCCAACCATTTGAGCCACATCCGCCCCCCTCGATTTTTTTTCAGCCATTTAAAATGGTGACAACCATTCTTCTCTTGCATTTGCACTGAATGATCTGTCTGGAAATCTCTTTCCCCAGGTATTCAGATGGCTAACTCCTGTCCTTCCTTCAAGTCCTTGTTCATACTTCACTTTTACAAAGTGGGCATTTTTGCTACCCTGACCAACCTCTCTTAAAATGCAACCCACATGATATTCCACTGTTCCTACCATTCCCATTCTCAGCTCCTTATCTCCCTTACCTTGTTATGATTTTTCCAGAAGTACTTTTCACCTTCTAAAATACTAAATAATTTACTTACTGTTTATTTTATAGTTTGTCTTTCCTTGCCAGATGGTAAGCTCCTGAGGGCAAGGATTTTAGTGTATAAGTTCACAGATGTCTCCAAAGTGCCTACAAGACTGCCTGGCACGTAGATGACACTTAAACACTTGGCTGAATAATTAAACAGATGGATTAATATCAAACCCCCAATGAACCATTAGACCGGAGCTCAGGTCATTTGATAAATAAAAGTTGGTTTCCCTTTCTTCAAGTGCATAGACGGATTGGGAAATGGAATTGCCTAACACTCAATTTCCTGCTGGACACTTCATTCAGAATAGGCCAGAGGATGCCTTGAACTGCAGAAAAAAAGATCCTCTAAAAAGGTTTTAAAATAAAAATCAGGTTGAATGTTTGAAATCTGCTGTCTTAGTTCATCAAGGCTGCTAAGTCAAATACCACACACTGGTTGGCTTAAGCAACAGAAATTTATTGTCTCACAGTTTTGGAGGCTAAAAGTCCAAAATCAAGGTTGCAACAAGTCATGTCTTCTTCTGGAGTCTGTAGTGTTCTGATGCTGGTTTGCCACAATGCTTGGGGTTCCTTGGCTTGCATCTCTGCTCTTGTCACATGGTCATCTGCCTCATTCTCTGGCTTCTTCTGATTTCTGACTTCTACCTCTGTGTCCAATTTCTTTTATTTATAAGGACTCCAGTAATATGAATTAAAGCTTGCCCTGATTCAATTTTGCCTCATCTAAATAGGATCTTTGAAGATCCTGTTCACGAATGAATCCACACGTTGGTTCATCTTTTTCTTTTTTAAGATTTATTTTATTTTTTATTTCTCCCCACCCCCGCATTGTTTGTGCTCACTGTGTCTGTTTGCTGTGTGCTCGTCTTCCTTTTTTTTCAGGAGGCACCGGGAACTGAACTGGGGATCTCCCATGTGAGAGGGAGGCATCTAATTGCTTGAGCCACCTCTGCTTCCTGCTTTGTTGTATCTCTCATTATGTTTTCCTCCTTGTGCCTCTTGTCACATCATCTTGCTGCATCAGCCTGTCGTGTCAGCCCGTCACGTCACCTCACTATCCTGCTTGTCTTCTCTTGTTGCGTCAGCTCACCTCACCAGCCTGTCGGGTCAGTTTGCTGTCTTGCTTGTCTTCTTTAGGAGGCACTGGGAACTGAACCCGGGACCTCCTGTGTGATAGGCGGGAGCTCAGTAGCTTGAGTCACATCTGCTTCCCCTTGATTCATCTTAACATGTTCAAAGATACTATTTACAAATGGGTTCACAGCCACAGGAATGCAGATTAAAGACTTGAACATGTCTTTTGTGGGGTACATGCTTTGATCCCCAACACCTGTGTTTTAGTTTGCCAACAGGTTGCCAATGCAAAGTACCAGATATGTGTTGGCTTTTATAATGGGTATTTATTTGGGGTAAAAGCTTACAGTTCCAAGGCTATGAAAAGTCCATATTGAAACATCAGCAGAGATGCTTTGTCACCAAAGTCAGCTACTGTTGATCCTGGCATTGTTGCCATGTGAAGCAAGATGGCCACAAATCTCTTCCTGGTCTCTACCTTCCCCTCCAGAATCTACCATCTCTTGGAGCTCAGCTGTGAGCAACCAGGCATAGGACTTGTCTCTTTCTGGGCTTCCTACATCAGTCTCGGCTGTTCCACAGTCTGCCCAAGTACAACTGTAAATGATCAGGCATATAGCAGGGATGGTCTCCTCTTGAGCTGCTCTGTGGGCCCAGCCTCTTTGAACCTCTCCGGGGCTTCTGTTTTCCTGCAGCCCTCTCTCTCACATTGCAGAATCAAATAGGCTGGCTTCCTTTTTCCTCTGTGTATCTGAGCCTCTGTTTTTCCCTTTATATCAGACCCAGCAAGAGGACGGAGACTTAACGTTAATCACTCCCCACTGAGGTAATCCAGTCAAATGGGCCTCACACCCAAAGGAATGGACTAGTTTAAAACATACTATTTCTCTTTTTGGGATTCATAAAATAATTTCAAACGTCCACAACCTGCTATACTTCTTTTCCAAAATTAGCTTTATTCTCTGCTCAAGTCTGATGGGTCCCTTCAGTTTTCTATGTTTTTGAACCTTCCTCTACCCTCCCCACCCCTGGAAGTGGCCAGGGCTGATGACCAGGGATAGTTTCAAGTGGCTGAGAGCTTGAGACTTCGAAATAGAAAGAGTAGGCCAGGAGAAAACAACTTAGTTTTATTTTGTTAAAGGATCAATTGCAGAACAAATTTTATGGGTTGCTTTTTTCTCTCTTTTAACAAAATTCATTATCTGTCATTCCTGTATTATTTCCCTTCCTTGGTTCCTAGGTTCATTTTTCTTATTTATTTATTTATTGGCTAAAATTCCATTAATTATACAACTAGTGTGCACTACAGTATTTGATTATAGCTACTACTTTGACCACATTTTGTTTGAAGCAGGACATTCTTGAAGCTGATTTCCTTGATTGACTCTGTAAGCATCTTAACTGGAAAACATAGATGGTCTTACAGTGCCCCCTTGAAACTGTTTTCTGACTTGGCAGTACATTTTGTACTTCTCATAGTTCATTTATCACTTTCTAACTAGGTTATAAGTATTTATTTACACATTGTTATTTTTGCTACTACACTTAACCTTCTTGAAAATAGAAACTATAACTTATTTATATGTATGCTCCACAGATGCTAACACAGTGTTTAATGAAGGTCTGTTGAAATGAAATGAAACGTGGATAGTTGGCTTCCCATCAAGTATAATATGGCAGGTAAGGCCCTTCTTGAGCTGGCCCCTGCCTTTGTCTATAGTCTCATTTGTTGTTGTTCTCTTCCCTCCTCTGTCCCCAAGCTCTAGCCCCTGTCAGCCATGCTGCCTGCCGCTTACTCCTGGCCTTTGTACCTCTTCTTCCCTCAAGATAAGTCACTCCTTTGACTGTGTGGTAAACTTGTCACCATCTTCAAACCATAGTTCATGCTTGTTTATCTGTTTATCATTTCTCTCCCCCATTATCCCTTTAAACTCCATGAAAATAGGGACCTGGTCTCTCTTGCCCACTGCTATCTTTCTGGTATCCAGAACAGTGTGTGGCACATAGTTGGCACTTGAAAAATATTTGCTCCGTAAAAGAAAAAATTTATTAATAAATTAGAAAAGCCACAGCTCAGCCTTTACCTCCTCTGTGACTCTTTAGGCCAAGGGTTCATAACCTTTTTTGTTCCACGGACCCATTTGCCAGTCAGGTAAAAACCACGGACCCCTTACTAAGTCCACACTATACTGTGTATTATTTAATAAATATTATCACACCTGCACCAACATGTCCCCACAAGAATCATGTTTTTTTGAATTTCAATTCAAGCTCATGGAACCTTTGTTAAGAACCCCTGCTCTAGGCATACATAGGCCCTCCCTCCTCTATGATCCTATTGACTCTTATTCATTCATCAAACATTTACTAAGCCACCATTGAGTGCCGGGAAGTGCTAGGCACTGGGGAAGTAGTTGGAAAGACACAGCCCATGTCCTCAAGGAACTTATAGTCTAGTCAGTAAGACACCGTTAACAAAGGAGATCATACTTCAGAGTGATATGTGCTTATGGCAGAAGTCAGCACAGGCTGATATGGAGGCACCAACGAAAGCCACTAGGTCTGCATTAGGGCTGGGAGACTGTCAAGTTTCCTGAGGAGGTTAACAATTTAACTTAATCTCAAAAGGTGAGGAGTTGATGAAATGAAGATGATGGAGAAAGACATTGCAGGTTGACAGAACAGCAGAAGCAAAAGCAGCCGTGGGGTATGGAAGCATGAGAAATGCGTCCTCTAAAGCAGGTAAGGACTGGATCAGGAAGGGTCTTAAATACAATAAGAAAGTTTTGATTATTTCCAGAAGGTAACAGGGAATCACTAAGCAGACAAAAGTTATGGGCAGAGGGAGCAGATGTAGCTAAGTGGTTAAGCGCCTGCTTCCCATGTATGAGGTCCTGGGTTCAATCCCAGATACTGCCTAAAAAAAAGTTATTGGCAGCTTTTTGTTTTAGAACAGGGGTTCTTTAACCAGGGGTCCGTGAGCTTGAACTGAAATACAAAAATCACTCTGGTTTCTGTGTGGGGATGGGTTGGAGAAGGCAAGACTGGCCCTAGGAAATCAGATAGGCAAATAAAAGTGATGAGGACCTGATTTGACATAGTGTCAGTGGGGTTGGGGAGGAGGTGAGGGATTTGAGAAAGTTAAGAGTGTCAGAATGGCAGAAATTGGTGACTTACTGGATGCCATGAGTGACGGTGAGGGAGAGTAAAGAATGACTCCCAGTATCTGGTTTTAGGGACTCTGGCTGGTGGTGATGTCTGGAAGTATCAAATGGAATTAGAATTGTATGTGTACCTGTGCGGGTCACTCTCAAGTAGTCTGAAAGCATCATACTGCAGGGACCTTGCTTTTACCTATGATGTCGATGACAATGAATGAATGAATTTAAAACACTGTACAGTAAATCTATGATCCAATGAGAGGTATGGCCAAAAACAGAAGTCCTACATAATACTAGTCTCTGCAGGCTGTATCAAGAAGGCGAGGAAAACAAGAAGAATCTTCCTTCTCGGTTGCCTTCTGCCTATTGTACAACTAGAGGGCTGACAATAAAGTTTATTTGAGCGTAGACGTACCCCGACGCTGGCCCCGCCTCCTCAAACGGAGCCGCGATTGGTGGGCTTTCGCCGGGGGCCGCCGTTCCTAGGCTACGATTGGCGAAGGTCGCTGCCATTCCGGAACGTCCCCGCGCCGGCCAGTCCTCTCGCCGCGTCGCGGGTGCCGGAGCCGTCAGCGCCTCCTCGCTTCTCCTCTCCCGGCGGAGGCCCGGGGGACCAGAGCGAGAAGCTGGGACCATGTTCCGACGCAAGCTGACGGCCCTCGACTACCACAACCCTGCCGGCTTCAACTGCAAAGGTGAGGCGGCGGCGCCGGATCGCCCGCATTCTTAACCCGCTCCCCCGGCCTTCCCACCCGGGACCCTTCGCGGCCTGGTGTCCCCTGTGGGCCTCCGGGCCACTTCTCTTTAGGCCTCCACGCATCTCTGCTTTCCGCCGCTCCCCCTCGCGCCGCGCCCCCCAGCCCCGGAGCCCCCTCACGCACTTCTCTGTCGGTCTTGCCACTTTTTCTATTTGGTTAACTCTTGCCACCCTCGCCGTACTCTGTCTTTCTCCGCACACAAAAGGGAAAGCATTCGTCTTCCTAATTTACTCAACTCCACGTCGCAGGGGTAATGGGGCGGACGATACCTGAGCACCTGCTGTGGGCCAGCCCTGTTGAGGAAGGTGCTGTGTAACTTGAAGACAAGTTCACTGTCCCCCAGTAGCAAAGGGATGGGAGGGGGAGTCATTCAGAACACAGGAAGCAGTTACAGATCGAGACAGTAAGCGTGTATAGTAACGTGCTTATTACGTTGTGTGGGCATCGTGCAAAAAAGTTAATAGCAGATGAATGGGGCGGTTGAATTGTAAATAAAAAGGTATTTAGGGTTTCATAGCATTAAAAGTTTAAAAAGTAGTAACACTACTACCCACGATTACTCAACTGCTACCCACTATTACACATTTCCTCCCATAGTTCTTGGTCTCTATAAAAGTTTAAAAGTAATCATTAAGTACAACCTGTGATACTCAGATAGTGTACAGTTCTCTTCAAGACTTTATAATGGAAGCTTAGACTCTGATTTACTGATTGAAAATAATTTCCAAGTAGAGAAAGTGTTTTGGTGATCTATAGAAAAGCATATTTATAGAATTTTGTTTTTCTACTTTGCCTTTTATTTAACCAAAATGGTCAATGGCAACAGAGTTTAGGTCTGGATTTGAATCTTTCAACTTCAAATTTCTCATCTGTTAAATGGGGATATTACCTGCCTCAGAGGGGTATTGGGAAGGATTAAATGAGACAAGGTATGTGCTTTCTCACATATGCAGTTAATGTGCACATACCAGTAATCATTGTCTTATTCTATCTTTCCTGAGTTTTGTTATTTAACTTTATTATTACTTTGCCATAAATTTAACCCCAGAAAGGAACTGTGATATCAGTAACACTTAATTAGCAAACCTATATCTATGTGCCAGGCACTGTGTTTTGTTTTTTCTTTTTCTTTTAATTTTATTCTAGTAAGATATATACAACGTAAATTTCCCCCTTTTAATCACATCACATGTATAATTCAGTGCTGTTAATTACATTCACAATGTTGGCCAGGTACTGTTTTTATCTTTATTTCATTTGTGAACCTTTGAGATAAGTTCTGTTATCCTCATTTTGTAGCTGAAGAATCTGAGCCACAGAAAATTTAGGTGATTCTCCCAAGTTCACATAACCAGTAAGTTGCTCTGGAACCAGAATTTGAACTCAAGCCAGGATTTGAACAAAACAGATATCTGTTGCTCCCGGGGCTGAACTTTCAACTCTCTGTTGTCTCAATTAACTTAATATTTTAGGGTTAAAAAACCCCACAAGACCATTTATCTGTGGAGAAGTAGCTATTCTATCTCGTGCTTCCAATGATTTGTGTGATATTTTTGTTGCAGATGAAACAGAATTTAGAAACTTTATTGTTTGGCTTGAAGATCAGAAAATTAGACACTACAAGATTGAAGATAGAGGTAATTTAAGAAACATCCACAGCAGTGACTGGCCCAAGTTCTTTGAAAAGGTAATGAATTAGAAAGTAAAATAAAAGTATAGATACCTTTCTAAAAATTTAGTAGATAGACAAGCTTAAATTTATTTTGTTCTTTTAAAATTAAAATAATAATGATCAGTGTTAGAAAAGCTGGATTTCAGAGATTTTACTTTTTTTTTTTTTAAACCATAGTTCTTTATAGATTTTAGATCAAATTATATTATCTCTTTCGATCAAGCTTTCAGTATTAGAAAGTGTTTTTTCCTGAAAACATTGTGAGGTTTCTCAAATAAATGGTGGTAAATATTCTGTAAATGGTAAATACTTCACTTTAATTTCATGACCAAAGTCAGAGTTTTTACATTAGATTACAAATGTAGTCATGATATACTTCTAGTGCAATCTCTTATATTAAAAGAGGAAACTATTGACATGCTTGAAAACTAAGATTATGTTATGTTTTTGCTTATATTTAACATACACAGATGTCCCAGTTGTACAATAGAAGTAATCCGAAAAAGATCTGTGTGTATATCATATTTTTGTGGCTTGAATAATTTTTCCATTGATAGTCTAATTTTAGTAACATTTTTACAGGAAAAAAAAAAGGTTTTCAAATTATAACAAAAATCACATTTTAGAATGTCATCACTTATATTAAACATTATATTAAACATTTTCATCAGCTGTATTACTTTGATTAATAAGATATTTTTCTTTAAAAAATGCCGTGAAAAGCAACTAAGCTTTTTATTTTCTTGAGTAAAGTGATTTAGATACCTAACATTTTCTCCTTTGGATCAGTGATATTATAAAATTAGGGATTTTATTTGGAACTGGATTAAATTGTGACTGTGTAACCACTGGTAAATGTTAATCTCACTAGGCCTCTGTTTTCTCACAGAATAGCTTGGAGGTTGTTCTGGATTAGTGGTATTCTACCTAGGATCTGCAAAGGTGTAAAAATTTTCCAAAAGCTTGATGGAAATATTTCATTTTTCTTAATAAGATGGTACACTTAGAAGTTTCTTCCCTTTGGGTTACATAATTGCATCAAACACTTGGTAATATAAATGTTATAAGAAATTCTTAGGGTTTCAAACCAAGGTCTCTTTCAACTCTTAACATTTTTTAGTTCTTTGACTTTATGGTGATAATGAGCTGGATTTTTTTTCTCACAGTATCTCAGAGATGTTAACTGTCCTTTCAAGATTCAAGATCGACAAGAAGCAATTGACTGGCTTCTTGGGTTAGCTGTTAGACTTGAATATGGAGATAATGGTATGTTTTGTGGGGAATATCTGTTTTTAAAGAGAGGAAGAGGAAGGCTGGGATAGGAGGAGTGTAAAGATTTAGGGAACTTACCAATTTGTGTGTTTTTTTTCTTGTATTGTTTTACCTTTTGTTCATTTAAGTTTCATACTTCATCATCTCCCTTTTTAGCTTCTACTTAGAAATTCATTTTTTGTTTATAACCTTTTTTCTGGGTTTAGCAACTTCCCCCCACCCCCCATCTCCAAATTTTCTAAGGAAAGAGTTTTCTTTATTATCACAAGAAGTTAAAAGCACTTTCTGTTGTCTCTCATTGTTAGATATTTCTTTTTGAATTTGGGAATGGTACCTTCTGGAGAATGCAATCAGTTGTCTCCCACAGAGTAACATTACTTTAGTAAATTTACCACCTTGCACAGTCTTCGTGTTTAGAAATTGTTAGCTTTCCATGTTTAGAAATTGTTGTTGATGTCCCATAATTGATGGGATTTGGGAATGCTGGTTGCAGTAGGTAATTTTACAAGAAACAGAAACATAACTCTAATGCCAATATACACTAATACACTAGAGGCCAGAATATTTTTATTAGTGTATTTAATGTTTTATCACAGATACTTCTATTTTTGGGAGCTTTTAATTACGAATGTCTATAATTTAAAAATCTTTCCAGTAAATTCATGTTTCTTCTCATTATACCATCTCCTGCTAGTATCTAAAGGCAAGATCGGATCATCTTATTTTGCCTCTGTTCTCCTTGTTTTATGTTGTTCTCTTTTATTGTAATGTCAGTTCCAGTCCTCTTAATCATTGAATTTGAAGCCTTTTTAATATTTTTTTTACTTCTCCCTTTCCTTCCCATCTGTCCTATCCATCTTTTCCCACATCTCTTGTGTCTTTTCTTCTCCATTCCCACTGCCATTCACCCTAATTCAGACTCTTGCCACTTTCTGCTGAAATTACTGTACTCTCTTCCAAACTAGTCTCCCATTAGCTTTACCCCCTAATCTATCATACACATGGCCTGAGCTAACTTTCTGAAATGTGAATCTGTTTTAGAATGCTATTCGTGGTTTCCAAAGAGTACCTCAAGTTATAGATTTAAAAAATGTCATTGGCTTTACATTTTCTGCAAAAGGGTCTCTAAGCTCTTCCTTGGTCTGGTATTTAAAGTCTTTAATAATTGGTGTCCAGCCAGTGTTCATGTACTTAACATTCCAGCCAAACTAGAATAACACTTTTTGTTTACATCCCTTTTTTTTCTCCGATAGATTTCTTTGCTCACACATATCCCTTGACTAATAAGGCATTTCAGTCTATCTCTATAAATCTGGATCCTACCCATCCTTTTAAGATCCACCTCAGATGCTACCTAGCTACAGTAATGTTTCCCTTTGAAGTTTAATAATTATATCTTTTAAGACATTTTTTGTTTTCCATTTCGCATATGTCTTATTTACCCCACTAAGTTATAAACTGATATTTAACTTTATTTCCTGCATGGTACCTGTATTTCCTTTTGCTGCTGAATCAAATTGCCACAGACTTCGTAGCTTAGAACAACATCAGTCTCACTAGGCTAAAATCAAGTTGTGATCAGGGCTGGTTCCTTTTGAAGGCTCTAGAAGGGAATTCATTTCCTGCTTTTTCCAGCTTACAGAGGCTACCTGCATTCCTTGACTCATGGCCCTTTCCTCTGTCTTCATAGCTAGCAGTATAGCATCTTCCAATCTCTTTCTGACTTTGTTTCTGTTGTCATTTCTTCTCATTCTCTTGCCTCATTCTTAAAAGGGTTCCCTGTGATTACATTGGACCCACCCTGATGATCCAGTATAATCTCCCCGTCTGAGTCCTTAACTTAATCATAACTGCAGAGTTTCTTCTGCTGTGTAACATCACATATTTACAGGTTCCAGAGATTGGGACATGGACATCTTTGGCGTGGGGTGTTACCACTGTAGTTTTTTACACACAGTAGGTGCTTATCAGTTTATCAGTGATGTTTGGAGAATGCAGTAACTTTGCATATACTGATTTGGAGCATCAACGGTTTTTTTTTTGCTGGTGCCTCAAACTTAAATTTCTTACAGCAGATATCTTGAGGAAAGCTTTAATTTGAAATTCTTTTTTTACTTTCAATTTTAATTTAAAAAGAAAATACTTGTCTTTTTCTTTCTTTAGAAAATAAATATTATAATCTTGAGCTTTGTGGCCCTGGTAGTATTAACTAATTTTTAGGACCTTGAGCAAGATCTTTTTATCTACCCTGGTCTGAGTTGGAAGGAAATTGGTGTGAGTTCTTTTGCAACAAAGTATTCTGTAGTTTATCACAAGTATTTTTCAACTCTTCCTAAATTTATTGTCACATCTCAATTTGTTTTACCCTTGTTTATTCCATTTGTCCCATTTTTTAATCCTTCAACTCAGGTTACCTAAGTACTAATAATGGTAGGTGCCTTAGAATTTGTATCCCTACAGTTGACTATAACTCTAAGCACAGTTACTCAATAATGGTCTTTTTTATTTTTTTATTTTTATTTTGTTAATGGTCTTTTTGATGAATAAAAAATATTCAGGAACTTGTTTGTATTTGAAATACAGTAAATTTTTGACATTGGAAAAAAGGAAATCAAAATGTAGGTAAATGGTATCAAAATGTATTAAAATTCTAAACTCAAAAACAAGTTTTTGTTTGAAACTCAGAAATTGTGAAAACAGACTTTAGGAAAAAATGGTTAAGGTAGTAATACTGTCCCTTACCGGTAGGAGGCGCTGATGTTCTCTTGTGGTTTTCCATGAATAATGTTGCATTCTTCTTGACTTTTAAGTTACTTATTTAAAATTTTTATTCTTACTTGATTAAAACGTTGTGAATTTTTTATTATTTGTGCCTTAATATTTTTTTAAAGCTTCACACCAGTTATTCAATTAAGGTGATCTGACTTTTTAAAAAATGTTTTTTGATATAATTTCAGACTTAAAGAAAATTACAAGAATAATACAGTTTTCTTAAATCGATATTCCTCTAATGTTAATATTGTACTTCATTTGCTTTATCTTCTCTATTTACATATATACATACACAGAATTTTTTTTTCTAAACTATTTGATAGTAAGTTACAGGTTGCATATTTTGTAAAAATGACATCGTCTTACATAACCATAGTACAGTTATCAAAATCAGGAAATTTAACATTGGTGCCAAAATGTTATTAATCTGGAATGGTTCCTCAGTCTGTTGATAATTCATGACACTGACATTTATTTTGTAAAATCTCCCTGAATTTGGGTTTGTCAGAGGGAGGGGTTCTTAACCTTTTTTGTTCCACGGACTCCTTTGCCAATCAGGTAAAATACACAGACTCCTTACTAAGTCCACACTGTACTATGTATTATTTAATATATCACACCTGCACCAACACATCCCCACAAGAATAATGGTGTTTTGAATTTCAGTTCAAGCTCTCTGACCTCTGGTTAAGGACTCCTGGGCTCAGGTTTCTTTATGATTAGATTTGGGGTTTGTACTTTTGTTAGGAATAACAAGTAATATTGTGTTCTTGTAAGTGCATCATTTTAGGAGGCACATGATAGTGCTGTGACCCGTTAATGGGTCAAGTTAACTTTGATCACTTGGTTAAGGTTTCTCTACTGCAAATTTAACTATTTTCCCTTTTGTAATAAATATCTTCTGGGGAGATATTTTTAGATTATGTCAATATGCTCTTGCTTCTCAAACTTTCCCCCTAGCTTTAGCATTCATTTCATGGTTCTTGCCTGAATCAATTACTATAATGATGATTGCCAAAAGGTGTTTTTCTAATTCCATTATTTCTTCTACATTTCTTTACTGGCTTTCTACTGTGAGGAGAGGCTTCTCATTTCTCTCCGATTTATTCATTTGTTTGTTTAAATTGGTGTGGATACATGGATTCTTAGGTTATTCAAAGGACCATAATCCCTTTTGTCATCATGTATTTTGATGTTTACATTGTCCCAGATTGACCAGCAGGAGCCCCTTTAAGCAGACCCTTATCTGACTAAATTTAAAATTTTACCTCTTTATCCTTAGTGGATTACATAAGCATTGTAGCCTAAGATGAATTATTGTTCAGTGAATTATTATTATTTTATTGACGAGTTCTTTTAACTATTAAGAATTTTTCATATGAAAGTAATAAAATCTGTCTTTGGAATTCTGGAACTTGAAGTCTCCTTGAAATAGGTTTTAGCTTTATGATGTGTATTTGAAGTGTTGAGTTTCTTCAGAAAGCAATCATAATGTAATTTATACTTACTTTCCTCATTCTTCTGCCCTTTCTACCAAGTTTCAGAAGAGGTTTTAAAAGCAGACTTTTAGTATTATCTAAATGCTTGGCATGTATTGCCTTTAGATATATTATGAAAAGATATTTGTATCAAATATTGCAGTAATCACTTTAGCTTAATCAAAAAGCTAGTCACATTGTCTTATATTCTGTAGCAAAAATAATTTTGATTGGATGAGTCTCATGCTTATAGTCAGTTTGACTCATGAAAATTCAGTAAATTAGCAGTGTTTCTTTAACCTTAACTTGCAATTCTAAAAATTGTATTTTTGTCTATTTTTATAGCTGAAAAATACAAAGACTTGGTACCTGATAATACAAAAAATGCTGACAGTGCAACTAAAAATGCAGAGCCATTGATCAATTTGGATGGTAAATATATAATTAAAAGCATGAAATGGATCATCAATATTTTTTGGTTCCTTAAATGTGTTTTACTTCTTAGAGTGAAGTCCAGGTTCACTGTTACATATAGACAGCATTTGGGTTGAAGTTTTATTCTCCATAAGGTTTTCTTATTGTGAGTTACATTGTACTTTCTCTACCTACAACTGAATATCTGACTGTTAAAAAACCCTATTCTTTTGATTTGGTCATGGTAATTTGGAGGTTTTGATTTGTATTAATCCTGATGGTGAATGTTTGCCTTCCCACATGTATAAAATAATTTTTTTAAATCTAATGATACTATGAGACAAGTGGTAAAATTTTTCATTATTATAAGTCCCAGTTGTCTTTTAGTAATTTTTTCCCTTTTAAAAAGTATGACGACTCTAATTACTTAGATTATGATGATAATGTGTTAAGTATTCTTCTACTGGCTTATTCATTGTGACCTATAATTTATGAGTTATCCTTATGAATTAATAAGCTTCTTGGACACTCCAGAGCAGCTGCTTAGAGAAAAGATTTAGGGAAAACTGTCCATTGAAGAGACTTACGATTAAAATTAATAGCCTTGGGAAGACATGTTAATTAAAATTGCTGCATAAATGGGTCTTGCAGAAGTTACAGGGCAAACCTAATGTGAGCTAAATTAGTCATTTACTGAATTGTTCAATTTGAAATGTATGAACAAGAATACCATTGATCTCACCAATTTACGTAATCATTGATGCTCTATATACTGCTTTGTTTTTATGTTGTCAGAAGTTTTAAAAATTAGGGACTTGTTTGGGGGAAATGAAAAATGTTTTTTGTAAGTTAATATGCATAAAATTTGTCTTAAGTTTGCAAAGCTAGAACTTTTTTGCTTGTTCATTTTTAATCTTTTATAGTAAATAATCCTGATTTTAAAGCTGGTGTAATGGCTTTGGCTAACCTCCTTCAGATTCAACGTCATGATGATTACCTGGTGATGCTTAAGGTCAGTTTCATGTTTTGATTATTGACAGCAATTCTCTCCACACAAAAACACTTCATTTTATAGGAATTCTATTTGATATTTAAATTTATGGTTGGTTACAAAAATACAGTAGAGAAATGTAGGACAGAAAACATTTCATTATTTCATGTCTTTATTATTAGTTTTTTTATTAGAGAAGTTGTAGGTTTACAGGAAAATCATGCAGGAAACACAGAGTCCTCATATACTCCAATCCTCTATCCCTACAATTTTCCTCTTATAAAACACTTTGCATTAGTGTGGTACCTATGTTACAGCTGATGAAAGAATTGCACTGTTAACTTAGTCCATACATTAGAGTTCACTGTGTTGTACCATCATACGGTTGTTGGTTTTTTAAATTATTTTTATGCATTTTAAAAATTTTATTTAAATTTAGGAACATATACAACCTGAAACTTCTGCTTTTAACCACATTCAAGTATGTAATTCAGTATTCTTAATTATATTCACGTTATGCTACTGTCACTACCATCCTTTACTAAAACTTTCCTGTTACCCCAAACAGAAACTTTAAGAATTAACTTGCCATTCCCTATATTCACCATGGCTCCTGGTAACCTGTATCTTAGTTTCTGACTCCATGATTTTCCTTATTCTTTTTACTTCATATCATTGAGATCATACAATATTTATTGTTTTGTGTCTGGCTTATTTCACACAACATGATGTCGTCAAGGTTCATCCATGTTGTTGCATTTTTACAGAATGTCATTCCTTTTTAGGACTGAATAATATTTTGTTTATCCATTCACCAGTTGATGGACACTTGGGTTACTTCCATCTTTTGGCAATTGTGAATAATCCCATGATGACCATTGGTGTGCAAATATCTGTGTCCCTGATTTCAATTATTTTGGGTATATACCTAGAAGTGGGATTTCTGGGTCATAAGGTAATTCTATACTGAACTTTCTGAGAGACTGCAAACTGTTTTCCATAGTGGCTGCACCATTTTCAGTTCCCACCAACAATGCATGAGGGTTCCCATTTCTCCATATTCTTGCCAACACATATTTTCCATTTTTTAATAGTAGCCATTCTAGTGGGTGTGAAGTAGTATCCATTTGGTTTTCATGTGCATTTTTCTAATGGCTAATGATGTTGAGCATCTTTCCATGTGCTTTGTGGCCATGTCTATTCAAATGTTTTACCCATTTTTTAATTGGATCGTTTGTCTTTTCATTGTTGAGTTGTCAGATTTCTTTGTATAGTCTAGATAATAAACCCTTACCAGATACGTGGTTTGCAAATATTTTCTCCCATTCTGTAGGTTGTCTTTTATACTTTCATGATGAAGTCCTTTGATGCACAAAAGTTTTAAAATTTTTATGAAGTCTTATTTATCTAGCTTCTCTTTTGATGTTAATGCTTTTGGTGTAAAGTCTTAAGAAACCATTGCTGGAGGCAGCACCGGCCATCAGAGGCCACCAGAGTGCTATCCTTAGCCAGTGGAGACTTGCCGCTAGAGAACAGCCTTGGTCAGGCTGGTCAGGCTGGCTGCGCCTGGGGAGTGAGAGTGGGACGGGAACCCAAGTGGTTATCACCGTCCCCTCTGGGGCCTCTGCTTCCCCTGCAGAGGGAACCACTTTACAACTGGCAGGCAACCAAGGCGTCACTAAAGGAGCGCTTCACCTTCCTATTCAACTCGGAGGCTGAGCGATGTGCACTTTGTGCTGGGCAAGGGCCACAGCACATCCCCGCCCACTGCCTCATGCTGATGGTGGGTAGCGTGGTCTTTGATGCCATGTTCCATGGCGTCATGGCCACCACGTTGGCTGAGATCTAGCTGCCAGACATGCAGCCCACACTGCCTTTCTAGTGCTGCTGAGATTTCTGTATTCAGGTGAAGTTCAAATTGGCCCAGTATAGTTGTGACCACTCTTTATATTGCTGAGAAATATGCAGCCCTAGCCTTGGAAGCACATTGTGTGGAATTTCTTACCAAACATCTGAGGGCAGATAATATCTTTATGCTTCTTCCACAGGCTCGATTATTTGATGAATATCAGCTTGCTAGTCTTTGTCTAGACACAATAGACAAAAGCACAATGGATGCAATAAGTACAGAAGGGTTTACTGATACTGATATAGACATACTTTGTGCAGTTCTGATATACTTAGTATTTGAGAAAATCAACTTTTTGGAGCTCTTCTGTGCTGGGCAGAAGCAGAATGTCAGAGAAAACAATTGTCTGTGACTTTGGGGAACAAAATTCTAGGAAAAGCGCTTTCCTTAATTTGGTTCCCACTGATGACAATTGAGGAGTTTGCAGCAGGTCCTGTTCAATCTGGAATTTTGTCAGATCGTGAAGTGGTATATCTCTTTATTTTACTATCAGTCCTACACCATGAGTTGATTACATTGACCAACCACGATGCCCCCTCAGAGGAAAGGAATGCAACATCAGTAGATTCCAGCAAGTAGAGAGCTGTTGGGGTTACAGTGGAAAGAGCGATTGAATTAGGTTAATAGTTAATAGAAGAATTTCTATAGTTGGATTTCGTTTATATGGATCTATTCGTGGTCCCACAGATTATCAAGTGAATATACAGATCATTGAATAAGGAAAAACAAACTTTGGGACAAAATGATACTGGATTTAATTGTAATAGGACCCCTAACGCATTTGGGTCATGTTCAAAGAACCTGTAGAGAGCCTGTCCAACGGGTGCTCCATAGCCTGTGCAACCCTTAAAGGTCTAGATTCCCACTGTGGCACAAAAGGATTGAAGAAAGTAGTGTAAGAAACACTACTGCTAACAAGACTGTTTTTTCCTTCTTTAGTTCCCCTGGCAATAATAATGGCACATCAATAGAAGATGGACAAATATCAGAAATAATATTTTATACATAATTTAGCAGTATAATACATCTTGGCTAAATAAAACCATACATTCTAGTCTCAAAGTCATAAATAACTGGCCACAAAAAAATAGTTTGAATGTTATGAATATTTATCATTTTAAGAAACATTTGAGTTTCTTAGAGGAGATAGAAAAATGTTTGTTGACTTAGTCTGCATGACTTAAAGGCAGGTTTTCTGTTTTCTTATAACCTGAGGTGAAAAGAGAACTGGGTTTAATTTTTAAAAACAAAGAGCAGCAATTTCAACTTCCTTTTCTAGAATTTCCTAGATCAGCTGATTCATAATCTTGTGATAGTTTTATAATTGAAAGAGTCATATTATATATAGCTGGTTTGTTGATTTTGTTTTAATTATTTTGAAGGTGAGGTGAGATGGGTCATTATTCCTACAGAATTCTTGCTGTAAACTCAAGTCACTAATTTCAGAGAATTAAGAAAACTGACTTTAGAGTTTGGAAATATTGAAACAGCTGTGAAGAAATATCTGGTTGTTAGCATTTGAAATAGTGCTAAAAAAAGGCCTAATAAATACCCAAGAAAAATTTCAATGCATTTACAGAAAAGGATATTTTGTAATAGTATAGTAATGTGTAACACAGTACAATTTTAAACTACCAGTGGAGTTTGTATAAATTCACAATAATGTGGTATAAAAAAAGGTTCTAAAGATAAAACAACAAACAAATGAAAAAAAACATTGCCTAACACAAGGTCCTGAATATACTTAACAGTTTGGTTCTTATATTTAGTTCTAGCATCCATTTTGAATTAAATTTTATATATGGAGTGAGGTAGGGGTCTACCTCATTCTTTTGCATATGGATAGCCAGTTTACCCAGCACCATTTGTTGAAGAGACTATTCTTTCCCCATTGAGTGGACTTGACACCCTTGTCAAAAACCAATTGGCAATAGATGTGAGGGTTTATTTCTGAACTCTCAGTTTGATTCCATTGGCCTATATATCTGTCCTTGTACCAGTGCCATGCTTCTTACTGTACTTTGTAATAAGTTTTAAAATCAGGAAGAGCGACTCCTCCAGTTTCATTCTTTTTCAAGATGTTTTTGGCTCTTTGGGGCCCTTTACCCTTCCATACAAATCTGATGATTGGCTTTTCCATTTCTGCAGAGAAGGCTGCTAAAATTTTTATTTATATTGAGTTGAATCTGCAAATTGCTTGGGTAGAATTCACATCTTAATAGTATTTAGTCTTCCAATCCATGAACATGCACTGTCCTTCCATTTATTTAGGTCGTCTTTGATTTCTTTCAGCAATGTTTTATAGTTTTCCACGTACAAGTCCTTTTTATCCTTGGTTAATTTTATTCGTAGATATTTGATTCTTTTAGTCGCTATTGCAAATGTGTAATTTTTCTGGATTTCCTCTTCAGATTGTTCATTACTAGTGTATGCAAACACTACTGATTTTTGCATGTTGATCTCGTACCCTGCCACTTGTCTGAATTTGTTTATTAGCTCTAGTAGCTTTGTTGTGGATTTTTATATTTCTTTTATTTGCCTGTTGCTCTGGCTAGATCTTTCAGTACAATGTTGAGTAACAGTGGTGACAGTGGGCATCCTTATCTTATTCCTGATTTTAGAGGGAAAGCTTTCAGTCTTTCATTGCTGAGTATGATATTAACTATGGGTTTTTCATATATGCTCTTTATTATGTTGAGGAGGTTTCCTTGTTTACTGAGTTGGTTTTTCTTTTGGTCAAGAAGGGCTGCTAGATTTTGTCAAGTGTCTTTCCTCTGTCAGTTCAGATGATCATGTGGTTTTTCTTTTGTTCTATTAATGTGGTATATTGCATTAATTGATTTTCTTAATATTGAACCACGCTTGCATACATTGGATAACTTCCACTTTGTTTATATTGTATCATTTAGAGTCCTTTCTCATTTCTCTGTATATTTTCTTTGTGGTTACCATGGGGCTGAAATATAACATCCTAAATCTCTAACAGTCACTTTTGCTTTGATATCAAGTTAACATCACTAGCTTATACTTACATTGTTCCTGTATTCCTCCATCCCCCGACCTTTTTGCTGTTATTGTAACAAGTTATATCTTCATACATTGTATGTCCAAAACCATAGATTGGTCATTAATTTTTTTTTGCTTTGCATTTTAGAAGTAATGTAAGATCTGAAAAGTTGAGTTACTACCAAAAAATACAATACAGCAGTACTGGCATTTTTATCTACCCATATAGTTACCTTTACTGAAGGTCTTTATTTCTTTATGCTGCTTCAATTCAGTGTCTATAGTGTCCTTTTGTTTCAATCAGAAAAATTCCCTTTAGCCTTGCTTATCGGGCAGGTAGCGTTGCTGATCTCCCTCAGCCTTTGTTTATGTGGGAATGTCTTAATAGCTCCCTTATTTTTAAAAGATATTCTCACCAGATATAAAATTCTTGGTGATTGTTTTCCTTCAGCATTTAAAATATTTTGTTCCACTGACTTCTTGCCTCCACGGTTTCTGATAAATTGGCACTTCCTCTTATTGGAACTCTCTTGTACATGACGATACTGCTTTTGTCTTGCAGCTTTCAGAACTCTTGTCCTTGTCCTTCGACTGTTTGATTACTATGTATCTGGGCATGATTCTCTTCAATTTAATCCTGTGGGGCTCTTTAGGTTTCTTGAATGTGCATATTCATTTCTTCATTAAATTTGGGAAGTTTTCTACCACTATTTGAATACTCCTTCTTCCCCTTTCTTTTTCTTCTGCTTCTGTGGTTTCCATATATTGGTGTATTTGATGGTAACATACAGGCCTCCCAGGTTTTGTTGGCTTTTTAGAATAATTTTTTCTTTCTGTTTCTCAGCCTGAATCATTTCAATTGTCCTGTTGTGTATACTGATGCTTTCTTCTGGCAGCTCCAATCTGCTCTTGAAACCCTTTAGGGAATTTTTCATTTGGTTATTGTGGTCTTTAATGCCAGTATTTTTGTTTGGTTCCTTTTTAAAATTTCTGTCTCTTTACTGAAATTCTCATTTCATTGTTTCCTGATATCCTTTAGTTCTTTCTCTGGTTTCCCTTTATTTCCTTGACCATATTGGAAATCATTTTTTTAAAGTCCAAAGTCTAGTCTTTGTTGATCATTTCTGGAATTTTGTTATTCCTCTGGATGGGCCATCATTTCCTGTTTCTTTCTTAAAGTGTTAATGTTTGGATTTATTTCCTGAGCTGTCTGTTCCTTAAGTCTGCATCCAGTTAGTGATATGATGGAGATTTTCTTGAGTGCCGGGAGCTTAAAAAAAAAACAATGCAAAAAACACCTTTCACAGTCTTTGCAAATTGGCTCTGCATTGGTATGTGGTCTTCAGAGTTTTGTCCACCTAAACTAAGATCAGACTGAGGCAAATGGGAAGTGCAGAGTCTTTTCTGAATCTCCATCTTATACTGGGCTCTGCTTGTTCATGGCCTTAGGAATTCCCATGTTTACAGGAATTTGAATGCCCCCTCTACTTGTTATGAAAGAGACTTTATCTCCCTCCTGGCTGATCCATTATATGACTTAAAGCAGGCAACCCTTTGCCCCACGCTGCTTGGACTAGTTTCTTAACCTGCTATAGCTGCAAGCTGCTTCTGCTTGCAGGGCAGATTCTGGGAGGGTGATCCCAAGAGTTTCCTGGTTCAGGTTTTCAGGCTGCCACCTGATAGATTGGCACTGACATACATGCACATCGGTATGCACATATGGGTTACTCTGCTTCCTCTGGAGCATGGCCAAGGGGCCCATAGTGGGAATGCAGGCTGGCTCCACACTATGCCGTGGAGGGTGTGGGGAAAGGGCAGGAAGAGCACTGTGAGGCACCAAGTTTTAAAGCTCCATTTTCTTGAATTGGCCATTACCATGTTACTACAACCCTTTTCACTTGTCTGGAGTTTTGAATAGGATGGCTTTGCTGGTTTTTGCTAGTTATTCAAAGATTCTGTGGGGAAAGAGCATCCTGGAGCATCTAATGATGCCATCTTAGTCAACCAGAACCCATTTCATCTCTTTTTGATTGTCTAATAATAACTAATATTGAAGAATATTTACTATGTTCCCGCCACTGTGCTAAATGCTTTGCAAAAATTCTGTCTTCCTAACAATCCCAGAGGTAGGTGCTAATATCCTTTTATATATACACATGTACATATATATATATACACACACATATACATACATATGTATACCCCAGAGTATTTATGCTTAGTAAAGGTATTAAGTAATGGGGAGTGGGGGCAGGTGTGATTCTTAAGATCTCAGACTTGTTAATTACTTTAGAAATTATTGATTTGATGAGAGTACAGAGCTTTTGACAAGACTTTGTGCATGCAGATGACTTTAAACTCCTTTGCAGTAAGTTTGGTAATTAAATTTCACTCTACCCAGAAGATATTAAGCCATAATTGATACAACTTTTTAGAATTCTCTATATTTCTGTGTACATGCTTGTAATTTAATAGAATCTAAGTGTACACAAGATGGTGGAGTTCTGGAGAGGGGAACTGCTTGGCTGAAGCTTGAGAGTGGGAAGGAGGTCTGTTTTACCATGTGTCCTTCTGTATTTAAAAATCTTTTATCATACACATGTATTACTGATCCAAAAATGTTTATCATGAGCATCTTGCATCTTTCCACATTAAGTGTGAAAACTTTGTAGTAGTTTTGTTTTTTATTTTTAATGGAGAGTTTGATAATGAATGTTTAATTCTAACTTCATCAAACTGGACATCCTTATTTTCTTATACTCAAGAAGAGAGGAAGATAAACAGCCTTTAAAAAGTAAAAACAATATTTTTGGGTTTCTTAGGCAATTCGCATTTTGGTTCAGGAGCGCCTGACGCAGGATGCAGTTGCTAAAGCAAATCAAACAAAAGAGGTATGTATGTTTAAATAGTCTAAATGAATTATTAATGAAAATTACTTCTGGTATTGGCATGGGTTTAAATTTTGCACACATCTCCTTAAGATTTTCATTCTATATTAGAATAGCCCAGAGAAAAGATAGCTTATTTCAGTGGGATTGAATTTGATTCTTAAGCAGGAATTCCATGATGTATCCAATTGAAGGGAGTCATTTTTGAGGGAAAAATAAACATGAAGTTCATCTTACATCATGTCTTAGAGAAGGTACCAGTAGCTAGTCCATAGTCTACCACTACAGTTGTATGCCCAGTTGGAGTTTATTTAAAGACATTTACTCATGTGAAACTTAACTGGATTATTTTTTTACTCATTGCTGAAAAACAAAGGACACACCCTTCTCTTTGTTGCTATTTAATATTCTCTTTTTCATCTTCAATTGTATCCTTGCTCTTTTGTTTCTCAGAGAAATTGTCCTTTTCTCCTATTTTGTTCTATTTACAGACATAAAAGATCATGAGAAAAAGTAACTTGCCTTTGGTCACCTAGTTGATAAGTGGTTGAGCTCAGGTAGTCTGATTTGAGAGCCTGTTCTTATGATGGTGGGTGGGGACAAGGATCCATGTCTGGATTAGCTGATAGATCAGCTCAGGTGAAAGGGATAGGGCTATATTGTAATGGTCTCTCCCAAGGTTCAGGGTACAGGTGACTGAAACATTGTCATCTTTTGATCCTGCTTTTAGGTATGACTACCTTTCCCTTAAAGATTTTATTTCTGGGAAGTTTGTAGATTAACAGTACCAGATATCCACTAAATTTCACTGACTATGGCGTAATATGGAGAATGTCCTCAGGCCTTAAAAGAAATAGCTGTAGGTGTCTGATAATGCAACCCTCACTTCCCAGTCTTTCAGTGTCACTGCCGGGCTTCAGACACAGCTGCCCATCCTGGACTCTGGTCCCTCTTTTTTGCCCTTCCCCCCCATGTCTTTTGTCCTGTGACCCCTTAGCTAGGCCTAACAGTGTTAAAAGGTTACCAGTGCCTCTGAAAGGCACTCAGTTTTCTTTTAAAGGGGCTCTTATTGGCTTATTATGTATGAATGAAGCCTGGAAATTGGATTAAAGATCAGCTTATTTCACCCATACTATAGAACAGATAGTAAATTGTTCTGGCATAAAAAAATCATTCTTTCATTCATTTAGTAAAACTATGCCTTTGGTTTAGAAGGCAGGGCAAATAAGGGCATAGCTGAATCTTTTACTCTTGCTTGCAAAGTAAAATTTAGTTTTATTTTCAGTGCTCCAAATTTTTAGTGCCATCTCAAAAAATATCAACCTATAATAATGCAGTGGCAAAGTTCTTACAGTTTGGTGTTCTTATTTGTAAACATTCATAGCTAGCATTTGAGGCATGTGGTAATTTTCAGTGGTAGCTGTTTCTTAATGGTATGTTGGCAGACAAAAGGAAACATTGGATCTTCTAATACCAGACTGACATATAAAGCCAGTCAGTAAAATTGTACTAATTTGCTCACCATATTTTCACAACCGTTTGTTCCTTATGTAACTTATTTATTACTATTTTTAAGCAGATGAAGCCTGGGTAGATTTAATATATTAGGCAAGAATGCTGTAGCACATTAGCATGTGCTTAGTAGGGGCAAATTAGCCTTTGTAACATTGAAAGTACAGGTAGTGATTTTTCTAATAGTGATTTCATACAATATAATCAGCACAAAGTCCAGGCTGCTGGTCCTCATTTATTTGATATTTATTGTGAAATCTGTATAGTTTGGCATCATCATAGTCACAGTCTTTGGTATGTTTATGTTTAGGTGCTCACTAGTTAGCTAAATGGCTTAATTTCTACTCATTTCCTAGACTGTTTGAAAGTAACTTCCAAATGAACTATTGGAAGTTAAATAAATTATTCACAGATAAACATCATTCTAGCTGGAAAAAAAAAGTGTATAATTTAAATAGCCTACTGCTTATTGTAGCTACAATGGGACAACAGCCCTGCTCAACTTCCTTCTATAATAGTAGTGACAAAGTACTGCTGCAGAAAGGTTTTATTAATTTATATGGCCTGGTTTAAAGGAGTAAATTGGTTTTGGTGCATCTCTGTACTTTTTAAAGGTGTTTTTTCCTAATTGGTTATAGGAGGAAAAAGTCATCACAAGGCAGATATATACAGAAAATTCCTAGTATCCTGCAAGTTTCAGATGAAAAAAGAATACTATTCCTGGGGCAGATGTGGCTCAAATGGTTGGGTGTCCGTCTGCCATATGGAGGGACCTGGGTTCGATCCCCAGGACCTCCCGGTAAAAAAAAATAAAAAAAATAAAAAATATATATATATATTAAAAAAAAAAAAAAAAAAGAATACTATTCTTAACTCTAATCTTTTTTTTTTAAAGGGCTTGCCTGTTGCTTTAGACAAGCATATTCTTGGTTTTGACACAGGAGGTAAGTGATTTTGTTGTATTTTTAGAGATTTCTGAATATTTGGGGGGAATGAGTGAATAAATGGTCTTAAATACAAAAACTAATGCAGTGTTTTTATAAAACAGATGCAGTTCTTAATGAAGCAGCTCAAATTCTCCGATTGCTGCATATAGAAGAGCTCAGAGAGCTACAGACAAAAATTAATGAAGCCATAGTAGCTGTTCAGGCAATTATTGCTGATCCAAAGACAGACCACAGATTGGGAAAAGTTGGAAGATGAACATTTTAGGATTTCAGCTTCTTACCTGCTTAGTACAGTTGGGAACCATGTACACTTCTGGCATGTGTTTGGAAGTTAAATGTCAGATTTTCAAGGGAGGAATCCCAGAAAAATGACTGTTCTAGAGATTTACCATCATTGGTTTTTTTCTTTAATAAAGTTGGGGAAAGTGGATTTCTTTTTGGACTGTGTGTTGTTACACATCTGTATAATTTATCTGTTTCCTTCTTTGTGGTTAAAGTGCATACCAACCCCCAACTTTGTCATAGAGACATACAGATCCTCAAGTCATAGGAAAACTTAAAAATATTTTATTGGAGGAGTAATCTAGAAAATTTGAGAACTCTTACATCTTTGGTATTTATAAATGTAGTACTTTGTATTGGTAATTCTATAGAGGCACTTACAGGATCAGAAAATACAAAATGAATTATTCTAGCACCTTTTAATATAAATAGAAATGCACTGATGCAGAGGTAAAAACACATCTTAGAACTCTTTGTTGGAAAACTATAAATTAGTTGGTTCTTTCCCATCAGTTCTGCATTGCCTTCTCTGACTACATCAAGGTTTTATGATCTACACTGATCATATGTGTATGGTCACTTGGCCAGGAAGAAGCCATAGTAAAAATCAGATTCAGGGTCTAAACATACTCAAATTTGTTCTTGATTTAATGAACTTGACCTTTTAAATATGATATAAATGTTTATAAGAAGTTGCCCTAAAAGCAACAATTAAAAAGTTCTTTTTTTTTTTTTTTTTTTCCCAAACTTGCAATAGCAACTTTTAAAACATACAGTAGTAAAGATTGAGGTATAAACTTTTCACAAAATACACTTAGTCTTTTTTGCACTAAAATGTTCATCTTGTATGTCCAGGAACTTCTAACGGCCAATTCCTTTTTCACTTTCTTTGCCTTTATTTGCAGTAAATGTTCTTTATGGTCAAGATTCTGATTGTAAATTCCAAGTCCTCCATTCAATTAGAATGTACATTTACTTTCCTCCTGTAAGGGGACAGTAAAGGTATGGGGGGGAGTAGTTGAGTATTTTGTAACCCAGAGTTACAATATCAAGTCTTTGAAAGGGGAAATATCCCACTATGCTGACCATTATCATTTTGTGTATGGTTAAGCTAGGTAGACTTAAGGTGGTAGACAGACCTCCCATGTATTGGCCATTAACTTTTCCAGCTCAGAGTGGCTCTGACTGGTGGCACATATTAAGTAATGGTGGCCATAGTAGTGCTAGCAGCCAGTCTTTGGGCCAAAAAGAATCATCTTTATGCTTTCCCAGCCCTACACCAAAGGAGCACCCTGAAGAATGTCCATTTACCTGTTGGGCAGTAGGGGTAGACTGCAGTTATCCCATAGAGATGTGATCGCTGCTCTGGAAGATACTCGTCAGTAAGCTGGCCGCTGTCTTTATTTACTGATATAACACCATCTCTGGCAACAGACAGTGACTTGATGGTTAGTCATTAGATTTAAAAAAAAAAAGGTTGGATAGAAAAAGTGTTTCAGTAAAGAAAATCTGTCAGCCCTTTGGAATACACTTTTAGAGTTCATTTACCCAAACGAATTTTGAGTCATTTAGACACTGAATATTTGTCTAAATGAGTTGTTTTTCAAAGCAGTCTCCAAATCAGCATCACCTGGAAACTTGTTAGAAATGCATATTCTCGGGTTCCACCCTAGACCTATGAGTCAGAAATTCTGGGTTAGGGTCCAGCAATCTTTTAACATGCCTGCTAAAGTCTGAGAACCATTGGTCTAAATTATGTTCAACTCCTTGGAAGTATACATTAGAATTGAGAATCTGTTAAAAATATTGATGCCTGGGCTTCATGCCACACCAATTAAATGTTCCACAGTTTCTTAAATCCAATACCTATTATACCTCATGGTACCACTTCAGGGTAGTCTTATTCTCTGAAGATCAGATTTAGATTCTTGTGCTTCCTTTTTGGATAGTTCATTACTAAGCAGCTTTGCCACTTTAAGCTGTGTGAGCAATATTAAATTTCTGGATGAAGTAAAATCATGACTTTAAAAGCAGTAATACTTGAATGATGCTATCTACTAATGAAGAGGTAACAAAATAAAAACTTGAATAGAGACTTGAATTACTAAAGCCACATGTTAACATCCAGAACTGTTTGCCTTTTCAGAGTGAGTGTTGGGCTCACCTTCTCCAGTCTGTGTGGTAGAAGTGATCTGCATAGCTAACAAGGCTGAAGGGGTAGTTGAGGTTATTTTGAATGACACGCCGTCCAGTTCCATCAGGTAGTGTACATTCCAGTTTTTTGGTTCCTTTTAAAAACATCAAAGAGGGAAAATGAGATCCTTTCATACCATGGGGGAAAAAACTCCTTTGCCAAAAACGGGCAGGTAGATTCCTTCTAAAAGAAAATAAAGGTAGAATAGGAAGTATTTTATTCCCATTGCAATCATAAGAATTAGCAACCGTAGAATTTCCTATTCTATTACTAGTCTCCAGTTCAGTAGCATTCTAGTTTTTAATAGAATTTAAACTATTAATCCTTTTTTGGACAACAGAATTGCATTTACTGAAATCTGGCTAAGTTTCCCCCGAAGTAGAGCATTAGAAATAAGCATTTTTATAATTCACCTAAATCTTAGCTCATAAATTGTAAATATTTACATCTGGGTAAATATTTTCCCGTTATAAGCAAAGTATGATAGCCAAAGAGCTTCTAACTGCCGCCCCCCGCCGGAGGTATTGGGGATTAAACCTGGGACCTCATATGTGGGAAGCTGGCGCTCAACCACATTGGCTTCCCTGAGTGTTTTTTCCCCATTTGTTTTGCTTACTGTTCGATTTTTCTTTTATTTTTCAGGAGGCACTGGGAACTGAACAGGGATCTCCCATGTGGGAAGAAGGTGCTTAGCTGCTTGAGCCACATGCACCTCCCCCCCCAAGGCAGCCTTTTAAACAAAATCCTTGAATATTTTTAAAAGAATATATTATTTTCTAGGTAGAGAAAAAGCAACTAAAATGATAACATGGCTCATAATTTTCAGTAGTTTTGGCCATTGTAAAGAAAGTCTTGAAAATTTTGCAATAGCTAAACAATTTGAGAACTTCTGAGTTTCTTATTTCTCATGGACCCCTGATTTAAATTAATTTCATATATTTTTGAAAATTGTAACTTGTGGACAACTGGGTTGAAACAGTGATCCATTTGCATTATACTCCTTTTTATTAGATTATAAATTCTTCAAAAACATTCTTTTTCATGTTCTTTAGTACAGAACTACACATGTAGTATCCTTTCAGTTGTGCTAATAATGAAAAGTGCAAATAGATAAACCGGGTAGAAGCAACCCGGATTTATTACTTGAAGGAAGCTGTTCTGCCACATCACTTTTCAAAGAATATCCTCAGCATAATAGCATTCTAACTCTAATAGTAAAGTAACAGATATTTATAAATAAATTACACTAGCAAAAGAAAAAAGCAGATAAAGATAACCTCTTGTTCATTTATCTAATTAGTTAATTCAACAGTGGCTAATACTTCTTGTTAGCTCTTCAAAATATGCCAAGTCCTCATGTGGGGGAAGGACAAAGCACTCTAAAAATGAGTTGGGCATAATACTAGCCTTCAAATTTACCAGCTAATTCTACATTGACCACCCATACCCCACGAAGTTCATTATAAAAATTGTTGCAAAATGTTCTGTAATAAAAGTTTACAGACCAAAGCTGGTGTTATAAATTTATTTAAGCCAAAAGATTTAAATGGTGGGATTTTGTAGGAAAATCTGTTCTAGTGCTCATTCCCACCGTATGAAGGAGTTAACCTACTTTCCCTCTATCAGAAATATTACCTGCATCTGCCCAGCAGAGCAGTTTGGAGAAGGGGTCAAAGGTTAGACCATTGGGTAGTCCAATGTCTTTATTCACCAAAATTCTTCTGTTTTCTCCATCTAAAGATGACATTTCAATTTTAGGGGCTTCTCGATTCCAGTCTGTCCAGTACAAGTTGCTGTGGATAAATAAAAATCAAGATTATAAAAGAATAGCTATACAGCCTGTAGTAGGCAACTTATCTAAAATGGCCCTCAACGATCTGCATCTCCCGGTATTTACACTCTTCAGCAGTCCCCATAAGTGTGAATTGGATTTAGTGATTTGATTCTAGCAAATAGAATGACAGAGATGATGGGATGTCCCTCTCAATGTTAGGTTTCAAAAAGATTGTGGTTTCTGTCTTGGCTGCTTGCTCTCTCCCTCACTTTGAAGGAGGCTAGATACCATGTTGCAAGCTATTCTACAAAGAGGCCCACGTGCTAAGGAACTGATTTTTTGGACCAACAGTCAGCAAGGACATGAGGCCCTTGAGTGTGCTTGGAAGTGGATCCTCCCCAAGTCAAGCCTTGAGGTCACTGCTGCCTCAGCTAACACCATAATTGCAGCTTTGTGAGAGACTCTGAGCCAGAGGCACCCAGCTAAGCTGTGCCTGGATTCCTGACCCACAGAAACTGAGAGATGATAAATGTTTGTTGTTTTAATAAGTTGCTAAGGTTTGGGGGCAATTTGTGACACAGCAATAGATAAATTAATACAGTCATATTCCACTTTTACCTGCATCACATGGCTTTCTAACATGATTGTGACTATGCAGAAGTCATTTTGTCTAAGTCCCTATCAAATCCTTGCCTCTGAGACACCCCTGGCTGAGGTTCCCACAGACCCCTTAATTTGTTGATGTCTTAAATTGGATCTTGGGCATGGAATCCAAAGAAATAGTTGCTAAGAATGGTTTAGCTATAGGAAACATGGAAGTTGTAGAGACCTGGGACAGGGATTTGAGAGGGAAATACTTCTCTTTTATTTTCTTCTTTCAGGGAAAATGATGAAGGGGAATCTCAGTTGTCCTGTACTTAGCACCTAGGGGTGGAGGCACTGAAGTGAGGCACTTTACTTTTTAAATGCCTTGTTAAAAATGTTAAAACTAATTTAACAAACAACTAGAAAACAATATGGTTCCTTTAATTGAAAATGGGTTTATAGCTGGAGAAATAATGATTAAAGCAATTTTATAAAGCACCATTTTTAGCAGAATGAGATGCTTTGGATGAATCATCTAAGCTGCAGAGAACCCCAATGAGAGGAGAGAGAGGACAAGATCATGGTTCTCCCTATCATGAACTTCATCCCTTATGTCCAACAGATGAAACAGTAAAGCTAAGCAAGAAGCCAGAAAGCAGTTTCCACTTTGTGCTAAGGCAGAGGCAGCCAGAGGGTTGACCTTGATTTAATACTTGTGCCTCATCTTCCTCAGGATGACTTAAGATAGTTGAAAACAATGAGAAAATTAAGAAAAAGGTTCACACAGACACACATTTGGTGTAAATTAATTGAATTGTGAGTTGCTTAAAAAATGTAGTAAGGATAAAATCTATAGAAAGTGAATGAGAAATGCCCAGGAAGGCATAATGACTATTCAGCTAAGCAGCTGAAGGGTATTTAGTCACATGTTGTATTCAAACCTGGGTTAAGGGGAGTTAATGACATCTAGGTTGCAGAATAGCAGGAAGGGCATGACATTTCGCCCGGGTGTTTGTTTTCATTAAAAATCTTTGAAAAGTTCTTTAGCATTTATTTTTATCTGTTTTGGTAAGTAACGACGTTCTACTTTCATATTTTTTTTTTTTTTTTTTTTTTTTACCGGGAGGTCCCGGGGATCGAACCCGGGTCCCTCCATATGGGAGATGGACGCCCAACCAGTTGAGCCACATCCGACCCCCTCTACTTTCATATTTAAACTCAAGGCTCTGCTCTGCTCAGAAGTGTGCCTTTTCCTCCAGACTCTGAAGCATATAACCAAGATATCATTATTCTGAAACTGACAGCTTCTGCCAGTTTCAGCTAAAGTGCTAAGAGGAAATAAGGATCCTCCCACATGTCAGAAAGGCAAACCTATCAAAGGAGATGCATTTTCCTAAGTTGGCTGGACTCAAGGAAAATATACTCTCCTCAATGTATAGAATCCAACGTTTAGAATCACCTTTGAGTTTTTCCACTAAAAATTTCTGAGGCAAAACCACTTTGCTGAAAATTAAAGCTGATGGTTTTCTTTACTCTCTTGAAGGGCTTCTCTGGAATTTCCTTTGATAGGAACAAGAGTTTCTCAAGTTATAAAAATCCTCTCTAGTTCTAACAAGTATTAGAACACTGACCAAGTCTATAAGTTCCAGTTGATGACCTTAGCAGTTATCACAGACAGGAAAAAATTTTCATTTGACTTTTGCTACAGTGGAAATGAGACCAGAGAAATAAGACATCAGATGTCTGAGTTTTGGTTACTCTTCATTCAGTTGAGATGAACCCTACTGAGGTTTCCGAACGCATTGTAGGAGACCCACCTCAGGGGTCCTCAGAGCAGCTTTGCCTGATCATGATTTAAAGTAGCCCCAGTCACTCAGTACTCTTTCTGAATTCTCTACATAGCACATCACAGTCTGGTATTTTTCTTGTTTGTTAGTTTACTGTCTTATTGCCTAACAGGATATAAGTCCCATGAATGAAGAGAACTTGTCTTTGCCTGGTATAGTGCTTGAAATACTCACATATTTGTAGTAGATAATAAATATTTAAATTAATGAATTTAAACTTTCACTCTCTTGTTCTGACCCTTCCCTCACTGCCTTTAAAATCTGAGAGCTTCAAATCTGGATGTATAGGTAACAGAGGAGGAGTAGGAAAGCCCAGCTGACCCTCTGACTGGATCCACAGTGATGGCGCGAGGATTCACGAGCTCTGTGTGGAAGAGGACCTTGCGCTCAGAGCCATCCAGCCTGGCACGCTCTATCTTATCCAGGCCACTGTCCGTCCAGTACATTGTTCTACGGAAGTGGTCGATGACAAGTCCTTCGGGGCTTATCAGGCCTGGAAATAAAGCAGAGGCAGGGCTGGAGCATTTGCAGGGTGTGAAAGTGAAATGGAAGCAGAGAAGTCTACTATGTTTGAACAGTATTGGAAAAAAAAAAAAGTCCTGAGAGTCTCCAAGTTCCAAGAATCAGGTTAATTAGAGGAATTGATTATATTTTTCAGCCATCTCTAATTTCTTCTAGACCAGGCAGTGATGGTGCTGGGGTTGGGCAGCATAAAGTATCTCCAAACCTTGAATTCTTAGTTTGAGCCCTTATTTATGAAAGGCTCAAAGGTCTTCCACCACCTTCTCATTCTTTACATTTGAATATGTTTGTTTACAGAGTGGATGGTCTTGTACAGCTCAATAAAGTGACTTACCCTCTCCCAGTTGGATGAAAATAGAGGGGAGACTGGCATAAAATAGGCAAGAACTTGAATTTAGTAGAATCAAATGAAATGTGAAGCATTTGTTGTATGAATCTCCTGACCTGAGTTAATGATGGTCTCCGGCTCTGCTCCTGGTTCCAGACTGGCACGGCTGATTGTTCGTCCAGCAACATCTGTCCAGTATACCATCCTCTCCTGGCAGTCGTAGTCAATTCCCACAACTATGGAGCCCTTCATGGACCAAAACAGAGAATTGGAACAGGACTCCTTGAATGTCACCTGAGTTCATGCTCAGCAGCCTCACCCATGCATGGCTGCAGTGAGCACCCTGTGCTGTGGTCTTCTGGGCGGCCAAGCAGAGTGGGTAGACATGGCTTTGGAGACAGACTTCTGAGGGTCAAAGCCAGGGTCACCACTTACTAGCTGTGTGACTTCAGGCACTTAATCTCTCTATGCCTTGGTTTCCTCATTTGCAAACTGAGGATAATAACAGTGCCTATTTCATATGGTTGCTACAAAAATTAGCATCAATGCCTGTAAAATACCCTAATCAGGACTTAATATCCAGGAAGCTCTCAATAAGTGCTATTACTGTTGGCAGTGAAAACAAAAATAATTTCATGAGGAAAAAAAAACAGTCCCTTCAGTGACTACAGGACACAAGTTAGTAAAAAGTCCTTAATATTTTACTGAACAAAACTGTGATGTCTTTCAAATGTTATCAGCACCTTTTTGAAAGAGGCTTTCTAAAATTTGCCAGTATATGCCAACAAAATCTACTCTCCCTTCCCCTTTGAATATGATGAGATAGATTTCTCCCCTACCTGAGGTGCAGTCACCCTTACCCTCACTTCTGCTTCTTACTACAAAGCAATTCTTAGGTTGTGCTCTTGTAGAAAAGAACAAGTCTGTAATTTGATGGGTTAAGGGACTGGGGAATGGTGATGGCCCAAACTCTGATTAGGGAGGACAACTCCTCTCCTTCATTATTGGAGAGGAGTTCTAAACAAATGACAAAGTCTTTTTAAGTGCTGAGTATGGGTTCTTTCTTTCCACAACTGATTCATTCAGTTTCCAACCCAGACATCTGAGCTGAGTGCCCTGAGAAGCTCAACAGGTGTGCAAAGCCATCATCAAGAGGCAATCTGATGTCCACGAGGTCACACCAGCTCCCTACTCGCCCACCAGAGCCTCCTGGCGCTTGGCTTGACTTAGGCCTCAGGGAGGGGAGTTAGCACAAGAAACACTGTGAAGCAGGATTTGTCTCCTTTGGAAAATTGGGCAGTTTATATGGGGGGACCTAAAGGTCAATTACAATTTTTGAAAAGTCTGCTGTCCCAGGCAGGAGTGCACATCTGAATGGGCTTCCATCAACCCAGGGAATTCTGGGTTTCATTAGCCTATTAATTCATAGAATTCAAAATTTAATGGAGAAAAACGAGTCCCAGTTTTAAGAACCAAGATGTGCTTATAATCCAAGTCCCATTTCTCTTTCAGTTTCACCACCACTACTCCACCCCCATCAAGGGCACTTTCAGAAATATAGTAAAGCCATCTGACATCACGCTAGAATAAACAGATGGTTAGCTTGAACTGATGGCTATTTTTCAATCTCTAACTTCTACGGAAACGCTTACAGCATGCTAGTGCTTGCTAAGGGGTGGGGGGCAACTTGAATCTTAAAGAAGAAAAAAACAGCTTTCTGGACACTGGGTGCCTCTAAACATTTTTGGAGCCTGATATGGAGTTAGCTCATTAACAGAAGTAAACATAAACATGAACACAGTTCATGTGCTATTCTTTCTCATGGTTTAGCAAGTACCTGGGTCACGAAGTTTAGAAATGGAATCAACCTTGCATTGTAAATGTCAATGGGATGCCTTTCTAGTGAGCCCCTTTATCTTTTTCCCATGTTTAGAGAAGAAATTCCTCTCTCCAAAATGTGGTGTCTTGGCAATAGGGGCTTGCTGGTTCAGGAAGCAGCAAGCAACCCCCTGGGAAAGCTCAGCCCACTCCTCTCCCAGCAGCATACTCTCTTCAAATCTTCATCTATAAAGGAGTCAGGGTAGATAAGGAAAGAGGCTGGTCAAAGTGACAGAACCAAATGGGGAGGGGAGGGAGCAGCCACAGTGAGGCAATCGTTGATGGATTCTGATGAACTGATTTCCACATGGGGTTTCTCAATTGATCATTGAAACCACACCTGTAGTTTTGATTTCCAGTCTCTGGAGATGAACTTTGGGGACTTTGGTTAAGAGTCTGTCAGTTCTTTGGATCACCCTACTGCCTCTACATCCTGACAACTCAAATTCCTTTTCTACATATTTGAAGCCCCATGGAACCAACTGGAAAGGAGCAGCCTTGGTCAGTCAGGCTTGGCTCCTAGCAACAGAGTCCCACTTTCTGTAGGGATGGGGTGAGATCCATAAAGATGAACTGTAGCCTAGAGGCCTCCAAGGCCTGCCCTCCACTGCATTACCTTGCCCTGTGAGGGGTTCTCACTGGGCCTTCGCTTCCCACCCCCACCCGCACACGCAGCCCAGCCCCGGAATCCACTTTACATGCAGCGACAGCAGGGTCTTGGCAGTATCCTTCTGAAGCCTGGTGTCATTGAGAGGCAAGTAGCCAATCTGCTGGCCCTGGGCATAGAGCAGAAAGGTTCCCACAGACGGAGGGGTCACATCAGGACGGGGAGTCGGCCTGACTGTGGGTGGAGCAACTGTGGGTATACCTGCAGAGGGGGAAAGTAGGGTGTAAGGACTAGAGAGCAAAGGAAACGAGGGGGAGGGGTACGGGGGAGGGAGGGAAGGTACTTTCCCACACACAGCCTCCAAAAACATCAAAAGTTCTTCACTCTAGACAGATGTGCTCCAGATGTTCTCTAAAATCTAATTTTTAGGTTTTTAAAAAAGGATCAATTATGTAAATGCTGCCAATTGCTAGGGAGGAAGACAACAAAACATTTCTCTCAGAACAAAGCAGGTTTTTTTTGGTTTTGTTTTGTTTTGAAAGGGAAAAATCAGAGCCAGTATTGTGTCAGCTTCTCTTTGGTCCCCAGGATGCTATGTGTCCCCTTTCACTCTAGGCTGGGGAGGGGGAATAATTGCACATTGAATTCCAGATGTTCTAATTACAGAAACTGCTAATGACAAAACTAAATTATAAATCCAAATTGGGATCTTGGGAACACTAAATTATTAATGAACAGAGCAAATGAGAACAAAGTTGGTAACGTTACATTTGGCTCCAGCACCTACAATTCTGCTGGGAAAGCAGGAAGGTGCTGAATATAATCCTCAGAGCTCAGTGCCATCTAGCTGAACTCTACCACTCACCTGGTTTGGGGGAAGCCACCATATCTCATTAGACCTGTTGACCCCTTCTCCACCTTCTTGCACAGCTGGCAGCTTCTCTTTAGAGAAGCCCCCTGGGATTAGCGAGGTGGGTGGGTTTGGTGCTGGGGATGCTTACATGCAGGGGTGGTTCCTGGCTGGGAGCGAGTGCCTGGCACCTCTCTGCCGTCTTTATCCACACACCAGCAGAAGTCACTCTTCCCATGGCACTGCAAGGGGGTGAAGTGGCCAAGGTCATCACACTGGGGCATGTACTGGTCATCTCGGGGCGCCCCACCATAGTGCTCCAGCAGGCTCTTCCTCCAGTGCTCGCAGACGGTCTGGGGCCTCTGGGTGGGCTCTGATAAGATGGGAAGGGAAAGCCTTTAATTGGGAGCCAAGGTCAGAATGAGTGATGCTTAAGAACCCCATGCCTGGCCTCCTTGCCTGTCTCTTTCACAGAAGGCTTAGCCAAGCCCCTGGGCCTTTTTGGGCCAGAAAAGGAAAGATGCCTTAAGTTCTCTGCAGAAATCAGGAGAAAGGGCCAGGGAGATTTGTTATCCAGGCCCAGAAAAGAATAAGCAGAGCTGAGATCAGAGGTGTAGGGCTCCCTCGGCCTGGGAAGGGGATGATCTCCTTGAGGGCAGGAGAGGCCCACCCTGACCATCCTGCTGGGGCCCAGGGCAGCCTCTGCTGATGGAGCCCCTATACAGGCATTCTTGGGGAACTCAGTGGCCTACAAGATGCTTAAAGCCAATTTTTATTCTTTCCCACTTGCTTCAAGCTCCAGGACCTGCTTCTAAGAGCGCTATATTGAGACTTCTGAGAGACCAATATGCATCTTAGAAATTATTTACTGAGTGCCTTACTTATGTGGCCCTCAGTAGCTTGCATTGGAAAACTATATTGAGTACAAATTAAACTTATTAGTAATTAGCGTGTGTATGAGCATAGCAGAGGTGGTGGTGGACAACTTAAAACTGACTTTGAGGGTAGCGGATGTGGCTCAAGCCCTTGGGTGCCTGCCTACCACATGGGAGGTCTGGGTTTCGGTTCCCAGTGCCTCCTAAAGAAGATGAGCAAGACAGTGAGCTGACACAACAAGATGACGATGCAACAGGATGACGACTCAGTGAGGAAACACAATGAAAGACACAATAAGCAGGGAACGGAGGTAGCTCAAGTGATTGGGCACCTCCTTCCCACATGGTATGTCCAGGGTTTGGTTCCCAGTACCCCCTAAAAAGAAGAGGAACAGACACAGAGCAGACAGCACAAAACAATGGGGAAGGGGAAGGGGGGGGGGATGTGGCAGGATGGAAGAGAGAAATAAATAAAATAAAACTTGAAAAAAAAAAACTGAGTTTGACACCATCATTCCTAGAATTCTTTTGGCCACCCTGCTTCTGGGATTATCTCAAAGCTGAACCCTTTTCTGCTGGCTCCAGCTTCCTGCCACATTGCTCTGCCCACGCCCCCTTTTCTCCAACATCCTCCTTCCCCTCCCTCACAGCCCAGCACCATGTTGAAACTCCTGTTAGTTTCTCAGGCAGAGCAGTCTGGCTAACAGCAGTTTTCTCCCAGGCTGCTTTCCCAGGGCTAGTGAGGTTCTGTCTCCAACATGGATGATTCTGCCTGAAAGAGCCACAGAGTTCTCTGTTGAAATAACTTTTTCACTCATGACAGTAATACCTGAAGAAGCTTAAATAAAAAACAGTGCTTCTCCTTCCTGTGTAATTTCTGTAACTCAAAGCCTATGGTCTCCAGACTCATATATATCCAAGTACCTATTTGGCATCACCATTTGGATTGTGTAATAGGAATCTCAAAATAAAACTAACAGAAACTGGGCCCCTGTTTTCCTCAAACCTGCTCTTCCCTAGTCTTTTTCATAGCAGTAGAGAGCATCTCCATTTTCCCACTGCTCAGGCCCAAAACCCTGAAGTCACTCTTGACTCCTCTTTCTCCTCTCACTCTCCACATCTATGTCAAGAATCCTGTCAGCTCCATCTGAGGGTCCTGAGGCCCGTGAAAAGGGGACCTCCCTCCATGGCCTGGCCTGGAGTTCCTCCACCTTCACCTCCTGGATGTAGAAGTGAGCTCCTCCATGGTCAGTTCCAGAGGAACTAACTTTTTGACTTCCAGGAACACACCCAAAATGTGGGATGGACTTTCTCAAAGAAAGTTCAAACTTACTCTCAGCATGAAAGAAACTGCTGCTACTTAAGAGAATATTTCTACTCAAAAGTTGAAATGATCATATTACATTTCTCAAGCCAATTTGTTTCTATCAGTTCCTGGTATTGTTCTTTCTAGATTATATATTATTGCAATTTAACAATATAGAGTTTAGCAATGAGACTGTTAAAAGTCAACAGCAGGGATTGTGGGAGGATGGTGGAGTAGAAAGCTCCAGGAATCAGTCCCTCCATCAAAACAGCTATTGGACAGGCAGGAACTATCCTAATCAACCACTCTGAAACTCCAGCGTCTAAGGGGAAACACTGTGCAGCATCCTAGGAGGAACAGGAGAAGGGGGCTGGAAAACTGTGACAAAGTGAGTTTCACCCTCCCTGAAGCAGGCTTGCATGCTGGTGCCAGGTTGGGACATAAAGATCTAGTCCTCCACCAAACTGTCTTCCAAAAGGGCTGCAGTTAAGCTTATGTACCTCTCAGCAGGATCGCACTGACTGCCACAGTAAACGGTGCCTCAAACAGCGAGGCTCCTGAGGGCTCTAAAAACATCTAGACCCTAAAGGAAGGGCAGACAAGCCCAGGAATAAGGCACTTTGGAATATATACTCCCCAATGTAACAGAGTTAGACTCATTTATAGTTTTCCTACACACGGCTCCTCTGCCCCTTTTATTTGAACCTATAATTAGCACTATACCATTAAATATATGTCCCAGAGACTTAAATCTTTGATATGTTCATATGCTGGTTGAGCCCTCAATCTCAGCAGAGTTGCAACACCTACTCTTCAGTTCATCACACTCGTCCAGGACAACTAACAAAAGAATGATGATGGACAAGGCCCATCCCCAAAAAACAGAGTATCTAAAACTGCAACTAAGAGCAGTTCCATCTATCTGCCCCATGAGATCTAAGGCCCCTTTCAATCAGAAACAGAGTAGGCATTACTATCCCCAAATCCTCAATATTAAGGAATGAGCAAACATAAGGGGGGAATGCAACTATGGACTAACATAGACTTCTTCTTATAGTAATGAAAGAACTTGTATTACTGATATAAAGGCAGTGGTCACCAGAGGTTCTGAGGAGTGGGAGAGAGAAGAATAGTTGTAACATGGGGCATTTTGGGGACATTGGAATTGTCCTGCATGGCATTGCAATAATGGATACAGGCCATTATACATTTTCTCAAAACCTATTAAATGGTGTGGTACAAAGTGTAAACCATAATGTAAACTATAGACCATGGTTAGTAGCAATACTTCAATATGTGTTCATCAATTGTAACAAATGTACCACACTAATGAAAGATGCTGTTAATGGCGGAAAGTGTGTGTGTGGGGGTTTATGGGAATCCCCTATATTTCTGATGTAACATTTACGTAATCTAAAACTTCTTTAAAAAAAAAAAAAAAAAAAAAAGACCTAGTACTCCAAACTCTGCAGATGCCTGGTCTGATCCCAGATCTCTGAGGGTGGCCATTGTCCCAACACCCTTTGGGCAAAGGCGATGAAAGATGTTTATGTAGGATGTTATGGGAGGTGTGGGAGGTGGGGAACATGGGAATCCTTGTAATTTCTGTGTAACATTTAGGTAATCTAAGCACCTTTTAAAAAAATATATATATATAACATTTATGTAAGCAAATGCACATATATGCATATTTATATATCATTTTACAAATATTAGTTTGTATTGCGAAAAATTTGAATTTTACCCACAATAAAAAAAATAAAATAAAGATAGTAAGTAGTCTTCCCCCAAACTATGGAAGACAGTTAAAGGGCTGCATTAACTGGGCAAGCTCTGAATTAAGAAAATGCAGCTTCAATGTGAATATTCTCGCTGACCTGATTTTGTGATAATCAGGGTAGTCTAAACATTCGCTATATTAGAAACCATGCATGTGTCCCCAGACCTAGTTTTTCTCCCTAGGTCTGGTTTTTAGAATGCTGGTGATAAACTAAGCCTGATTTATTATATGACCATCCTGTATGGGAAAAGGCTGTAACTTTGGGTATCTTTGATCAACCTTAACAGATATAGCAGGGGGATGGATGTGGCTCAGGTGGCTGGGCGTCCGTCTCCCATATGGAGGGGCCTGGGTTTGATCCTGGGACCTCCTGGTAAAAATTTAAAAAAGAAAAATATAGAAGGTGCACGGGTGCACCGCCAGGCCCCATGAGCCACACAGCAAGATGATGATGTAACAGGAGAGTGACACAAGGGAGAACCAAGACCAGACGTGCCAAAAAACCAGGAACTAAGGTGGCGCAGGCACTAGGATGCCTCTCTCCCACATCGAAGGTTCCCAGGATTGAATCCCAGTAAAGACAGGAGAAGGATGAGAAGAGAGGGCAGGAAATGGACACAGAGAGTTGCCCAGTGAATGGATATAAAAACAGCAAGAATGGGGGAGGGGGCATAAAAATGGATAAAAGTAAATAAATAAAAAAATCCTTAAAAAAAAAAAAAAGCATAGGGGAGTAAGATACCAACTATAGTTAGTAGAAATACTTTGATGATGCTTGTTCATAATTTGTTAACAAATGTTTCTCAACAATGCAAAGTATTTGTGGTGGGATGATGTGTGGGAGCCCTGTATGATGTCATGCATGTTGTTTTGTAAGTTCACAATGTTTACTGAACACTTATAGTTTATGTATGTTCATGTATGAATGATATACTTCAATAAATTGTTAAAAAACAAAACAAAACACACAGCTTCAAAAGCCGTAGAAGAACACCTGGCAGGCACCTTGCTGGCCCCTCTTCCACCGCTCCACAAAGCAGGGTGGAGCCAGCCTGCCCTCCTGTTGTGGCTCACTGGCCCCTGTGTGCATACTGGGGCGTGTGTATGTCAGTGCCAGTCTATCAGGTGGAAGTCTGAGAGACTGAGCAGGGGAACCTGTCTCAGTGCCCCTCCCAGAGTTTGTCCTGAGGGCAGAGAAGCCACTTGCTGAAAGCCGGGACAATGTGAGAAACAATTAAGTTGAAATGGCCTAGGGCAAAGGACTATCTGCATTAGGTCACTGGAAAGAGTACCCAGGAGGGGGTGGAGGCCTGTTCCAAAGGGAGCAGAGGAGGCATAGACTCAAACTCCTATGAACAGTCAATAAGGAAATCCTGGGGCCTCTAGCAAGCACAGGCCCAGGAGAAGAAGCAGGCTCCCCAGCTCTGATTCCACACAGACCCAGGTGAGAAAGAGAGGACCCTGCACTTCCCATTTGCCTCAGATTGGTCTGCTTGGTAGGAGGGCTAAGCTCTGAAGGAGACCACCAGCCAAAGCAGAACCAATCTGCAAAAAAGAGTGAAAAATGCTTTCAGCCTTGGTTTGTTCATTTTGATTAGCTCCTGATATTTAAGACAATCTCTGTCATAGAACTGGTTGAATATAAACTTAAAGGAGAGCCCAGGGACTAAATTCCAGAGTTAACAGTTTAAAATATTAAAATGTACAGTGTGCAACAAAAGATGAGAAACCAAACAAAGAAACAGGAAATTATGGCCCATCCAAATGAATAATAGAATAAAGAAAAATCTGGAAGTCATCAATGAAGAAGATCACACTTTGGACTTCCCAGACAGAGACTTTAAAATAATGATCCTTGGGAAGCAGATGTGGCTCAAGCGATTGGGCTCGGACCTATGACATGGGAGGCCATGGTTCAGTTTCCGGTGCTTCCTGGAGAGGACAGTGAGCTGGAACAATGGGCAAGCATGGCGAGCTGACACAACGAGAAGATACAACAGGAGACACAAGAGGAAAAACATAACAAGAGCCACAACAAAGCAGGGAGTGGAGGTGGCTTAAGCGATTAGGTGCTTAACATCAGAGATCCCAGGTTCGGTTCCCGGTGCCTCTTAAAGAAACAAAAGAAGATGAACAGACACAGCAAGTGCCAAACAATGAGGTGGTGTGGAGAGATAAATAAATAAAATAAATCTTAAAAAATAAAATAAAATAATGATCCTTAATATGCTCAAGGAGAAAAAGGTAAATGCAGAGGAATTACTAAAGGATATGAGGAAAACAAAGAATGAATACAGAAATCTTTCCAGAGAAATACTGGAGTTGAGAAACACAATAACTGAAATGAAAATTTTCCTAGATGGTTTCAACAACAGTTTGGAATTGGCAGAATAACTGAACTCAAAGACAAGGCAACTGAAAGGATTCAGGCTGAGGAGCAGAAAGATAAAAGAATAAAAAAGAGTGAACAGAGCCTAAGAGACCTGTGGAACACATCAAGTGTACCAATGTACACATTATGGGAGTCTCAGAAGGAGAAAAGAGAAAGAGACAGAAGGAATATTCAAAGAAATAGCAGAAAACTTATCAAATTTAATGAAAGACATGAATATACATATTCAAGAATCCCAAAGAACTGTAAACAGGGTAAATTCAAAGAGAACCATGCCCAGACAGATATCAATCAAATTATCTCATGCCAAAGACAAGGAAAGAGTTCTGAAAATTGCAAGAGAAAAGCAACAAGTTATGTACAAGGAAATTCCAATAAGATTAAGTGTTGATTTCTCGTCAGAAGCTACGGAGGTAAGAAGGCAATGATATAAAATATTTAAAGTGCTGGAAGAATATAATTGTCAACCAAGAATTTTATATCCAGCAAGATTTTCTTTTAAAAACAAATGTGGGGAGCTGATGTGGCTAAAGCACTTAAGCAACCACCTCCCACATGAGAGGTCCTGGGTTTGGTTCCTGGTGCCTCCTAAAGAAGACAAACAAATAATGAGCAGACAATGAGCAGACAACGAGCAAAAACAATGAGCAGACATCAAGCAGAAAACGAGCAAAAACAAACAGGCAGGGAACGGATGTGGCCCAAGCAATTGAGCGCCTGCCTCCCACATGGGAGGTCCCAGGTTCAGTTCACAGTGCCTCCTAAAAAAAAAAAACCAGGCAATGAGCAAAAAAACAACGGGCAGATGAGCAAAAACAACGAGGAAAAAAATAATGACAAGCAGAAAGAACGATGATGAGCGGAAAGAATGATGACGAGCAAAAATGACGATGAGCAAAAAAAGACGACTGAGCCATCTGGAGTGGGGGTGGGGAACAAGTGTGAGATTAAGACATTTCCAGATAAACATTTCCAGACTGGCCCTACAAGCAATGCTAAAGGAAGATCTTTAGACTGAAAGGAAAGGACACTAGATAGTAGATCAAAGCAGCAAAAAGAAATAAAGACCTCTGGTAAATGAAACCATATGGGCAATTATAAATGCCAGTACTATTGGATTATATTGTTTGTGGTGTAAGTCCACTTCTTGATTCATACAGGTGCTAAAATGAAAATGAACAAAAAGTATGATAAATTGATGCTTTGGGACATGCAATGTAAAAAATATAATTTGTAACAAGTTGAAAAAACTGAAATTTAGGAACACTGTTTGCATATGTTACTGAAAATAGTTGGTATCAAATCAAATATGAAAATTATAGGTTTAGGATGTTAAATTTTGACCCCATGATAACAACAAAGAAAATACATGAAAAATATATTCGGAAAGAAATAAGGGTCTCAAAATGATACAATACAAAAAGCCACATAAATATGGAGCAGGCATTAACAGAAGATTTGAGGATCAAACAAGGTGTAAGACTTACAAACACAAAATAGCAAAATAGCAAAAGAAAGTGTTACATTATCAGTAGTTACTTTAAATGTAAATGGCCTACATGCCCCAGTCAAAAAGCAGAGACTGGAAGAATGGATAAAAAAGTATGACAACTCTATGTTGTTTAGAAAAGACTCACTTTAAACTCAAAGACATAAGTAGGTTCAAAGTGAAAGGATGGCAAAAGATATACCATGCAAGTAGTATCCAAAAGTGAGCTGGGGTAGCTATACTAATATCAGATAAAATAGACTTTAAGTCAAAAACTGTTAGGAGGGACAAAGAGGGTCACTATGTAATGATAAAGGGATCAGTACAACATGAAGACATAACAACCATAAATATAAATGCATCTAACAGCAGAGCCCTAAAATATATGAAACAAATACTGAAGATTTGAAGGGAGGAAGAGACGATTACACATTAATAATAGAAGAATTCAACATACCACTTTCAATAATAGAATATCTAGACAGAAGATCAATAAGGAAATAGAAGACTTGAATGATACTCTAAACCAGATAGAGAATATATACACATACACTATATATATAACACAAATGATACACCTAAATAACATATATATAAATAACAGATATATAAATAAAACACTCCACCCAACAGCAGCAGAATATGCATCATTCTTTAAGGCACATGGGTCATTCTCCAAGATGGACCATATGTAAGGTCAAAAAGCAATTCTCAAAAAAGTAAAAAAATATTTAATTCATATAATGCAAGGGTTCTTAACAAGGGGTCTGTGAACTTGAATTGAAATTCAAAAAATGATTCTTGTGGGGATGTGTTGGTGAGGGTGTGATATATTTATTACATAATACACAGTACTGTGTAGACTTAGTAAAGGGTTCATGTTTTTCACCTGACTGGCAAAGGGGTTTGTGGAACAAAAAAGGTTAAGAACCCCTGATATAATGCTTCTTCTCTGACCATAATGGAATGAAGCTAGAAATCAATAATAGAGGGAGAAATGGAAAACTCACAAATATGTGAAAATTAAAAACTGTACTCTTAACCTATGAGTCAAAAAGAAATCATAAGGGAAATTAGGAAATATCTTGAGGTGAACGAAAACTAAAACACAACATAATAAAATTTATGGAATACAGCAAAAGCAGTGCTGAGAGGGAAACATATAGCTCTAAATGTTACATTAAAAAGGAAGAGGGAGCAGATGTAGCTCAAGTGGTTGAGTGCCTGCTTCCCATGTATGAGGTCCTAGGTTCAATCCCCAGTACCTCCTAAAAAAAAATCTCAAATCAAAGACCTTATCTCAAAACTAGAGGATCTAAAACAAGAACTAACTAAACCCAAAGCAAGCAGAAGGAGAGAAATAAAGATTAGAATGGAGATAAATGAAATAGAGAATTAAAAAAATAGACGCAACAAAACCAAAAGCTGCTTCTATGACTAGATCAATAAAACTGACAAACCTTTAGCTAGAATGACAAAGGAAAAAAAGAGGACACAAATAACTAAAATCAGAAATGTAAGGGGGGACATTACTACTGACTCCCAGGAAATAAAAAGGACTATAAGAGGATATTATGAATAATGGTACACCAACAAATTGGATAACCTAGATGAAATCAACAAATTCCTGGAAACACACAAATTACCTACACTGTCTCAAGAAGAAAGAGAAGATCTCAACAAACCAATAAGTAGTAAAGAGATTGAATCAAAAATCTCTTAACAAAGTAAAGCCCAGCACCAGATGGCTTCACAGGTGAATTTTACCAAACATTCCAAGAAGTAACACCTATCCTGCTCAAAGTCTTCAAAAAAATTTCAAGAGGAGGGGACACTCCCTAACTTATTCTATGAGGCCAACAAGCCAAATCCAGATAAGGATATGTGAAGAAAAGAAAAATACAGAACAATATCCCTTATAAATATAGATGCAAAAATCCTCAACAAAATACTAGCATACCAAATTCAACAGCACATCAAAAGAATGTACATCATGATCAAGTGGATTCATCCTAGGTATGCAAGAGTGAGTCAACAAAAAAATCAAATAACATAATACACCTTATTAACAAAAACAAAAGAAGAAAAGTACATGAGCATCCTTATTGAAATGACAAAATCCAGTACTTCTTCTTGATAAAAACACTTAGAACACTAGGAATAGAAGTAAACTTCCTCAACATGATAAAGGGCATATAGGACAAATCCACAGCTAACATCATACTAAGTGGTAGAAAAACTGACAGCTTTCCCTCTAAGATCAAGAGCAAGATATAGATGCTCACTGTCACCACTGTTATTCAACATTGTACTGGAAGTTCTAGCTACAGCAATTAGGCAAGAGAAAGAAATAAAAGGCATCCAAATTGTAAAGGAAGAAATAAAACTTCCCCTATTTGGAGATGACATGATCCTACATACAGAAAATCCTGAAATATCTACAACAAAGCTACTGGAACTAATGAATTAATTTAGCAAAGTGGTGGTGTACATGATCAATGCCCAAAAAACAGTGGTGTTTCTATAAACCAGTAATGAACAATAATAAGAAGAAATCAATTTAAAAAATCCATTTACAATAGCAACTACAATAATGAAATATCTAGGAATAAATCTAATCAAGGATGTAAAGGACTTATACTCAGAAAACTACAAGACATTGCTGAAAGTAATCAAAGAATACCTAAATGGAAGGGTATTCCATGTTCATGAATTGAAAGACTAAGTATTGTTAAGATGTCAATTCTACCCCAAGCGATTTACAGATTCAAACCAATCCCAGTCAAAATTCTAGCAACCTTCTTTGCAGAAATGGAAAAGCCAATCATCAAATTTATATGGAAGGCTAAGGGGTCCCAAATAGCCAAAAACATCTTGCAAACACACACACACACACACAAGTTGGAGAACTCACACTTCCTGATCTTAAAACTTATTACAATGTCACAATAATCAAAACAGCATGGTACTTGCACAAAGACAGACATACAGACCAATGGAATTGAACTGAGAGTCAGAAGTCAATCTTCATATTTACAGCCAACTGGTTATTGACAAGGATGTCAAGCCTACTCAATGGGGAAAGAATAGACTCTTCAACAAAGAGTGCTGGGAAAACCGGATGTCCATGTGCAAAAGTATGAAGGTGGTCCCCTACCTCACACCCTATACAAAAATCAAGTCAAAACATATCATAGACCTAAATATAAGAACCAGAACTATAAAACTGCTAAAAGAAAACATAAGAAAGCATTTTCAGGACCTTGTGTTAGGCACTGGTCTTTTAGATTTTCCACCCAAAGCACAAGCACAAAAGAGAAACTAAATAATCAGGACCTTATCAAAATTAAAAATTTTTGGGCTTCAGAGGACTTCAACATGAAAGTAAAAAGACAACGTTCACAATGGGAGAAAATATTTTGTAACCACATATCCAATAAAGGTTTAATATCCAGAATATATAAAGAAATCCTATCACTCAACAATAAAAAGAAAAACCCATTTAAAAATGGGCAAAAGACTTGAAGACACATTCCTCCAATACATACAAATGGCCAAAAAGCACATGAAAAGATGTTCAACATCCCTCGCTATTAGGAAAATTCAAATCAAAACCACAATGAGAGGGGGGCGGATGTGGCTCAAATGGTTGGGCGTTCGTCTGCCATATGGAGGGACCTGGGTTCAATCCCCGGGACCTCCCGGTAAAATAAAAAATATATATATATAGAAGGCGCATGGGCTGCCAGGCTCTGTGTGCCGCTGAGCCGTAGGGCCCCGGGAGCCATGCAGCAGAATGATGACATAACAGGGGAGAGACAAGACGAGATGCTCCGAAAGCTCCAGAAGCCAGGAGCTGAGGTGGCGCAGGCAGCAGAATACCTCTCTCCTACATCGGAGGTCTCCAGGATAGAATCCTAGTGAAGACTGGAGGAGGAGAATGAGAAGAGATGGCAGGAAACAAACATGGAGAATTGCCCAGCAAATGGACACAAAACAGCAAATGGGGAAGGGGGGGGGGGTTAAAATGGATAAAATAAATAAAATCTTTAAAAAAAAAAAAAAAACCACAATGAGATACCACACACCCATCAGAATGGCTACTATTAAAAAAAGATAAAAGAAAAATTATAAGTAGGGGAGGATAGAAACAGTCTTTCATTGCTGGTAGGAATGTACAATGATGCAGCTACTGTGGAAGACAGTTTGGTGGTTTCTAGGAAAGCTAAGTATAGAATTACCATATAACCTGGCAATCCAGGTATATGCCCAAAAGATTTGTAAGCAGGGACTCAAACAGCTTTTTGCACACCGATGTTCATAGCAGCATTATTCACAATTGCCAAAAAAAAATGGAAGCAACTCATGTGTCCATCAACTGATGAATGGATAAATAAAATATGATACATACATACAATGGAATATTATTTAGCCATAAAAAGGAATGAAGTTCTGATACATGTGCTAACATGGATGGACCTTAAAGACATCATGTTGATTGAAATAAGCCAGACTCAAAAGGACAAATATTGTATGGCCTCACTGATATGTAATAATTAGAATAAGCAAACTTTGAGCCAGAATCTAGAATATCGATCACCAGGGGATAGGGTGGAGTTAGGAAATCAGTAGCTAATGCTTAAGTTGTACAGAGTTTCTATTTGGGTTGATCATAAAGTTTTGGTAATGGATGGTGGTGAGGTAACAATATTGTGAACGTAATAAATTGCATTGAATTATAGACTTGAATTAGTTAAAAAGGAAAATTTTAGGTTGTTTATACATTACTAGAATAAAAACTTAAAAAACATAGGACTATGCAACGCACACCATGAACACTGCAATAGGCTCCTCACTGGTTTTCCTGCTTCTGCCCTCTTCCCTGCCACTGTCCAGTGTAATATCAACCAACAGCCAGAAGAGTCCTTTTAGAACACATACTCATTTCATGTTGCTTCTTTGCTCACAACCCTCTACTTCAATTAACAAAGTTGGAAACATTACTATCGGGCCCCAGCAACTACAATTCCTATGGGAAAGCAGGAAGATGGTAAACAAAGTCCTCAGAGGTCAAAGTCACCTAGCTCAACTGTAAGACTCACCTGATTTGGAGAAAGCCACCATCCCTCATGACCCATGGAAAGCAAAGTTCTTTTTAAGATCCTATGGTGAAAGTAGGATACTGACTTTCTCAGCCAGATGCATCACAGGGAATCCAGAGAAGATGCCATATCCTCAAACACTAATCATCTACTCCAAGGTGGGATTTCTAACACTGCCCTGGCCCGACACCCCAAATTCACAGGCTTCATCCTTGGTTCAAGGGATCACCCAGACAGGCAGATGTCTTTATTCACAATGCAGACATAACATAGGCAACTCCTGGGAAACAGGTGTTTCAAATCACTTGTATGTGTGCATTCCTCTCGTCAGCACTATTGGGAGCTACTTCATTCTCAATCCACCACAGATTTATTCCTCTTCTGTTTTTGGTTGGCAGGGATTTAAATATTTTTGAAATCTTGGGCATAGAATGTTCCCACACCCTTCAAACTGACCCAATTATGCATATGAGCCTAATCAGAAATGGCAGCCAAAGCCAATCCCAGTGCCAAGAGAAAAGTGTAGGTCCATGGGAAAAAGTCTGCAGAGAAGAATGTGTCTCTATTTTAGTCATTAACTTCTGAGTCTATTGGCTTCCTCCTGAACCATTGTCCTTAACATATGCTTGCCTGGAAAATTTTATAGAATTCTGAACTGTTCCCTTAAGGCACATCCCCAACCATCTGATTTCTTCAAATCCCAGCTGGAGTTAGAACCAAAACTTTTCAGAAGAGAAGACATAAGCAAAACAGGACTTTTCTGTACTTTTTTTTTTCTACTTGCAGGAAAGTTTCCCCAAAAATGGAGACAGAGAAGAACCAGGAGTGTCACTGTGGAAACAAGAGTATATAAATACATATATATCTACATCAAGCATTACTAATTTGTAGCCATAAGGATCTTACAGCCACTAAAGTCCTGGCCATAATGATTAATATTATTGAAAGGATTAACATTTTTGATACCTCAGCAGTCCCTTTTATTCTCATACGTTAAAAACAAAGACCAATACTTATGGGACAATTCTCAAGAGTAAAAGTGGATCTTTGAGTAGTAACCTTATGGATAAAGAAATCATTTTGGCTAAAATGGTATCAAATCAACCCTACATTCTTCATAATAAAGTTCTGGGTTTAATAAAAAAAAGTTCTTCCTACCTCTGAACAATTCAAATACATGACAGTAAGGAGCAGAAACTGACTTGGCAACCTGTTGTTGGCACATCCTGCAAACATTTGATAGCCAGGCACCACCCGAATGAGAAGTGCTCAGATAGTAACAGTGATCATCATCATCTCAGATCATGTGGGCTAAGAAAACAGATCCCTGTGCCCCTTCTGAAGGTGGCTGGGGCCAAAGTGAGTACCAAGCAATATGCTAAGTGAGCCAGACAGGACTGGGGTCATCAGCTCAGAACAATGGGGAGGATCCAGCCACAAGTGTCAAACTCATATTTTTCCTATTGATATAAACACAGGCTTCAGATTCTTTTGCAATTCAGAATGCAGAGTTAAGTGAGATAAAGTTACAGAAGAAGGCAATTTTCCTTCTGGACAAAAGGCTGGTCTGGCAAGATCCTCTGGTTCTCTTGAAGCTGCTGTAACTGCTGCAGGGCAGGTACCCCAGCTGGCCCTACATATTCAATCTCAACTTCTTGTCCCGTAGACTCTTGTCAACAAGGGTCTAAGAAGCTGGAGTTCAATGTGTAACAAGATCAGATATGTTATGTGTGTGTGTATAAATGAATATAACACAGAGGTATACACATGTCATGAAATTGTTCCCAAGAGGAAACAGACCATGAAAGGATGGTCAATGGCTCTGAGTCCACATAGTCTGGGCAGGGGCATAATCTGTACACCATCAGTACCATTCTGTTTCCTGAACCCACAGCCTAAGCTGGTACAAGGTTTCTCTCCTGGTTGGCTCACCTGGTGGTCCACAGTGAGGCGGGGTGGAGCCGGGTGGAGTGTGTGTGCCAGGGACTTCATGACCATCAGAGTCCACACACCAGCAGAAGCCTGTGCTGCCGTGACACTGCAGTGGCAGGAAGTTGCCCTGCTCATCGCACTGGAGGATTTGGGGATGGGACCCAGGATAGGCAGCCTGTGCCTGGGCATAACGCTGCTGGTGTTCACAGGGCTTCAGTCCTGAGTCTTCTGGAACCAAGGCAGAGGTAGGCATAAAGAAGAAATAAAAGGCATTGCAACCCATCTACTTTTACCATCCAACCTCAAAGTCTCCAGAGCTGAGACTTTTTTCTCCCCTATATTTGGAAAACAGCATGACATGGAGAAATTAGCAATGCACTGGGATTTTAGAGTCCTGGATTCTTATTTTAGTTCTGTCACTATCCAGTTTCTCCCCAATTCTCACAGTTCACCCTGGAAGTCCCTAGCTGACTATAAGCAGTAAAGCAGTTTGTCCCTCAGCCCAAAGAGTTCTATTGTTGTCTGGGTAAAATCAGCAGCAACCCCTAGCTTCCATCCAAACATCTCAAAAGACTTTGGAGAAAATAATTAAAACCCCATTCATCCCATGAGGTCTGGAGTTTAAGTCTGAGAAGCTCCAGGTCAATGGTAGTCACTGGACTACAGTGGGCTGGCTAAGCTCCCCTATAGCAGTCACCATGGGAGCTAACTCCCAGCTCATTACTGATATGGATCCTGTTTCATAAATGTCACGTCAAGGCTTCATCTAACTTGTACTCATCAGGGCAAAGCAGATGCCTAGGGCAGTTAAACAGGGCTGCTCCTCGGTAGAATGATGGACAAGTCCTACCCTGTACATGAGGCAGCAGGAGGTAACTGAGAAAAAATTCCAGATCTACCAAATAAGGCCTCAGACCTGTATAAATTGAGAGTGGACTGAAGTGCTGTAGCAAAGAGCCATTGAAGGAGTTGAGACCTTACCAGGTATGCACTGAAGTCCATCCCCATGAAATCCAGGTTTGCAACGGCAGGAAAATGAACCAGGGGTATTGTAGCAGGTAGCTGCAGGATGACATCTGTTTTCTGAGCATTCATTAACATCTGCAGAGACCAGGAACAGGGACAGAGATACAGGAAGGAAGGGAGGGAGGGAGGGAGGGAGGGAGGGAGGAAGGAAGGAAGGAAGGAAGGAAGGAAGGAAGGAAGGAAGGAAGGAAGAAAGGAAAGGAAGGAAGGAAGGACTGAATGACTCCTGCACACCATTTGTGCCACTACATGGTCTTATAACATACGGAACAACGATGAGTTGTCACCTCCTGCGGTCCTGCCTGAAATGGGCTCAGAAAACCTTCAGGCATCAACAGAAAAATGCTGACACTTAAAGACAAGCGTAGCAGAACAAAGCTGAGGAACATGTGAGTTACCCCAAAAGATTAAGAAGGCTCAGTGTAGAAATCAAACATGTGTTGGTCACTAGCAGGATAAAAAAAAAAAAAAAAAACATCCTGCAGTGTATTTCTAAGGCATCTTTTATCTACAGTGAATTCCAGGAAGTTATCACCTCTGAACTAACCTTTAAACGATAAATCATTAATTTCCTTTCAGTTACACTAGAGAAAAGATAAATACATGTAACAATAGTTTTTTTCCTTTCATTGTTGGCACCATCTCCCTACAGCTCTCATTTACAGATGCAAAGGACCCAGATAAAATTCCCAAGTACTTTATCACCTAAAGATGCAAAGGACCCAGATAAGATTCCCAAGCACTTTATGACCTAAGTTAGAAGTACATTCAGTCTTGTGTAATCAGATTCCTACTATTTAGGACCCCCAATTAACCAGAAATTTTCTTTACCTTCCACTTTTAGAAGGAAAAAGTAAAAGCAAAACATGATCATGGGTTTTGAAACCACACATAAGAAAAGAAAGTCTAAAATTGTCAGGCATATCAGTATAAACAATTCAGGTCTCTACACTCTCCACATGGGATCATGAAGATTCATTTTCATAATATCCCTGAAGCAGAAAATTCGTGAATCTTCAAATAAAAGCCAAGTAATATTCCTTTTATTTACTAAAATCAACACATGCTGGTAATAGAAAGGCATTGCCCAAAATTCTGAGAGTTGAACTGTTAAAATCAATGCTCAATTGATGAAATAAGCTATCTTAAGAGACAGAAAGTTTTCCAGAGTAAAAGGAGGATAAACAAGGGATGTAGGTCTGAACAAGGCTTGACTGAAAATGAAAAATGCAGTTGTCACATCCTCCATAATGTCCAAAAAATTTTTTTAAATGCATGAACAGAAAAATGTGGACTGGGACGCTCAGTGTGAAACAGAAAAAAATGAGAGTCCTAGAACAAGTGAACTGCATCAATTTGATATAGTCCATGCAGACACACAGGATCTGGGAAGCAGGAGTCTCACAGCACTGCATTCAGTGTGGCCTCTGCTGGGGACAGCGGTGACTCCTCTCCCAGCCTCCATGTCAGATGAAATCTCCTCCAGGGTTATTCCCACCACCCTCTCTGACCACACACGTTCACGGAGCCATGCTCTCGTGACGAAGGTGATTTCCCAGACACCAGTATACAGACTCTCTGGACATTAAAAACACAGACTGGAGAAGACTCTATTGCATTGTAATGAATAAATCATTATCCTTATCCTCGGAGTCTCTGGGGAGATTATTTGGCACAAATCAATTCCTTGGAGCTGAGAAAAATCCTGAATGCTCAACATAATCAAGTTTAATACCAATCAAAGACACTCTGCCTAGGTAATCAACTGGCCTCCTTGATTACCTTCATTTCACCTACAAAAGCAAGAAAGTAGAATGATGAATTTTATCTGCAAGGTTAGAAAACAAAGGTTTCCTGGTAGCTCTGCAGATACACTATAAACCAAAGAAAACCAATAATAACCAAACCCATATTTCTGTGCTTGTCAATGTGGATTTTATGTTGTCATATTTAGTTAGTCTTGAGGTTGGCTGTCTCTTCAAAAGACAATTCAAATGTGCAATTTGGCAAAGATGGTGACCGTTCAGTTCCTTGGGCTTGAAAAAGTCTGTATAACCAAAGCTGACATCCAGCCAAATGCAGGAAATTAAAACTATTCACAGCACATATGCAAAGAGTACTTCCAATGGTAACAGGAACCCCAAGCAATGACAGGAAGCAGGAATTCCTGAGGCACTGGTCCTATCTTTGGAATCCATGAAGCATTTCTTCTAGTTATTTTTGAGCTAAGAGAAGAGGGGACTCCCCAGAGCTATCAAATCACTTATGTTCCTAAAGCCTATTGCACAGGTGTTCAGACCTGCCTCCCTCCCCACAGATGCTGCTGCCGTTGGTGTAAAGTCCTGGTGAGATGGTAACTGTTATGAATGTCGAGTGAGGGATAAATCTGAAGAGGCTGAAGGCAGCACAAGGCAGAAATCCTTGTCTACAAGAAGCTGGAGAAGGTTAGGCACCCTGACTCTAAGTCCTTGACATTGTCCTTGGGGGTAGGGCTCACACCTTGGTAGAAAGCAGGGCCTGAGCTCCGGGCAGGCTGTGGCCTCTACCCAGGAAGGCAAACACTGAAAGGTTTTGGGAGAGTCAGAGGTTTTATATAAAGAAGGAGAACTCTTCTCTATTTCGCAGGATGTTAGGTGTCAGGAGAGAAAATAGGTAAAGACTTTCAGGCCCTTGGCAAGGGAGGAGCGTTCCTTATTGAACCAGGGGGGAAGGAGGCAGCCACTTATGCTTAACAACCCATCAGTGGTCTTTAGGGACTGTTAGAACACTGAAGGCAAGACAACAATGTTCAAGGCACAGTAGAGCCTGTTTACCATTCAGACACTGAAAGACAGCTCAGTCCCACACAGTCATCTACTAAACTGTGTTTGGAAAGCCCGAGAGACAATAATTTTAGCACCTCCCTCATTCTCCTCCTGAGCACCGATGGTTCTGGGTAATGGGCCACCTGTAACCCAGTTTCCTCAATTCACTGACTTGCTCCTCCCTAGGAATATCCCTCTTCAAGACAATCTGATTATGCTCCCAACAAAATCACCAAGCTCTATAAAGCAAAGAGAACTGTCACTAACATGGCTGAGGACTATCCAGCTCACAACAATAAAGGGCTCAAATCAATCCAGATTGAGGGAAGCTGGAAAAGACTGAAGTCTACTTAGATAGATGCCTCCTGTAAGTGACCCCGACAAGATTGAGAACCCAAAAGGCAGCCTCTTCAGGGAGCCTTGTTTTTAATAAACTGTGGCTGGAGAAAAACCCACACAGCCTCATTTCACTAGTTTAATGGAATAAAAAAAAAAAAAGGATGCTTCAAGAATGTACACTTTCCATAAAGCGAAGCCTCCATCAGATATCCTTTGGTCACTGGGACACACGCATATTGGGGAGATCATAGATATATTTATATCTGTATCTATATTTACATACTGTGAAGATCATATATCTATATTTACATATTTGTTTTTTGGGAGGTCACCTTCATGGTTAGCCCAGCTGGATGAACGCATGGGACTTTAGAAAAACTATTCTCTACTAGGCCACAATTTGGAAGCTTGGACAGCAACCCCACGGGGACTAGATGTGGCAGGAAGCCTCCGAGATGGCCCTCAATGATCCCCAACTCCCAGTATTGAAATCTTGTGTACTCTCTTACCCTCAAGAAACTTGCTTTTAACCAATAGGATAAATAAACATTGATGGGATGACGTTTCTGTAATTATGACTTCCATCTTGCTAGCAGTCTCTCTCTTGCTGGCTTTGATGAAGTAAGCTGCCACACTGGAGAAGCTTACATGGCAAAAAACTGGAGCTAGCCTCCAGGCAACAGCCAGCAAGGAATGAGGCCCTCAATCCAAAAGTCCTTGAAGAACTGAGTCCTGTCAACACCCACATTATGAGTGGAATCAGATCCAACCCCAGTTGAGCCTTGAGATGACACCCCAGCCCTGGCTGAGCCCTTGCTTGCAGCCTTCTAAGAGACCCTGAAGCAGAGAACCCAGCCAAGCCATGCCCAGATTCCTGGCCCACAGAAACTGTGAGATAACAGATGTATATCATTTTAAGCCACAAAGTTTTGGGGTCACTTGTTAGATAATAAGAGATAATACAGACTTTGGTACCTGAAAGTGGGGTGCTACCCTGACATATATCTAAAAATGTGGGAGTAGCTTTGGAACTAGGCAGTGGGCTGAGGCATGAAAGTGAAAACTACTTTGAACAGTTAGTAGAAATCTGGACTTTGACAATGCTGCCAGTGAAGGCTCAAAAATAAGAGAGGAATGCTCACTTTGGTAGCACATGTACTAAAATTGGAATGATACAGAGAAGATTAACATAGCCCCTGTGCAAGGATGAATGCAAATTTGTGAAGTGTTCTATATTTTTCAGTACTAATACATGGTATTAATAATAGGATGGTTTGTGGGAAAAATAGACTAATTTTAAATTATGGACTGTAGATAGTAGTGATATTATGATGATGTTCTTTCATCATTGTAACAAATGTGTCGCAACAATGTAAGGTGCTGGTGGCAGGGCGACGTATGTGAATTCTGTATGGTACGCATGATTGTTTTGTAAACTCGCAACTTCTTTAACAAAAAAAAATAAGTAAGGAACATGTTATTAGAAATTGGAAGAAGGAGGGGGATGTTTGTTATGCAGTAGCAGAAAGCTTAGCAACATGATCTCCTGCCATTTGTGCAAAGGAGAAAATATACCTCATGAATTTATTTATCTAGCTAAAGAAATCTCTAAGCAAAGTGTTGAGATGCTGCCTAGTTTCTTCTTGCTGCTCCTAGTAAAATTTGAGAGAGAGAAATTGAGTGAAGGGCTATAAAACAAAAAGGAAATATGACTTGATGATTTTGAGAATTCTCAGTCTCTCCAAATAGAAAAGATACTAAAATTAAGACCTGGCTGCTGTGCATTGCCCAAAAAGCAAGGCCTAGAAATAAAATATGATGAAGAGATTTTTAAAAAGTGGTATAAAGACAAAGCCAAGGTGTAACTACATTTTGTTAAAACCTCAGAAAGATCAAAGGATCAGAGTATTCAGTCAAACAAAGGATCCTCTAAAGCAGGGATTCTTAACCTTTTTTGTTCCACGGACTCCTTTGCCAGTCAGGTGACCCACAGACTCCTTACTAAGCCCACACTATACTGTGTATTATTTAATAAATATATCACACCCACACCAACACGTCCCTATAAGAATAATGTGTTTTTGAATTTCAACTCAAGGTCATGGACCCCTTGTAAGAACCCCTGCTTTAAAGAGATGAAGAGTGTGCCTCCAGATCCTCTGAATCAAACAAGAGGGTCTCAAGGAAGCTTAATGGTGTTTGTCTCTCAACCATCTCAGCAGGAGCTTGAGGTAGAGAAGGACTTATCTCAAAAAGGTTTGTGGGTGTGACTTTTGTCTGGTGGTGTGAAAACTAATGAAATTCACAGAAGAATTTGTAAAATATTGCCAGCATGGATGGAGAGGGATGAGAGAGTAGAAAATAAAAGAGGATATTGGACCTCTAAAGTTCTACTGGGAGGAAGCAGGCTGAGCTGCAAACATGCCTTACCTTTCATGAAAAAGGAAGAAAGCCTTAGAAGATGGAACCAAGAACCTAGAGCGTGAGCCAAGAGCCACAGAGGATTATTTCCAGGCCTTGGAATCTAATTAAGAAATTTTCAACATTGCCATCTGGGTTTTAGAACTGCTGTGGACCAGTGACTCCTTTGTACCTCCCATCCCTACCCTTTTTTGAGCAGGAATGTCTTTAGCTGCTATCCTATGCCTGCCCCACTACTGAATATGGTGTAGATGCAAGAGATAACTTGCTTCTTCAGTTTCACAGCTCTAGAGATTAAGCGCTCATGAAGCTGTTCTTAAGGAACTGTAACTGAGGCGCCTCGTCCATACCTGGATCTGATTTAGATAAGAATCTAGCCCAAGGGTTCTTAACAAGGGGTCTGTGAGCTTGAATTGAAATAAAAAAACAACAACATTATTCTTGTGGGGATGTGTTGGTGCGGGTGTGATATATTTATTAAATACACCCTATCGTGTGGACTTAGTAGGGGGTCTGTGGTTTTTACCTGACTGGCAAAGGGGTCTGTGGAACAAAAAGGGTTAAGAACCCCTGCTCTTGACTTTGAGCTGATGCTACAATGAGATGAGACTCTTGCGGATCTTGTGAGGTGAGTGTTTTTGCATGTGGGAGAGACAGGAATCACTGGGGCCAGAGGCAGGCAGCCTATGAGAAGCATCATAGTGATCCTTGTCTCCTTATGGCCTTGTGGAATCCCTCCCCTTGTAAAATCTGCTTCTAACCAATAGGATACAGCAACATTGAGGGGCTGTCACTTCCAGGACTCCAAAAGTTACAAAAGATTGTGACATCCATCTTACTAGCTGACTCTCTCTTGCTGGCTTTGAGGAAACAAGCTGCCATTTTAGGAAAGCCTGCATGGCAAGGGACTGAGGACAGCTTTTGCCAATAGCCAGCAAGGAACTGAGGCCTCCAATCCAATAGTCCTTGAGGAATTGAATCCAGACAATAACCATGAAAGGATATTTCCCCCATTGAGCCTTAAGATGAGACCCCAGACCTGCCAGACACCTTGACTGCAGTTTTGCAAGAGATCCTAAAGCAGAAGAAGCAGTAAGCCATTCCCAAAGCCCTGACACACAGACTCTGTCATTTTGAATTGCTTCTATTTTATTTCTTGTTTCCTACTTTGGGGTTTTCTATAGAACCTACATACTTTAAAAATACGCCAAGCCCATCAATTTCTTCTCCTGCATAACAAATTACCCCCAAATATAGCAATTCAAAATGACAGGGAAGTGGATATGGTTCAAGCAATTGGGCTCCCACCTTCCACACGGGAGGTCCATGGTTTGGTTCCCAGTACCTCCTAAAGAAGACAGCGAGCTGATGTGATGGGCAGGCGCGGCAAGCTGATACAACAAGATGACACAACAAGAGATACAAGAAGAAAACATAATGAGAGACACAACAAAGCAGGGAGCAGAGGCTCCTGGTCCCTCCTAAAGAAGGCAAGCAAGATAGCTGGCACGACAGGTAGGCATGGCAAGCTGATGCAACAAGATGGTGCAACAAGAGACACAGAAGGAAAAGCAAAATAAGAGACACAGCAAAGTAGGGAATGGAGGTGGCTCAAGCGATTAGGTACCTCCCTCCCCCCTCCCACATTGGAGGTCCTGGCTTCAGTTCTTGAAGTTTTGTCTCCTAAAGAGACAAAGAAGACAAAAAGACACAGCAAGTGCAAATAATTGGTGGGGGGGGAGGGGGCAGGGAGGATAAACTTAAAAAAAAAATAACAGAAATCAGCAAAAGGATCAAAATAACAAAGAATGGCAATGCTCTAAGATTCCAAACATGGGAAAGTAGCCAATTTCAGGCTCTTAATATGACCCTAGAAGGTAATGATAGTCTTGCAAGATAAGAAGTTAAAAGAGGGGAGAAAGAATCATTCTAGAAAGGATTAGGGCAAGAAGCATCTAATCTAAATTAACTAACATTCTGATTATTAATGCTCATCACATCTAGGCAGAAATTAATTTCAAATTCTTTGTTTTAATCCAAAGATCCAAGGAATTAAATATCTGAAAAGCATCGTCTCTGCTGACCTGAAAAGTCAGGTGCTTAAATATGCAATTCTGTGGACAAGACTTTTCTTTCTCTATGCATTATCATTTCTTAGAGCTTGTGCTGGTAGTGGGCAAATTAATTGAATGACAAGCACCACAAGGATGAAAAAGAGCCTTGGTCCTTCCATGGGGCTAAAATGAGGGGTTTGTGCACCTGACCCTGACTCCCATATCTGTAAAAGGTACTCTCCACCTGTAAAGGGTGTAACTAGTACAGATGGCTCTCCTTGGCTGCTCAAGTGGGGCAAGAAAGACTTGACCTCTATCTAGAGCTAGGAGTGTTTATTAGACAGATTCATGGTCTTGTTACACGATTGGGCCAAATACCAGGAACACAGGAATCCAAACAAGGATAACATCCTTCAATAACACCACTAAAATATCTATTTAGGGGAAAAAATCAGGGTGAACTGAGCCACAGCTTTGGGTTATTTCAATATTTGGGTTGTGTGTTTTCAGGAAAACTATACCACAGAAATTCTGGACAGCAGAAGTGGAAGTTAATTCAAGAACAAGGTTCAGACAATACCAAATAGCCTGTGACATCCGTAAAGGAGTAGAGGGTTGTGTTGCCATTACACATTTGTTCCATCAATAACATATGGCTTCATCCTGCTTGTCGACTTAGTCTGTCCTGCTGAAACCAAAGGGAAAAAGGAACGGGGGAAGGGAGGGAATCAAACATCTGGTGAGGAGGGAGGGCGTCCATGCTTAGAGAGCTGCTATACAGCTCCTAGGAGTTACAAGGCTGCTCTTAGCAGAGCACCTTAGTGGGCCCATGTGCATGGTGGCAGGTTGAAACAGCAATTCAAAGAAGGGGTGCGGGGGTGGGGGAAGCTGCCTTTTAGGTTTAAATTCCCCAAACAGATCCTTTTCCATTCCAAACCCTTTTCTCACCATTCTCACATTTCCAGTGTCACATCTTACCATAACTTTGTGCATGTTGCTAACAGACAGCATGAAATTGAGTTTCAACCCAATTGCATGCTACTACCTAGGTTTAGAAAACCTTTTCTGGTTTATGTAGCTTTACTGCATAATTCTGATATTAACATTCCATTCATTGTAGTTTTATGAACATTTATATTTATACCCAGGGAACTGTGTGTAGATTAAGTACAACCTCACACATTCTATTATTTCTGACAAAGTTAGTTTTGAACAGTTAGTCCTGCATTCTGATTTAGTGGTTTTTATAAAATACTGTATGAAGTCTTAAAAGTAGTTAGATTTCTGGGAGAAAATTTTTGAGTCATTAAGTTTGCGTTAATATCCTTTTATATGTGTGGAGTTCTCTCCTTTTTTTCTTGAGAGGGGAGAGGTGGAAAAAGAGAAAGAATTGTATGTGTGCTTAGAGACTGCTTAAACTATCACTTCAACCAGGGGAACAGTTACAACTAAAAATTGGGCATGACTGAAAGGGTTGAATTAAGCCATTAACCATAGAGAATGAAAGATGGAGACTTCAAAACAGTAGAATATACAACTTTTCCTAAGTTCTTCCACTCTACACTCGCTCCAAAGAACAGAAGCTTACAAACAGGCAGTGGCTTCCCAGCCCTCAAGGAAATGTCTCTATAATATGCTTGCCAGCCCATCCTTGGCCCTTCTTTCTGACTCAAGGGACAAGCCTTTTGCTTTTCTCTTCTGGTGATGCCAAGACTGTTTGAATCAAAGGAAAGGAGCGGTCCTTTCTGGGGGAGTCCGGCCTCCGTGGGGATGGACATCCGAGCGACCTTCCCGAGTGACGGAGGCTGCCTGCAGTACTCACCGGCACACTGGTGCCCGTTGCCGGCATAACCAGGCAGGCAGGCGCAGCTGAACGTGCTGCCTCCATGGTGGATACACCGGGCCTGCCCAGCAGGAGCACAGGTATGACTGCCATCCTCACAGGGGTTGGGAGGTGGGGCTGTCACTACAAAGAGAGAAGGCAGACATGTTCAAGAGTTCAGCCTGCAAATAAATGGGTGAGCCATGTTCCTCACGGCGTGGTCTGGGGACCAAAAGAATCAGCCTATTCTCAAGAAATATGTGCCTATATATTTTGTGAGTATCCAAGTCTGTGAAACTACCAGAAAATAATAATATAGTGATGTATAATTATTAAATTAAAATGACCTCTAGAGAGCCTTATTGAATACTAGGTAATAAGCAGACAGTGGCCAAGCCACCTGTCACTCCATCTCACATATTTTCTTTATCATCATCTGGTTCCATCAATGCAGTGTATTTGGAATTCTAGTTCTTTTGGATCCATTTTTAGGTCCAAAGTATTTTCTGGAACCCTAGAAAGTGTGTCTCTTAGAGATGAAATTTCTTTCCTGGTCAAGTGGGGCAAACACCTTTGAATTAAAAATCCACTTCATTCAAATTTGAGAAAGACTTGACCTCTACTTAGAGCTGGGAGTGTTTATTAGAGAGGTTCATAGTCTTGTTATATGACTGGGCCGAATATCAGGACACATGAGAAGCTCAACTGAGGGTGAACATCCTTCAATAACACCAAAATATCTATTTGGGGGAAAACATGAAAAACAAAACAGGGCTGAACTGAGCCATAGCTTTGGGCTATTTCCATTTAAATTGTGTTTTCAAAAACACCATATAGCAGAGCTTCTGTACAGCAGAATTAGAACATTAATGAATTAAAGAACAAGGTTCAGCACTATTTTGGCCAAAAAAAAGACCTGGTTTTGGCACTCACAGATGCAAGTGTGCCTGTCGTCGGCAAACTCATAACCGCTCCGGCATTCACACCTATAGCTTCCCAGCAAGTTGATACACATGGAGTTGGGGCCGCAGCGATGGAAGCCAGTTGCACATTCATTTACATCTAAGAAGAAATGAAAACAGAAAACTTCTGCTTAAATCCAGGGTCCCAGAAGTGGAAGGTCTGAAAACTCTACTGAGTTTCTCACCATCATGAGGTTCAGTGGGACTGATGTTGACGGTAGGTAAACAAAACAGGAGTGAAAACGTAGCATTTCCGAGGACCAGATAGGGATGTGTGTTGCAAGATCATCGAAAACAATAAAAACTTACTTCAAATCATTCAAGTGTAAGCCACAAGAAAATACTTTTTGAACTAATGTTTTGAGAATTCTTTAAACACTTAAGAATATTCAACATTTAGAAAAAAACAATGCAAAATGCTTTCCTTTACAAAGTAAATTCTACTGCTGCTTTTTTGGGCTATAACCGGCCAAAGAGACTCAATGTCTGAAGTTTAATCAGAAAATTTACATTTACATTTTACATTTACACTTTAGTAAATCTAAGAACTATTCTAATTCAGGCTCAAAATACAAAACTTAGGATCTCCAAGATTCCAGAATTGCAACGGATGTTTTGTTTTCACCAGTCCCAGCCCCAAAAGCACTTCTCCAAACGATCGTTTCAGACCTACCCAGAATATGCTTTAGTTTTTAAACAACTGTTTTTAGACTACTAACTGCCGAACCCATTGATCAGCAGGGATATTTAGGAAGAAAGATACTGGTCTTTTATCCAGAATCAGCAATGTAAAAACCAGGACCCCATAAAAGCAGCACAGAGAACACGGCTCTTACCCACACAACTCCGTCCATCTCCCTGGTAGCCAGGTGCACACTCACAGGTGTAGTCCACACCTGTCCCCGGATGGCACTGGGCTGTTGTGTCACATGTGTGGCTCCCATCATAGCAGGGATTCACTGGGGTGGGGTCTGAGTCCCCTACATGGGTGAAGAGGAAATAAGAAACAAAAGCACAGTCTTTACAATCTGTTGTTTTAAAGAGTAGGTGGCCATGACCCAGAAGGAAGGAGATAAGAGGGTCCTTAGAACTGAGGTATACTTCCCTGTATTTTGTGGCACACTAGGCGACCTTACAAAATTAACATCCAATGTTAGGAAGAATTATCTGCATACAGCGTTACCTTCCAGAATGGCTTCCTCTTGCTTTCCTCCAGATCTTTCCTTGTTTTCACAGGGTCTGTGTCCGAGGAATAAAGATATCCCACACATGGCATCACTTTACTTTAAAGTGCTTTTACTCTATCATCTCTAGTGATTCTCATGATAATCCTGTGCCATGGGCTGTCTCCCCCATTACTGGTAGTTTTCCCAGATAAGGAAAGGGAGTGAGAGACATTGGAAAACTTGCCTGAGCTCACAAAGCTAGAAGATGGGAGAGCCAGGACACCAACCCCGAATTTCTAAATTTGGTACTATTTTTATGGGTCAAAATTCAATTAATGGGAAAGTCTTGCTTTTTTAAGATTTATAAGACCAAGTAAATAGGAATTACTTTTGCATTATTTACTCTTCAGGATTAACCTTGTCACCAACCCACCCATTCACAGGCAGTGATGACTGTTAACATCTGAAATCTTCCCTGAAGAACTTCAATCCTAGATACAACATAATAGCTAATGTATTTTGTGCACTTATGAGCCAGGCACTGCTCTAAGCTAGCCCATTAAATACTACTACACCACGAGGAAGGTATCATCTTCATCCTCCTTTTTACTATAGCATAGAGAGGCCAAGGAACCTACCCAAGGCCACACAGCCAGGAGATGCAGCTGGGATAAAGTCCAGGCAGTCTGGCTCCAGAGCCCATGCTTTTCACCACTTTGCTACAATAACCATCAGAGGAGCTTCATAAAATTATCTAGTTAGGCCAGTGGCACAGAGATGATGATGTTGGAAAGAGTCCCGGGCACCAAGATGGGATGAATATGTTAACTTTGGACACCTCCTAACCTACCTCCTTGATTGTGCATGTTTAAAATAAGAATAAAAATAGTACTCATATCTGTTTGACAAAATTGCTCGAAAGAATAAAGGTGACCCGATATAGTATATTTGAAAAGCGATTTCCCCACTGACAGCTGAGCCCAGTCCTCGGTGACTGCATTCCTTCTTCCACCTTAGCAGAGCCACAGTTCATTCTCACTTGAAGTTTTAGCTTTGCCTCAATCCCTAGAATTCTGATCTTAGATTTGCAAGACTTAAGGAGTCCCGTCCCAAGTCTCCCAAAGGCTTCCTGTAAGCCATCTCTGCTTACAGGAAGCTTAGGCTTCTGCCTTGTACATCTATGCCTGTGCCCTGTGTTGTCAGTCAGCATAGCATCTCCAAGTCCTACCTTTCTCTCGCCAGTTCTGTCACTACCCCAGAAACCAGCACTTGGGGATGCTGTCCACTTTATCTAGTAGCACACTGTGGCAGTTTGATATTATTGATGAATTCCAAAAAGAAATACTGATTATGTTTGTAAACTGGTCTGTTCCTCTGAGCGTGATTAAATTATGGTTAGGGCTTTGATTGGGCAATGTCAGTAGGAAATTACAAGGCAGAGCAGACAGTTGGAGTTTTGAGCTGGAGCCCCGGGAAGTAACCACACAGAGGAGCTTGGTCCTGAGGAAAGAGAGGAGGCCCCGGGAAGACAGACAAAGCCTAGAGAGCCTGATAGTCTACAGCTGACCTTGTGTAGAGAACAGAGCAGCTGAGCTGGGAGTGAAATAAACCCTGGGAGAGAGACGAGACTTATCCCAGCCTACAGCTGATATTGGAAGAAGCAGGCACCATGGAGCCTTAAGAGGAAGAGGAAGGCTGAATGTCAGCAGCCATCTTGTTCCAACACATGGCAACAGACTTTGATGAGGGAAGTAACTTACGCTTTATGGCCTGGTAACTGTAAGCTTCTACCCCAAATAAATACTCTTTTATAAAAGCCAACCGATTTCTGGTATTTTGCATCAGTACCCCTTTGGCTGACTAATACACACCCCCTCCAGGATTCCCTCCTGGATTCCCTGTCATTCTACTTTATCTAACCCATGTGTGTGGAACTTGCTGAAAGTAACTCCTAGCCTGGCCCCCAGGTTCTTGCTGCTGTTGCCTTCCTCCAGTGCTTCAGGGTGTCTGGCCATCAGCCTGTGCTTGTCCCACTGCCATAGTTAAGGCCCTTCCAAAGTTCTCTGTCAGTCTGCTGTGAAATGGGATGCCTTGGCTGTGTGCCAGATGGGATGCATTTGCTTTCTGATAAAGTCCTACCAGCCATGTTTTTTAAAAGCAGGAAATCTGTTTTTATTTTATTTTACTTGACAAAGAGGTTGGTCATATCCTAGAAAAAGGTAGAAATAAGTAAGGGTGAGAAAATAAGTTTTATATCCAGATGCTCATGGGAGAGAAGTAGGAATTCTTTGGAAATAGGCACCAGCAGCTATAGCTCCAAGAGGGCAGGTAACATCTATGATGAAAACTGTCTTATTCTCCAGATCCTTCTGTGGCCAATCTATCAGCTTCTTCATGGCCTTTGATGTCTCAATGACCAGGAACATATTTCCCATGAATACCCATTCATTGGGAAGCTTGACCGATCTTCTCAAAATCTTTTCTGTTGACAACATCTCTTGTGGAGGTCATTTTCCATCACTTTCTTTCCAGTTACCAATCCAGTCTGTCATGCTTTTGCTGACAAACTTGCTGTCCGTTCCAGTGATGAGTTGATCTCTGTTTTGGCTTTATTGCTTATCCTGTTGCAAAGTGGGCTGCCTGCAGTTCTCTTTGGTTTGTCTACTGTCCAGATACACTCTCATATGTCTGTTCTCCCAAATTCCTCTGGTGCCCCCTGGATTCCAGTCTAATTTACAGGCTTAGTCATTACAGCATTTAGTTGAATGCACAGTATTTATAGTTTCTATGCTATCTCACAATGAACTCTCAATCCTCAGCCTCTGCCAGAACACTGTGCACACTGGCCCCAGGACTTCATGTTGCCCTTTCCAATAGGATTGCTCAGTGTTGTCCCAAGTGTCCTGGGGGGTGGGGGAGGAGAGGAATGTCTATGGTCTCCCACCATCTACTTTTTAAGAAACACCACAATGTACAGCTTGAGTGCAATGTTCTCATATTATTGCTCAAATAATTCCACTATTGCCTAAAGGAGGCAATAATAGGAGAATATGGTTCACCTATTTCTTTGGTTCACATCAGTGACACTGCCTGGAATATGGGGTAATACAATTTTCACCAAGAAAAAGGTCCAAATAGCTCCAGCATTTTTAAGCATTTTTAAAATTAGAGACATTGGCTTCCAGAAAGATGCAGAAAACAGAGCTCCCATATATGCCACATTATTAATAATTTGCATTAGTGTGATACCTTCTATTACCTATTGCCCATTAGGATCCACTGGCTGTTTTTATCCCAGCAACATATATACAGCTTCAACGCCCCCTTTTAATCTCATTCAAATATATAACTCAGTGGTGATAATTACATTCATAATGTCTACTGTCTCCCCCATCCATGACCAAAACATTTCCATCACCCCCCAAAAAATTCTGTACCAATTAAGTACTAACTCTCCATTCCCTACCCCCACTCCAGAACCTGGTAACCTGTATTCTAGTTTCTATGAAATTGCTTATTCTAATTATTTCCAATCAATGAGATCATCCAATATTTGTCATTTTGTGTCTGGCTTATTTCAATCAACAAGATTTCTTCAAGGTTCAACCATGTTGCCACATGTGCCAGAGCTTCATTCCTTTTCACAGCTCAATGATATTCCATTGAATGTATACAACATATTTTGTTTATCCATTCATCTACTGTCAGACACGTGGGTTGCTTCCAGTTTTTGGCTACTGTGAACAATATTGCTATGACCTATGATATATGTGCAAATATCTGTTCTAGTCTCTGCTTTCAATTTTTGGCAGTATATACCTAGAAGTAGGGTTCTGAAGAACCACCAACTGATTTCCACAGCAGGTGCACCATTTTATACTCCCAACAACGATGAAAGAGTGTTCCTATTTTTCTACATCCTCTCCAACACTTGTGATTTTTTTTTTTTTTTTTTTTTTAATAGTAGCAATTCTTTTGGGTGTAAAATGGTATCTCTTGTGGGGGTTTTTTCCCCAGCTTTCAATTCTTGATTTATTTATTTTAATGGAGAAAAAGAAGAGAGAAAAATGCTTATATCACATTCATATCTCATAAAACTAAATTCCATATTCTTTTTTTTGACCTTTAGGATTGATATAGCACCTTCTTTGCTTTTGCTACAAAAATATTACAATATTATTGTTAACTATAGTCTATTGGATTTCTTTATATATTCTGGATATTAAATCCTTACTGGATATGTGGTTTCCAATTCTACTATTTTGTAGGTTGTTTTTTTTTTTACTTTCATTATAAAGTCCTTTGATCTGCAAGTTTTAAATTTAGATGAATTCCTATTTTTTCTCTTTTGTTATTCATGCATTTGGTGTAAAGTCTCAGAAACCATTACCTAACTCAAGGTCCTAAAGGCTTCCCTATGTTTTCTTCTGGAGGTTCACAGTCCTGATTCTTATATTTAAGGTCTTTGACCCATTTTGAGTTTACTTTTATATTTAATGTGAGGTAGGGATCCTCCAGTGTTTTGTTGGAGAGACTATTCGTTCCCCAAGTGAATTTAGTACCTTTGTCAAAAATCAATTTGCCAAATCTATGAGGGTCTATTTCTGAATTCTCAATTCAATCCCATTGGTCTATATGTCTGTACTTGCACTAGTACCATGTTGTTTTGTTTACTGTAACTTTGTAGAAAGTTTTAAAATCAGGAAGTGAAAGTTCTCCAACTTCATTCTCTTTCAAGATGGTTTTGGCTATTTGAGGCCCTTACCCTTCCATACAAATCTGATGACTGGCTTTTCCATTTCTGCAATGGAAAAGCTGTTGGAATTTTTATTGGGATTGCATTGAATCTGTAGATCACTTTGGATAGAACTGACATCTTAACAATAGTTAGTCTTCTAATCCATGAACATGGAATGACCTTCCATTATTTATGCCTTTAATTTCTTTTAGTAATGTTTCGTAGTTTTCTGTGTACAAGCCCTTTTCATCCTTGATTAAGTTTATTCCTAAATATTTGATTCCTTTATCTACTATTGCAAGTGGAATTCTTTTCTTGATTTCCTCTTCAGATTGTTCCTTATGAGAAACAATACTGATTTTTGTGCATTGATCTTGTACCCTGCCACTTTGCTGAATTCACTTATTAGCTCTAATAGCTAATAAGTGGATGTTTCAGGGTTTTCTGTATATAGGATCATGTCATCTGAAAATAGGAAAACTCTTGTTTTTTCCTTACTAACTTGGATGTCTTTTATTTATTTTACCTAATTGTTCTGGCTAGAATTGCAAGGACATTTTGAATAACTGGTGATGGGGGGCATCTTTGTCTTGCTTCTGATCTTACAGGGAAAGCTTTCAGTCTCTCACCACTGACTACGATGGTAGCTGTGGGATTTTCACATATGCCCTTTATCATGTTGTGGAAGTTTCCTTCTAGTCCTAGTTTTGAGGTTTATTTTTTAAACAAGAAGAGGTGCTAGATTTTGTCAAATGCCTTTTCTGCATCAATTGAGATGATGATCATGTGGTTTTCCTCCTTTGTTCTATTAATGTGGTATATTACATTTACTGATTTTCTTATGCATACCTGGGATAAATCCCACTTGATTACAGTATATAATTATTTTTAATGTGCTGTTGGATTCAGTTTGTATTTTCTTGAGGAATTTTGCATCCATATTCATAAGGGATTTTGGTCTGTAATTTTCTTTTCTTGTGGTATCTGGCTTTGCATGAGGGTGAGGTTTGCCTCATTGCATGAATTAGGGAGTAATCCTTCCTCTTCAATTTTTTTGGAAGTGTTTGAGCATGATTGGTGTTAATTTTTCTTGGAATGTTTCATAAAACTCACCAGTGATGTCATGGGGTTCTGAGCTTTTCTTTTGGTGGTGGTGGGGGTGGGGGTGGGGGTGTGTTTGATTACTGATTCAAAGCTCTTTACTAGCTATTGGTTTGTTGAGAACTATTTCTTTTTGAATCAGCAAAGGCAGTTTGTGTGTTTCTAGAAATTAGTCCATTTCATCTAGGTTATCTGCTTTGTTGGGATACAGTTGTTCATAGTATCCCCTTATAATCCTTTTTTATTTCTGTGGAATTTGTAGTAATGTCTCCCCTTTCATGTCTGATTTTAGTTATTTGCATCCTTTTTTGTCAGTTTAGTCAAAGGTGTGTCAATGTTATTGATCTTTTCAAAACAAGTCTGTTTTCGTTAATTCTATTTTTTCATTCTCTATTTCATTTAATCCCACTCCAATCTTTATTTCCTTCCTTCTGCTCTTTCTGGGTTTAGTTTGCTTTTCTTTTTCTAGATTCTCCATTTGTGAGGTTAGGTCTCTGATTTGAGATCTTCCTTTTTATTTTATTTTATTTTATTATTTTATTTTTTTACTGGGAGGTACCGGGGATCGAACCCTGGTCTCTCCATATGGTAGACGGACGCCGAACCTCTTGAGCCACATCTGTTTCCCGAGATCTTCCTTTTTAATAAGAGCATTTAGAGCTATAAATTTCCTTCTCAGCACTGCCTTTGCTACACCCCATAAGTTTTAGTTTGTTGTGCTTTCATTTTAATTTGCCTTGAAATATTTTCTAATTTCCTTTGTGATTTCTTCTTTGACCCATTATTTTCTTAGGAGTTGTTTAATTTCCACAAATTTAAGGATTTTCCAGTTCTCCCTCTGTTAAAGCATTGTATGATTTCAATATTTTAAAATTTGAGATTCATTTTGTGACCTAACATATGGTCTATTTTGGAGAATGATCCATGTGCACTTAAGAAGAATATGTATTCTGCTGTTGTTGGGTGAAGTGTACTATATATTTTATAGGTTTAGTTGGTTTACAGTTTGTTCAAGTCTTCTCTTTTCTTATTGGTCATCTGTCTAGATGTTCTATCCATTAGCAAAAGTGGTGTATTGAAATCTTACTATTAATGTAGAACCACTCTTTCTCCCTTCAAATATGTTAATATTTACTTCATATATTTTAAGGCTCTATCGTTAGCTGCTTGTATTTATAATTATGCCTTTTCATACACTTGGTTCCTTTATCAGTATATATTGACCTTCTTTGTCCCTCATAGCAAGTTTTGACTTAGTCTATTTTATCTGATGTTAGTATAGCTACTCCAGCTCTCCTGTGGTTACAATTTGCATGGGATATTTTTCCCATCCTTTTACTTTCAACTTGTTTGTATCTTTGAATTTAAGGAGAGTCTACTGTAAATCACATATAGTTGGGTCATATTTTTTTGTTTGTTTGTTTGTTTTAAATCCACTCTGCCAATCTTTGCCTTTTGACTGCGGAGTTTAATCCATTTAAATTTAAAGTTTGTACTGGTAATGCAGGACTTTCTTATACCTTTTTGCTATTTGGTCTTTTTAAGTCTAACAGATTTTTGTCTCTCAATTATTCCATTAATGCCTAATTTCATATATATTTGATGTTTGTGTTTTATCATTTTGAGTTCCTTCTCATTCTTTTGTATATTTTTCTTTTTTTTTTTTTTTTTTTAATTTCATAAGGGCAGTACTCTTTATTAAACAACGAATAAAATACATGGTAAATAAATCATACATTTAAAACATGAGAAGACAACAGATATCTTGATGTATATACAAATAAACTTCAGGAGACTTACATTAAAAACATCTAACATAACAAAAAAGGATCTAGATTTTACTTACAAATTAATTCCAAAAGGAATTAATATTTAAGAAATGTTTTGCTGATGGCAAAATAAGCCTAACAAAATCAGTATGTAATAACATTGATTTATAAAGCCAAAATATATGCCCTAAATGAGGTTCATATTAATTGAAAATGTTAAGCATCCATCAATGTGTAAAAAAGGAATTCAACTGTTCAAGTACTACACACAACTTATGTTCTTCAAATCTACTCCTAGAACTGTGAATTGACTTTTTAAAAAATTCAATTACTACCTAATGTTACTAACAATAACAAGTATTATCACTGGACAGATTATGTCATTTGTGTCTACTATGGCTTCTATCACTGCATACAATATAAAACTTCAAATCCAATATATTATGGCCCTATTTTAAATCTAATTAGTACCATAAAAAAATGTTCCTGATATAAGATTGATGGTTTAAGACTCAGTGGACAGTAACCAAACAAATGTCTTATAAAAGATGTTTGCTCATAAAGAGAATATGATAGTCAAAGGGTTTTTCTTTTCTTTCTTTTGTGAGCTTGATTCATATTATTCTGTACTGTCCTATTTTTTTCCAGTAAGAAAACCCCAAGAGACATATAAGCATGCTGAATGGCCTCCAAGTCTTGTTACGGGCTTATTTGTCTTTTTAAGCAAAAACTATTGAAATAAGTTTTTAGTTCTGGCAGCAGATTAGAACAAATTCTCAAAAATTCACATTTTCTTCATAAAATTTCAACTGGTGAGCTTTCACACTGTTAAGTCATATACTTTTCACCCATGTGCTCCCATAAATGTACCTCTTTTCCCAATTCATCCTCCTCTTCCAAAGATCATACATCTCCTCTAAAAGCTGAACCCCCAGGGCCCGGATAACATCAGGTCTCAGTACTCCACCTATTCTCCTGATCTTTTCAGAACCTGGCATGATAGCTGAAGGCAGATCTTTAAAATGGAGCTCTGCTACCTCTTCTGCAACCTTCTCAAGAAGTATCAGCGTATCCGGGTATTTCCAATGAAGTTTGAACTCTGACACTGGATTTGGTACTGGGAGATTTGTCACAGCTCTCTTTAGATTCCAGTTCAGGGTCTGAGTCATCAACTGTACCAAATCACTTGTTTCATTTGTATGACCTTTCCCGTCCCTTGAATCCCCATTCAACTTATCAGTTGAACTTGTCGAAGAACTTATCTCATCCTCAGACAATGGATCCGTTTCTTTTCCAGAGCAGTGCTGCAGTCAGAAGAGAACCTCCAGCAGAGATGGGCTGGCCTTCCTATTGTAGATTCAGGCAGAGGTGGGCTGGCCCTACTCCTCTAGTTTCCCCAGCCTTGCTGCACTCAGAGAATCTCTGCTCACTGAAGGGCCTGAGGAAAGATCTCTTCCTGTGACTGCTTTAGTTGCTTCCTTTCTCTTGCTGATAATGGTTGATCATTTGATGAGACCTCACTGCTCCTCCAACGGATCACAGACCCAGTGACTGCTCTACTTCGGTTTTCAGCATCCCTTCGTAGTGACATGAAATCTGTTTTTCTAACAGCGGGAAGAGAAGGCAAACATCGAGGAGGAAACTCCTGGAACTGTCTCTTTCCCACTGTGCTCAATCTGTTCTCTTCTCTTCTGCCATCGCTGTTGAGACATGGAGGGTTTGGACCCAGAGCTGGCGGCTGTAAGTGTAGATGTGTTCTGTCCTGTTTTTCTATAATACACTCACCAGCAACTTGATCCTGGTCTTTTGGCTTCTGGTCTTTCCTTTGGCTTCTGGTCTTTCCTTAGGGGCTGCAGAGACTTCACTGGATCGTTCTCTTCCCTGGTGGCATCAGAGTACCATGTGGGAATCAGGTTTTCAGAAAAAGCACTGGACTCAGTGCTATCCTGCAGCCTTTCCTTCTTCACTTGAGAAATATTCCATTTACCTTCTAGCTCTTTAGAGGGAGCTAGGTGTCTTGGTTAATTCTCCTGAACTAAGCCCTCATTCACTGAGTCCCTCCTTTCTGCAGGTATAATGTCGATATTTACCCTGCAGAGGGTGGCTAGTGACTCTACAGTATTGCTCATGTGTGGTTTGCAGGGGTGATCTTTCAGACTAGCAGATGGCTTTGAGGAATCAGTGACCACAGGTTTTTCCTGGGACAAACATTTGTCTTCACCATCACACGCTTGGAGCCCTTGGAGGCGTGTGGATGGAGGCAGATTCCTTCATTATTCGATTCAGCCTTCTCAGAAACTGCTGTAGCAACAGGCTTGGATTCAGAGTTATCACTATTTTATACTATTTTGGAGGTTTTTGCCTTTGTGGTCTCCAAAAACAAGGAGATTGGATGCTTTATGTAAGGCTGCCTCCATAATGTTCCTCACAGAGGGTCTTTCTTCATGACTTTTGCTCAACATTTCTCTTAGGAATTCTGCCAGCTTTGGGCTGTGATCTTTTGCATTGAAAGCATGCTTCTGAGTGGCCATTTAATAAACACAGCATCCCAAAGCGCAAACATCAGACTTATAATTATAGGATTTGAGAACAATTCAGGACTCCTGTAGCAGGGTGTGCCAATGAGGTGCCAGCCACGTCACAGTGGTTCCCTAACACTTGAGCGATTCCTAGGTTGCCCACTTTGATGGTGTTTGTTCTCGTTAGGAAGGCATTTTGAGTTTTCAGATCTCGGTGAAAGATGTGTTTTTCATGTAAATACTGCAGAGGCATGGTGATCTGAACAAACCACTCTACCACCTGATCCTCAGGCAGAAGCCAGCCCTTCTGCTCCTTGAGGTTTCGGGATAGATCCCCTCCTTCCCAGAAGCCCGAGACAATGTTGAGCAGACCGTCCCCTCCCTCCCATGACTCCTTGTAGGTGACAATGTCGGGGTGATTCAGCAGAGACAAGGGCTGGGCTTCTTGTCCCACAGCTTGCTGTTCTTGGCTGTAGGCATTTAGGAGGTTTAGTTTTTTGATGACATACTGCCGGCCCCACTGGTGCCTCACGAACGTCACCTCCCCATAGCAGCCCCTGCCCACGGCCTGCAGGTGACAGTAGGCAGCCAGGGGCATGCTCCTGGAGCGGGCCCACAGCCGGGATGCCGTGGGGCAGCGGGCAGGCAGCAGGCCCAGCTCAGGCTCGAGAGACAGCAGGGGCATGGCAGCCCAGCCGGGGCGAAGGACCCAGGCTGCGCCTTTAGCCATGTCACTGCTATAGCGATTCCGGCTGGCACCTGTGTATTTTTCTTATATTTTCTTTGTGGTTACCATGGACTTAATTTAAACATCCCAAATCTATAGTAGTCATGTTTGATTTGATACCAACTTAACTTCAATAGCATCCACTTACATTGTTCCTATACCCTTCTGCATTCCCACAACGAGGCTTTTGATTTTATAAACTTTTATATATCGTATTTCTAAAACCATAGATTCATCATTTTTTTACAGTTGTATTTTAGAAGTAATGCAAGATATAAAAAAGTGAAGTTACGTACCAGAAAAAAATGATACAATAATACTGGGCATTTATAATTACCCATACGGCTACCTTTACTGGAATTTTCTTTATTCTGCTTTGATGCACTGTCTCATGTCCCTTCCTCTTAGTCTGAAGAACTTCTCTTAGCAGGGCATGTCTAGTGGTAATGAACAGCAACAGTTTTTATTTGTATGGGATGTCTTTCTCTCTCCCTCATTTTTGAAATACAGTCTTGCCAGATATAAAATTCTCTGTTGGCAATTATTCTGTTTTAGCATTTTAAATATTTTGTCTGCTTTCTTAGATGCCTCCATGATTTCTGATGAGAAATTGGAATTTAATCTTATTGGGACTCCCTTGAATATAATATGTTGCTTTTTCTCCCAGCTTTCAGAACTTTCTCCTTGTCCTTTGTAATCGACAGCCTATTTGTCTTGGTGTAGCTCTCTGGGTTTATCCTGTTTGCGGTTTGTTGGACTTATTCAATGTGCATATTTTCACATCTTTTGTTAAATTTGGGAAGTTTTCTGCCATTATTTCTTTGAATATTCCTTCTACCCCCTTCTCTCTTTCTCTTCCTGGGACTCGCATAATGCATATATTGATACACTTGAAGGTGTACCACAAGTCCCTTAGGCTCTGTTCGCTTTTTTCCCCTGTTGCTCAGCCTGAATCATTTCAATTGTCTTGTCTTTGAGTTTACTGATTTTTCTTCTGCCAGTTCCAACTGGCTGTTGAAAGCCTCTAGGGAATTTTTCATTTTGATTACTGTGGTCTTCAACTGCCAGAATTTCTAGAAAATTTAAATTTCTATCTTTTTAGACTCATAATGTTCATTCTTTGTTTTTCTGATATCCTTATAGTTCTGTGTTTTCCTTTACTTACTTGAGCATATTAAGGAACATTTTTAAAGTTTTTATCTAGTACGTCCAAGTCTGGTCATCTTTACTGATGATTTCTGGATTTTTACCCTGTTCCTTTGGATGACCATTGTTTCTTGTTTCTTTGTATTATCTTATCTTGCACACTATACATTTTAATATTTTAAAGTGTTAACTCTGGAATTTAGTCCCTGAGCTGCCCCTTAAATTTTTATCCAGTATGACAGATGTCCTTCAGTGCCAGGAGCTAAGAAAAAAAACAAACCAAAGCAAAAAACACCTTTCACAGACTTTTCAAATTGGCTATGTTGGCTGGTGCTCTCTTTCAGAGTTTAGCCCTCCTATCCAGAAGATCAGCCCAAGGTGAATGGGAAGTGCAGGGTCATCTGTCTTTTCTGAGCCTATTTCTTATTTTGGGCTTGTGCTTGCTCTTGGCCTTAGGCATTCCCCTGTTTACAGAGACTGGCATGCCTCCTCGACTGCCCTTTGCAATAGACTCCACCTTTGGCTGCTCTATTGCACGACTTAAAGATTATCCTTTGCTCCAGTCCACTTTGCCTTGATTTTTTATACACCATTTTGGCTATCTGGAAGCTGCTTTTGCCTGCAGGGTAAGTACTGGGAAGGTGATCCCAAGAGGAATTTCCTAGTTCAGTCTTTCTGGCTGCCACCTGAGTGGCTGGCATCAACATATAGGCAGCCCCAGTATGCATATAGGGGTAACTCTGTTCCTGCAGGAATTACGCCAACCACAAACTCCTACTACCACTTGTAAAGCTGAGTTTCTTGATTTGGCACTCGTCCAATTACAACCCGTTAACCATTTCCCAGAATTAACGTTTTTGCCAATCGTTCAAAGATTCTGTGGGAGGGGAAGCAGATGTGGCTCAAGTGATTGGGCTGCCGTCTACCATATGGGAGGTCCTGAGTTAGTTTCCCGGGGCCTCCTGGTGAAAGCAAGTTGACCTGTGCAGAAAGCTGGCCCGTGCGGAAAGCTGGCCCGTGCGGAGAGCTGGCCCGTGCGGAGAGCTGGCGCAACAAAAAGAGACAAAGAGGAGAGACAATAAGAGACGCAACAAACCAGGGATCTGAGGTGGCTCAAGCGATTGAGTGCCTCTCTCCCACATCGGAGGTCCCAGGATTGGTTCCCAGTGCCTCCTAAAGAAAAGACGAGAAGAGAAGACAAGCAGACAGAGAGAGCACACAGAAAGCAAGATAGAGAGTGCAAAAAACAACACGGGTGGGGGGGTAGTAATAAAATAAATCTTTTTTTAAAAAAAAAAAAAGATTCCGTGGAAGAATGGTGCCTAGAGCGTCTTATGGTGACGTTTAGGTCAAAGAGAAGCTCCAGCATGTTTTAAACCTGATGGACTTAAACATGTCAGCATAAGCCTACTTTCCCAAATTGAGCAGACATCCTTGGAACTTCCAAGTGTGCCTTTTTATTTCTACACTGAGGCAGTGGTTGTGAGATTAACTTGATAGTATAGGCCAAGTTTCTGAGTCAGTCCCAGCATGTTACAACGAAAACAGGGTCATGTCCTCTCTGAAGATCTAATATAAGACAAGAATCTGATTATCCATTAGTATTGTGCATTCTTAGGAGAAGATTTTGTACAAAAGACCTGGCCTACCCAATTGAGGTAGAAGTCAAAATGTATTAGTTTGTAGATACTAATGTTTAGCCTTCTTATTCAGTACTTTTCAGCATCAAAACATCACCATGGCACATTCAGGCAAAGAGTTTAGTGAGTATACAAGGATATCAAGATGCTTACCACCCTGTTAGGCACTAAAATGGAAAAAAGAAAAAAGAAAAAAAAGAAAGAGTGCAATAGAAAATAAATTGCAAACCTGGACAAGATGCACTAGCCTACTGTAACTGAGGAGGAAATGTCCTTATTTCCATGATACTGAGTTAAAATGTACTTCACTGACAAGACCAGCTACACAATTTGCAGAGTACAGTACAAAATGAAATGCAAGGTCCTTTGTTCAAAACTCATTAAGGATTTCAAGATAAAAAATAACAGCAAAGCATTAAATCAAAATGGTGGCTCTTCTGAATATGGGGCTCTGTGTCTGCACAGGTCACATGCCCACCAAGCCAGCCCTGTTCACTGCATTTGGCTTCCCAAACCATTATTGTTTAATACATTTTTAGAACTATCTGGCTATTCATCCTCTATGGTTTGTTAGCTCATTCTCCTGTTACATTGAAAATAGAAGAATCTTTAAGACACTTTATATTTTCCCCTCATCCTCTTAAGCTGACTCTGTGACAGAGGAAGTGGAATTAATACTCATTTAATCAAGAGGGGAAAAGTGGTTTCCCTCAAAGGAACAGTCCTTGGCTGCAGCCATTGAGCTTCACTGCATGGCCCTCTGCCCAAAGTCTCTTCAACTCACCACAGGGACCCCTGAAGTGGAAGCAAGGGCAGGAAGCATGACTAGATCCTTTCTATGTCCCTCACCTCCCCCCCCACCACACACACACTTGAAGCACAAACAATTAAAGGGAGGTTGTTAGTGGTTGGGAAGTCAGTGGGGGCTGCAGACTCTGATTACTCACTAGGAAAGACAAAATAACTGCATTCTAAACCCTGGGAAACTGTGACGCACCCACATCAGGTATGGGCAGCTGTGTTGTTCTACATGCATTCCAACCAGATAATAGCTCCCTCTGGAAAAAGCGAGAAACAAGAAGATGCTGCTACATACTGGAGAGGAAAAGGAAAAAAGGTTCTTTCTTGTCCATGTGGAGAAGCAGTAACACAAATAGTTAAGAGTGTGGGCTCCGGATCCAGCACCTAGGTTTGAGTTCCAATTCACCATTTATAAGCTATGACCAGGCAAATTATTTCACCTCTATACCTCAGTCTCATTATCTGTCAAATAGGGATAACATTCCTTATTGGTGTACAGGTTGTTGTGAGGATTAAACAGTTCATGTAAGACTCTTAGAATAGTGCTTGGCACCAAGTAGGCAGTCCTTTGCCATTATTATTGTTATTATTTGAACTGAAGACAAAATCATAAAATTCAAGACAAATTAACAACCTGATATCTGCCACTTTGATGGCTTTCTCTCACCCATTGTTACTCTTATCTGGTATATCTCTAGGAAAAATATACCCAGAGATATATCTTTTGCTTAGATACAGAATCTGGGATTCTATGGCTTGGAAGTAGAAGGCGCTTTCACTAATGGCTGTTTTGACAGATCAGATGCCTATACCAAACAAAGGGCTGAACTGGACATATAAAGGTAAAGAAAGGTTTGTCCTGTTGTTTTTGTTCAAGTCTTTCCTTGAGAAATCTTTTCCCTCTCCATTAATAGCATGATGTTTTCATGCTATTAGTTCACTACCTTATGAACCCATCTTTGGGCACCCAATGCATGGGCCCCCAACCAAGGTTGATAAAAGCAAACCAAACCAACCAAACTCAGGATTTTCATTACAAGTCACCTCTGCTTCCTAGAGAATGGTCTAGTCCTCTTACCTTAGCCTCTTGCTATCATATTGCTGAAATGACACTTCCATACTGATCTTGGGGAGGCTTAAGCAGGCCTCAACTCTAGAAATTAAGCACAAAATCACTTGTTCATTACAGAATCACCTTTCTGAGGACTGATTCTGGGCTGAACAGTACTGATATGGAGACAAGGAAGGCACTCTTTCTCTTCACATGCCTTTTGCATTCTGGGGGAAAATACAACCTATTTTCAAAATTAAAATGCCCCCTTGGGGAGCAGATGTGGCTCAAGCAGTTGAGCACCCGCTTCCCACATGGTAAGTCCTGGGTTTGGTTCCTGGTGCCTCCTAAAAACAAAACAAAAGAAACAAACAACAAGCACACAAACAAAAAAACCAACTCAGGGTAGCCGATGTGGCTCAGTGGTTGAGTACTGGCTTCCCACATACGAGGTCTTGGGTTCAATCCCCAGCCCCGGTACCTTAAAAAAATAATTTAAAAAAAAGCCTCCTCGGGAGGCGGCTGTGGCTCAGTCAGTGGGGCTCCCGTTTACCATGTGGGGGGCCCCGGGTTCAGTTCCTGGGGCCTCCTGGTGGGGGCGGGCCCACCCGTGTGGCGTGGTTGGCTGACCCGGCGGGCACAGGCAGCAGGGGGGGGATGGATGAATAAATAAATCAAATCAAAAAAAAAAAAAAAAGCCTCCTTGATCTGACTTAGGATAAATGTCACCTATCTGTAGAGTTCCCTGAGTTCACAGGTTCATCCTCTGGCTTGCCTAGAACATCTTTATCTGTCATTTTAATCAAGCTTTGCAGGTGATGCTAAGGATCACTGAAGTTTGAGGACCATTGCTTTAGAGTTTTCTTTTCCCCCACAACTGTTTTAATTGAGGTGTAATCAACAAACTATACAATTCATCCATTGAACCATTGTACAACTCAATGATATTTATTTATTTATTTTTTTATTTTTTTTATTTTTTTTTTTTTAATTTTTATTTTTACCGGGAGGTTCTAGGGGTCGAACCCAGGTCCCTCCATATGGGAGACGGACGCCCAACCATTTGAGCCACATCCGTCCCCCCTCAATGATATTTAGTATACTCATGTAGTTATGCAGCCATCACCACAACTTTAGAATATTTATCACCTCAAAACAAACAAACTCCATACCATATAGCTATTATCCTCCTCCATTCTGCATTCCCCTTCCTCTCCCTCCATACCCACCCCTATACAACCACTAATGTACTTTCTGTCTCTGTGGATTTGCCTATTCTGGATACTTCATATATATGGAATCATAATATGTGGTCCTTTGTGACTGGCTTCCTTCACTTAGCATAATATTCAAGATTCAGCCATGTTGTAGCATATAATAGTACTTAATTCTTTTTTATGGCTGAATAATGCTCTGTTGTATGGATATACCATATTTTGTTTATCCATTCATCAGTTGATGGACATTTAGGTTGCTTCTATCTTTTGGCAATCACAAACGATACTTCTAAGGGTATTTATGTACAAGTTTTTGCATGAACATATATTTTCATTTCTCCTGGCTATATACCTAGGAATAGAATTGCAGGGCCAAATGGCAGTTTTAAGCTTACCTTTTAGAGAAACAGCTAGACTGCTTTCCTAAGTGGTGCTGCCATTTTACATTCCTGCCAGCAGTGTATGAGGGTTTTATTGTTCCCAAACCCTCACCAACACTTGTTATTAACAGTCTTTTTTATTATAGCCATCCAAGGGGGGTATAGAGCATGTATCTCATTATGGTTTTGATTTGCATTTCCCTCATGACTAATGATGTTGAACCTGTTTTCATATGCTCATTGGATATATATATATATATATATTCATTCATTCTTTGTAGAAATGTCTATCCAAATCTTTTGCCCATTTTTAAAATTGTCTTTTTAGTAATAAGTATAAAAGTTCTTCACATATTCCAGATATAAGTCCCTCAAGAGATGGCTTACAAATATTTTCTCCAATTTTGTAGATTGTCTTTTTACTTTTTTGCTAAAGTCCTTTGAAACACAAAAGTTTTAAGTTGTAATGATGTCATTTATCTTTTTTGTTGTTGTTGCTTGTGATTTTAGGTATATCTATGAAATCATTGCCAAAGTCTAGGCCACAAAAGTTTATCCCTATGTTTTTTCTAGGAATTTTCATAGTTTTTTTTTTTTTTTTTTTGATAGTCACCTTGTATTTATTCTTGCTTTTAAACAACAAAGATTTGAAGGTTCCTCTGAATTCATGATTCATTATCTCACAGTCCTTTTAAAAATTCTATGTTTTGAAAGTAACTGAAGCTAAAACAAATGTCTTCATTTTAGAAATTTTAGTAACAGGTAAAAGGATTGCATATGTAATGATATTAGCATAGCCATCTTTAAACAGTACTTTCAAATTCCTGTTCATAAGACAATAAAAAGGCTAGGAAAGAAACAAATTTTCAATATATGTAATAACCAGATGCTTTAAACCATGAAACAAATGCAGACTTTCTTTTCCCTGGAAAATAAATAGGATTCTAGGCTTACTCTGTACAGTAATAAGAGTTAAAGTGAAATTTTTTCAAAGTTCTAAAAAGAAAACATATTCTTCTTATGTATCTTCTGTAACATTGCTTTATATATATGGTTTTCAGTATCAGAAGGTTGTAAACTTTGCATTAGCACTATAATCCACAATAGAAATTTTGTAAGCTTTTGAAATAGAATGAAATATTAATTCTAGTCCAATATCACTGGGTTGTATCATACAGAGTTCCATACATGTTAAACGAAAAGAATGATCCTTCTAAATATGCCAAATATTTGCAAAGAAGGGGGTTTAAATAAGAAGTAAACACCAAGGTCTGCCCATGATTAAGCTAGTTCCTAAAAAAGCATAAACAGATTACAATAGGCAACATGGTTTTCATTTCTTAAGTTCAATGTAAATTACATACATTCAGTTTTTTTTTTTTTTTTAAAGATTTTATTTATTTATTCATTTATCCCCCCCTTGCTGCTCGCGCCCGCCGGGTCAGCCAACCACGCCGTGCGGGCGGGCCCGCCCCCACCAGGAGGCCCCGGGAACCGAACCCGGGTCCTCCCATATGGCAAACGGGAGCCCCACTGATTGAGCCACAGCCGCTTCCCCATACATTCAGTTTTCACTCTTGAACACAAGTGGTTTATACTGTATGAGGGCTGCTAGCCACAAAAGACATCAACATAAAATAAGGATGACTTATCCAACCTCTGATTATTGTAGTAATGTGTGTAAAATCCAACCACTGCTTGGGTAACCCTAGGGAAAACAAGCTTAAGAGATGAAAACATTTACACTTTTTAAATTAAAGTATAAGGCTCAACATTTGTTTTCCTAAAAACACAGCACTAAGCAGAGTTTCTATTGCAGTCAGATGTGTCTAAAATGTATGCAGAAACCTTAAGACTATAACACACCAAGGAGTTCTTTTAATTATGTATATTCAAATGACAGTGTTATAATTCAAATTAAACAACAAAAATATCTTGATAAAACAAGAAATGGGAGAAATAAAAATTGATTTCTAAACCAAATGTGTATTCCCTCACGCTAGAGTGAATCACAGGGAAATACAGAAATGGAGCAGATAGCTCCATACGATAACTTCAAAAAGAGTTATAGCACACACTCAGTAAAAGTTTTGTTTTGTTTTTTTATAAACAGATAGGCCTCAAAAATATGTTTTGTTGTTGTTTTAAATAGTACATCTTTTCTAAATAATTCTCACTTTTCATTCCAGAAAACATAAGAAACAGTTTGCAAGAAATCATGCAAGCACATTTCTCTAAGGCCATGAACTGGTTTGCTCAGTTGCATTGTTCTATTCAAGTAAAAAGCCCTTCTTAGAATAAAGAGACTATAGGGGGATGGCTGTGGCTCAAATGGTTGGACATCCGTCTCCCATATGGAGGGACCTGGGTTCGATACCCGGGACCTCCCAGTAAAAAAAAAAAAAAAAAAAAAGAGACTATAAAGAAAACTAATCACCTCCAACTCTTAGGCCTGTACACTTGTTAGGACCTTTATCACTTTGAAAGTGAAAAGGTAGTATGCTCATTTGAGCATTAGCAAAGTGGTCTCTATTTACATTTTTAAAAATCTAATGCATCCTAGGTTCCTGGTTGATTCTTTTGGTATGTTACACAACAAAAAAAAGCAAAACTTTAGAATAAAATAAGAATCCTCTCTTTCTTAGAAAGGTCAAACAGATACTTCTTGACATCATGTCCTTACACAATGGCACACTGTTCATATAAAAGGTCTCTTATCCTATAAAAATCTTGACAAAGGCAGCCTTCTAATCCAATGCGTCCAGTTTCAGTTCTACGGACTGCTACTAGATTGTTGCAAACAAGTACACCTCCTACAAATTTGGCTTGAATCCCCTCCCATAGAAGAACTGGTTTAAAGTCTGATAGTCTTGGTTCATTCATGAAAATGGATTGATGTTCGGGAACCTCATGAGGTGGCAAAGGTTCCAAAGTGGGAATGATCTCACTTTCTTCACCTGTTTCTTTCTCATCATCTCCAAACAGACATTTCATGGCCTTTTGTTGCGCTATAACACTAGAATCTGAAGGAGCGTCACAGTTTCAGCGCTTACATTTTGGTCCTTGATCCTCTGTGTTAATTTTTGTATATGGTATGTGCTAGAGGTTCAACTTCATTCTTTTGCATGTTGATACCCAGTTGTTTCAGCACCATTTGTTAAAAGCTATTCTTTCTCCCATTGAACTGTTTTCGGTGCCCTACATGTTCAGAGAACCTTCTCTAGTAACTAACTATAGAAATGATCCCTGAAAGTATAGGAATTGAACTGTTTTGGCACCCTTGTTGAAAATCAGTTGACTGTAAATGTGAGCATTTACTTGTGGATTCTCAATTCTCTTCCATTGATTTGAATGTTTATCCTTATGCCAGTACCACATTGTCTTGATTACTGTTGCTTTGTCATAAGTTTCTAAATCAGAAAGTACGAGCCTTCCACTTTGCTGTCTTTTTTAAGATTGCTTTGGCTATTCTGGGTCCCTTGAGATTCCATGTGAATTTTAGGATCTGCTTGTCAATTTCTGCAAAGAGGCCAGCTGGAATTGATAGTGATTGCATTGAATCTATAGATCAATTTGGAAGTACTCCCATCTTGATGATATTAGCTCTTCCAATCCATGAACAAGAGACCCTTCGATTTATTTAGTTCTTACTTTCAAAAATGTTTTATAGCTCTCAATGTACAATCATTTCTAAGAGTTTTATTCTTTTTGAAATAGAATTTCCTTAATTTTCGGTTTGCACATTGCTATGGTATAGAAATATAATTTGTTTTGTATCCTGCAACCTTTCTGAACTCATTTCTTAGTTCTAATAATTCTTTAGTGGAGTCCTTAGGATTTTCTATATAAGACCATTTCAACTGAGAATAGAGATAATTATACTTTTCCAATCTGGATGCCTTTTATTTCACTTTCTTGGCTAATTTCCCTGGCCAGAACCTCCAGTACAATGTTGAATAGAATTGGCAAGAACAGATATCTTTGTGCTGTTCCTGGTCTTTGGGGAAAGCATTCATTAGCTGTGGATTTTTCATCAACGCACTGTTGTTTTTCTAGGCACTGACTCTTGGCCTCACCTTCGTTTGCAAAATACTTTTCAGCATTTAAGTTTTAGTTAAAATTCATTTCCTTGGGGATGTCTTCCTGGAGCCTCCAAACCAGGTTCCCAGAACCCTGCACTTAACACAATTATAACAAACATTCTCCCTCCTAACTTGGCTCCACAAGGGAAGTGGCTGTGCAATCTTGTTTACAGGTGTGTACCAACACGGACTGGCACATGCAATGTGTTGCTACAAATCAACCTCATGTACCACGTTCAATTTCCTGACACTGTTGTGAAAGTAGCATTTCTGCCACTGTCTCCACTTCAAGGACAAGGATGCTGCTTTATTCATCTTTGTACCCCAGCACCAAACAGAGGCTGCCACTCAGTTACCCTTAGTCACTTCTGGACTTGCTCTGAGGAATGAAGAAAGGTAGCTAAAGGGAAGCAGCTGTGGCTCAATCAGTAGGGCTCCCGTTTACCATATGGGAGGCCCCGGGTTCGGGTTCGGTTCCCAGGGCCTCCTGGTGAAGGCAAGCCCGCCCACACGGCGCGGTTAGCTGACCCAGCGAGCACAAGCAGCAAGGGGGGGATAAATGAATAAATAAATAAAATCTTTAAAAAAAAAAAAAAAAAAAAAAAAAGAAAGGTAGCTAAATGTAATTCTTGCCCAACACAACAAACAAGAGAGACTTTACCTTCAATAGGGCCAACTTGGTTGGACACAGCAAATCTAAGCACTCTCTCGTCATCATTGTACAAGGCAAAGACCCGGTCCACAGTCAGCTGCTGGGTGGAGGGGATGACCTGGTGTCTGGGGGCATGCCTGCAGGCTTGGTACGTGATGTTCTGGTGGATATGGTAGGACCACGTTTGATTGATGGCACCAAATAAGAGTGTGTAGTCTCTGGAACTTGTGGAGGTCATGGCTGCAAACAGACACATTCAACATGAAAACTAGTAAGTTAAAAAAAAATGGAGAGGGGAAGGGGGAGGGATGGAGTATATGGGAATCCCCTACATTTTCAACGTAACATTTACGTAACCTAAAGCATCTTTTAAAATAACGGAAATAAAATGCAGAGATTTTCATGTAGGATGTGTTTTTTGCCACAGCTAGTTCTTCATCTAGTTCCTTGAGCATGTACCCTTGGAAACTTGCAGTGTAATCTCAAGTGGATGAAAAACTAAAGTGCTGAGAGAGAGAGGAGGCACTGCAGTTGTGGGTATCATATGCAAAGAATAAAGGTTGCTATGTGCTAGCCACACCAACTGCTCTATGTGCTGTCTCGTTCAAACCACCTAACAGCCAATGAGGTGGGCACTACGCTCTCAACCAGAGGCTCACGGATGTTAAGTGACCAGCCTACGGTCACAAAGCCAGTATATGATGGAACTGGAACTGGAATTCAAGTCTGCCTGACTCCACACCCCAAGTTTTTAAGCCAGTTCATCCTCTCACTGCACAGAGGTGCTAACTTCCAGTGCCTTGCACTTCGGTGAGAAGAGTCCTGGGGAAAGGAAAGGGCCATTTCTCTCCATCTGAGTCCATGGGTCCAGAGGTCAGTCTAGCTATCTGGCCATCAGCTGTTCTGAGCACAGGCCAGGCCTCTGTCTCCCATTCTCTTCCCTTATCTGCCTGGCTTCCAGCACCTGCACCAAGGAGAAGCAGGGGCTGGAGGGAAAGGCTCAAGAAACCAAACCACTGGGATGCACCTGGGATTGAGGCAGCATCCTGCATTGGGGGTAGTGTTTTATAGACTACATTACACTTCACACATTAACCATGTAAGCTAGAGAGCACAGGTGTTACTATTCCCATTCTTAAAATGAGAAAATGGGTGCTTAGATGTTAAGTGACTTTTCCCAATGATTTAGAATTGCAAATCCAGGATGTGAATCCTATCTTCAGACTCCAAATCCAACATTACTTTTACAACACTATGCAGCTCTGTTGGTGTTAAAGCAGGCTGAAGGGAAGCGGATGTGGCTCAATCGATAGGGCTCCCGTTTACCATATGGGAGGCCCCGGGTTCGATTCCCGGGGCCTTCTGGTGAAGGCAAGCCGGCCAGTGTGGTGCGGTGAGCTGACGCAGCAGGACAACCCAACAAAGGGAGACAAGCAGACACAGAAAAACGCACAGCAAATGGACACAGTGAGCACAAGCAGCAAGGGGGGATAAATAAATAAAATCTTAAAAAAAAAAAGATAAATAAATAAAGAGAGGGTTTAAATGTTAAAAAAAAAAAAAAAAAAAGCAGGCCGAAATCATCAGCTGAAACAAGGTTACAAGACAAGTACAAATTTCAATAATCAATAATTTTCAATGCAAGACAGCAGGATAATTAATTACCAAATATAATTATACCATCCCTACACACCCCTATAGACATCATTGTTACTGATGATAATTATAAATTAGTAGAGACATTGATATTCTGTGTATAGCAGCCAGAACTCTGCTCACCTACACTGCATATTTGATAATGATATAGCACACTCACATTATATGCCACACACTGTCCTAAGGACATCGCATTATTAACTCATTTAATCCTAACAATAGGTAATATTGTTATTCCCAGTTTACAGCTATGAAAACTGGTTACACATACCTGAGTCAGAGTAGTGGTAAAGCTCCTTGTAGGGGGCAATGTGGGCTGTGGCATTTGCTGGGATATAAGGCACCTGGCCTTGAATGTCAGTCTTAATGCTCAGATAGTTCTCGGGGTCAAGTCCCTCTGCAGTTTGCGTAATATGAACCCTCTCCTGTCCTGGGTGGAAAATAACTTCCATGTCATGGATGAACGAAGCACCTGGGAAGGGAGAACAGTTCAGAAAAAAGGGATGAAAAGAGCACTTGCTTAGTCAAGAGTACATTCTTTCTCCTCCCAATTTCAAGCACTGTTGAAGATGGTGCCAAAGCAGATTATCTAATCGCCATGACTAGGTCCTATAAGGTGTTGATTCCATAAGTTCCCAAAAACTTAGTGCGGTTTCATCCTGTCTCATACCTCTTCTCTTTATAGGACCTGGTTTTCTGTGAGAAATAAAATCCTGAGAAAACCCTTGACCTTTTGCTTTCTAAAGTTGACAGATTTAGTTAAAAAACAAAAATAAAGCAAAAAACAGGACACCAGTTAAGTTTCAATTTCAAAGAAACTGTTTTTTTAGTATAAGTACATCTCATGAATAATTTGGGCACACATATTAAGTTGTTTCTCTGAAGTTCAAATTTAACCAGGTGTACTGTATTTTATCTATTTTGCCCCAAGATTTTAATCAAACCTTGATTGAGCACCGTAGTGCAGGTGGGGGAAGGAGTCTTCTCAGTACTTTATTTCACGTGCAATAAAGATACATTCACTAGTAAACAAGCTTTTTTCAGGTGGAGAGGGTGAGAAGCCAAAAAGTATCCCCTCCACACTTGCTATCACAGGATAAGCCTTCAAGCAAAAGCATCTCCCAGGAGCTTGTTAGAAACGCAGAATCATAGTTGCCTCCCAAGGGCTACTGAATCAGAACGTGCATTTTGGCAAGACCCCCCAGGTGATTTGCATGCAAGTTAAGGTCTGAGAAACCAGGTCCACACTATTATTACAGGTCAGAGGTGGGAGCGCCATAGGGCTAGAGAGGAGGAAAGTGACCCCCTTCTCCACAAAATCATATTCAGGTGCCCTGAAACCGCCATTTTGGCATTCCTGTTGGACAGATCTGTGAATAACTCAAACAAACCTGACCAAGCAATACGCTTCACCAAACTGGGCTGGGAGGACCCAAATCTCCAAATGGAGTCATCCCTTCTCAAATCAACTCAGAGAACATTCAGAAGGAATCCTTCTCTGTCAAAAATCAGATATGCAAAAGCCAAACCATCTCCAGACAAAAAGCAACACACCTGCAGCTCCCGAACATCAAACAAGCAGATCCTCCTTCACGGAATGAAAACCCAAGGCACAGCCCCAAGGGTTGACACCCCCAAAGCCATGGTGAGCATCAGCCCTCCCAGACACCTACTCACCAGTGAGGCTGAAGCCATTCTCTGAGCCTGGTTTCTCTAAAGCAAAGAGCCAGCCGAACAGGCCTCCGATTGGCGCGAGGGGAAGAAGGGCCTGGGCCGCGGGCTGCGGGATGTGGCTGATGGCCGTGTAGGCTCTGCCGTCATTGCCCACGATGTAAGCGTGCAGGTCCACGTCAGTGAAGTGCACAGGCGTGTGACCCACGTGGAGGTGGCCGCTGACTTTTCCATTGACCCGAGGAGGAGCCCCTAAAGAAAGAAAACACAGTCAGCCTTGGCCATCATCCGGGCTGGGGATGGGAGCAAACAGATAATGTAATTCTACCAACAATCCTAAAACTCACTCTTTGGCAAATCATTTTAACCGATCCCCTAATGGACAGTTACTTTCTCCCATCCTCCCTCGTCCTCCTCAACTTTGGCTCTAATGAGCTGGTAAAAAGGAGGAAAAAAAAAATTCCTGGATAACCCTCAAATTGGGAAGTTAGCCTAAACATGCCCATTCCTCAGACATGCATTGAGTACCTACAAGTTGTCAGTGCTTTGACTCAAGTAGTGGAGATTCAAGGTCAGTTGAGCAGAGCTCAGCAGTAGCGAGAAACAAGTGAGGAATAGACAAAGAGCAGACTCCATCCCCTGTCACCTTCTGGCAGACAGTGCCTCCCATTTCCGTAAAATCTGGACTGGCAGTGGCAGCAGAAGCCAGTGGCGTAGTCAGTGCAGAATGCATGCCGGGAGCACTGTCCATGGTTTCGTTCACAGGTTTCCTTGCTGGCAGCATTATATGTGAAGACTGAAAAATAAAACAAATATGCATTAAAAGGACTAAGTGGTTCCAGCATCTTGTGCTGCCCAGCTTCATCATGGACATAGCATCTGCTCCATAAAATCAGTTTAGATTTGTAATAAACAGATATATTTTTGATGTTTGAGAGACAGGAATAACATTCAACCCAGTGGAATTAAATTGTTTTGTCATCTGGCATGAAGTACTGCTTACTGCTCCCATATGGGTCTCATTTCAAAGTTGGTGAACTGAGACTGGACCACTGTGGTTTGAGTGCAGTAAAATGAAAGCAAACTAGTATGTTAGGTTAAACTGTACAAAATTGCCATTTTTGTCTGTCAAAAATTGGTCAAGTATCAGCAATTTTATATAGTTTGTCCTAGTAGTAATGACCCTCCGAGAGCAAGGCAAAAGAAGAGAAACAAACGCGGGCTTCACATTTAATCATGCGTTTCTTAGACAGCCCCGAGCTTAAACAGAATAGCCTTTACCTTGTCTCACTAGACAGAAAAATAGTTTTTAGGAGGGAAGGTCCTTAAGGAACACACACCTTAAAGAAAGTGTGTGTGGGAAGGGGATGGGTAAGGGGAAAGGAACAGGGAATCAAGCTGTTAAAATGATCTATGCCTTTTGCAGGGTACGGTACAAACAGGATTTCCAAGGCCTGGGCCAGAGTCATAGATTTTCTAAGAAGCTATTGTGAACCAACGTGGGCTAACAGCCCCAGGAGGTGTTTTCCTTTCATCTCTCACTTATTCTGCTCATAGAGAGAGAGAGAGAGAAGGAGGGGCCGCGGGCCGGGGGGGCCCGCAGCAAGAGAGAGAGAAAGAGAGAGGAGAAAAAGAAAAGGGGCCATTTGCACTGCAACGAAACAAGGGAATTTGAAGCAAATGCTCCACTGTCCAAAAAGGAAACGGCACAGGGTCTCAGTGGAACAGAGATGGCTTTCACCCAGGACACTGGGGAAGATGCCAATTCCAAGCACGGCCACAAGGTGGCAAAGAGGCTGCACACACCTCTGCCTCCACATTCCCAGGAACTGGAGTTGCCTGGCATCTCCAGAAGCGAGCTGATGAAACCAGGGGTGGCACAGAAGTCTAGAGTTAGACACTGATGCTGGTGTCAATGGCCAGCTTCCAAGTAAAAAGAGATACCCTAATCTTAGGGAGAACTGAGTGGTACTTGTGTTCTGAACAAAGGCTAGGTCTCAAGAGGAGGAGGTGGCAGAGGAAGGAAGAAAATGAAAGATCAATATCCACCCAGTATTCCAGATGAGAACAGAAAGCAAACTAACGGGGGAAGATGTAATACCATATGTGTAACAATACAGCCAATAGAGGGCCTTTATCAGCAGGTGAAAAATGAAAGCTAGCATTTAGTGGTCAATATCTGCCAAACATTATTCTAAGAGTTTACACACATTAACTCTTAATTTGCACAACAGCCCTAGGAAGCAGGGCCTATTTATTTTTATTTTTTTAATTTTTAATTTATTTTTATTGTGGGTAAAAATCAAAATTCTCACAATACATACAAACATTTGCAAAATGATATATAAATATATATGCATATATGTGTATTTGCTTACAAAAATGTTATTTATATATATATATATACATATATTTTAAGAGGTGCTTAGATTACCCAAAATATTACACGGAACCCACTGGGATTCCCATGTTGCCCACCTCCCACACCTCCCACCACATCCCACACAAACATCTCCCACAAGTGTGGGCAGGGCCTATTTTTAATTCCTGCTTTGCAGATAAAGAAACTGAGGATCTTTAAAAAGTGTTAAAGGGACTTGCCTGAAGCCACAGGCAGTCCAGTAGAGTTGGGATTTAATCCCAGGAAGTCTGGCTCCAGAGTCCCTGCTCTCAGCCCCTACACACCACCACCTCTCCAGTGAAACCCAAGTGCATTTATCATGAGAGCAAGGTTAAGTAACCGATCAGTACAGGCTTCAGCTAGTAAAATTTGAGTCACACTTTATAAATCAGGCTTAATGGTAGAAAAGAGAAGATTATTCCAGATGGATATTACAGCACATTGAAAAACACATAAACACACACACACACACACAGGTATGATGATGTGAGAGTAATAGCAGTAACTTTTGGACATTCTTTCCTGCTGTGCACAGATCCTTGAAAAAGCAGCAAGCTGAGGGACTGGCAGGACAAATGGATAAACTTGACTCAGTGGAATATCTGATTAGGAACATAGTCAGACCTGGTATAGAGGATGATGACTCAGTTGAGAAATTCCAGTTTGATAAAAATAGAAAAAAAATGAGACATAACTCTGAACATTTTTGAAGAAGAAAGTGGCATAAAACTCAAGGTAGAAAAAAAGAGTGGATAATGCTAAAAATATCACTGAGGTTGGTGTGAGGAAAACTACATATCACTTGTCTACCAGTGGTTTAAGAAAGGTGGGGGAGAACCCAACACTCCAAATAAAAAGAAATGAATGCATCTTAGTCTTGGTTTTCGCTAGCTCAGAATGCCACAAGTCTTGGTACAGAAGCAGCCCCTCGATGGCTTCACATGCTTGTGGCATGGGTCGCTCGTCAGGAATCTCTCCAGAAGACAGGGGCACGAGGGGCTGAAGAGGGCCCGGAGCTCTAAGACTCAACTTTAGTAACTGCTTGGTGGCTCTGCAGAAACTACGGAAATGCACGATGTCTGCCTCAGCCTCCTCATCTCTAAATCCCAGGCGACACCCCCTGCCTTCTATATACATGGCCAGGAATCACATTTTTAAAATGTAATTCTGAGCACCAAAATAAAAAAGGCAATCTGATGTAGGTCTAAAGGTAGTCATTTTCAGGAAATTCAGGAGAAAATAAAACCAAAAATCTACACATTGTTCTACTCCTCCCTCCCCCAATTAAGAAAATGGTTGGTTTGTATTGCATCCCCTCTCTTTCTATTACAGTAGCTCTCGTTATTCACAGTAATGTTCTGTAAAGTTGCCTGGAGGACTGACTTAGCCAACACTAAACCATTGCTCCTAGGGGAAATATAGGGTTAGGTTCCCACAAGCCTCTTTCATCAACCAATCAATACGTAACCTTGTCTTATATGTTTCTGTTTAATGATACTTTATTTAATATATGCTATTGATTCATTCCCATGGACTCACGACCAGTAGCACTGTGACTCATGCCTGAAAGGAAGCTTATCTACCATGCATTTTCTCCGTAAGACTCATCACAGCCTTCTTACACTTAGGAACACTAAACAGTACTCACTATACTTTCTGGGCCATTTTAAATAGCAAAGTCACCAAGAAAGAGCACAAAAATGCGAGAAACACAGCATTAAATATACCATGAAAAGGACACTAATTAGAGTAGAGAGCTGAAACAAGAAGGCCAAGCGTCATCTTGTCTGTCTCCCAAGGAACATGCACACGTTGGCTCTGGGCATGTCCACAAATGAGTGCAAGAACACTGCAAAGTCACAAATTTTAGCAGATAGGCAAACTTGCAAATACAGAATCCATGAATAACGAGGACTGATTGTATGTTGTGAAAATTTGTTCTCTGACCTGATTGTTATTCTAAGAGTGAACTATGAAGCAGGAAGGGATTGGGGATAGGGAAGAGACAGCAGATATGAAGAATTAGGTTAATTTAACTAAAAAACTAGGTGTAGTCAGCTTTTAGATATGGGTAAAAAAAGTGGGGACCAGCAATGAAGCCGGGAACTTACAAATCCAACTGTGCAAAAGTTTACAAATTGATTGGAATGCAGACTGCATTTTTCTACAAAAAAATTTAATAAATGTGGTTAAACTCCCATGAAAGGTTATTGTGAGGTAGAAACTATAATTATGATGGATTAAATAGCTATTGGTAAACTGGCCTGGGGATCTAGGTAGAATTTTAACAGATTGTGTGGAAAGTTGTATTCTCAGGGTGTAATTCCCTGACCCAAGGATACATGCTCACTTTTCAAGCACCATGCCAGCCATAAAGAGGAAAAGAAGGTGGGTTCTCATCTCATTGGGGGTAACTGAGGCTCCCTCTTCTACCCCTACATCTCCACACACAGGTGCACACACAGCTATGGGCATTTAACACATAGGCAGCTGTTAGGTGCAAGGGAAATGCCCCTGACAAATTTTCTCTCATGCATTCAATAATTCATGAACTAATTACTGGTACTCACTATGGGCCCGGCACTGGTCAAGGAACTGAAAATATAGCAGGGAACAAAAGAAACAAAAAGCCCTGCCTTGAATCTTACATTCTCCTGGGCAGCAGTAAGAAAAGTGAATTTTGTACTATAGTGGATGATGTTAATAACTATGCAGAGAGTGAAGATGGCAGACTAGTAAGACACGGGAATCTCCTCTCCAGAAAAATAGCTAGAGGACAGGCTGAAACAGCCCCAAAAAAGATCTAGGGTTTAGGACAGCAGGTGAAGGCTGCACACCACCCAGAGGAGAGAGGGACAGAAGAGGGAATTCGCGACTACAGAACCGTGAGTTGGAAGTAGCAGCTTCTGCTGCTGCCGGCACCCTCCCCCACACTATTCAGAATTCTCGGGCCTCTGGGCCTGCGACCACAGACAAAGTGGGCTTCATGGATCTACCACTCCCAGAAAGGGGAGAGAGAGGGACACAGCCTTAGGCTGACTCAGGTTCTGACCTGAAATTTGGGCTGCAGAGCCCCACGAAACCTTTCACACGGCGGTTTGCCCCGGGAGCCTAGAAAGGACTGGAGAAATCCGACCCTTGCAACCTCCCTCTCTTCTAGACTGGACTAATTGTTGAGGACTCCACAGAGGAGGGGAGAGAGAGCCTGGGGCTGACCCTGCTTTTGACTCCCACGTTTGGTCTGCCCTGTCCCAAGAGCCCTTCCAGGCTGGGTGGGGCTGCGCCATTGTTTGCCTTGGAGCCTGCAAGGGGCTAAAGATATACAAACCTCCCAATCTCCTCCTCTACTAACAGGGACTGATTGTTGAGGATTCAGAAGGGAGTGGAAATATTTCCTAGCTGGGAAAAGGGGGGCACTATGAGAGTGGTCTGGAGAACTGTCTCAGAAAGTTTGAATTACAAGGCTCTTAGCCCCCAGACAGGAAGCTCTATCACATTGATCTGATATGTGTCACAACAAATATGCTCCGACCAGGCATTGAATTGCGAGCTGCCAAAGAGCGCCATCTCCTGGCAGACCAAGGAAGTGCACATAAGAAAATTAATAAGTAGGAGAGGCTTTTCCTGGCCTCCATAGCCTCCCTGCCCAAGGCCCTAGGAAACGACTCTACAACCAATTACTGGGTCCAGTGCCCTGTTTTCAGCAACCAGCAGAACAATCCTAACAATCAAGGTTGAGCCAGAAATCAAAGAGCTGTGGTAACTCACAGCCTCCTGCCACTAAAACCCCATAAAAGAGAAAGAGATAGAGCATCTAAGTAAAATACAACCTAACCAGATGTCTAAACACCAGCAAAAAATTACGAGCCATACTAAGAAAATAGAAGACATGGCCCAAGAAAAGGAATACATCAAAGTCCCAGAAGAGATGCAGAATTTGAGAGAACTATTCAGTGAGATGAGCACAAATTTCCAAAATCAAATTAATGAGATGAAAAAGAATATAGTTAAAGAGATCAATGACATCAAGAAGTCACTGCGCGAATGTAAAGAAGAATTTGAAATCTGTACAGAAAAGTAACGGAGTTCATGGGAATGAAAGACACAATAGGTGAAGTCAAAAATACATTTGAGGCATACAACAGCAGAATCGAAATGATAGAAGAAAGAATAAATGATACTGAAGACAGAGCAGCTAAAAAAAATTGAAGAGAGAAAACAACAGAGAGAGAAAAGAAAGGAAATAATTGAGCAGGGGCTCAGAGAATTGAATGACAACACAACACGCAACAACATACGTGTCATGGGAGTTCCAGAAGGAGAAGAGAAAGGAAAAGGGGCAGAAAGAGTATTTGAGGAAATAATAGCTGAAAATTTCCCAACTCTCACGAAAGAAATGAACTTACATGTCCAAGAAGCATACCATACCCCAATGAGAATAAATCCAAATAGACCTACACAAGACACATAGTATTCAGAATGTCAAATGTAAAAGATAAAGAGAAAATTCTCAGAGCAGCAAGAGAGAAGCAAACGATCACGTACAAATGACGTCCAGTAAAACTTAGTGCAGATTTCTCTTCAGAAACCATGGAGGTGAGAACACAGTGGTATAGAAAACTGAAAGAGAAAAACTGCCAGCTGAAAATTCTTTATCCAGCAAAACTGTCCTTCAAATATGAAGAAGAGTATAAAGTATTCACAAACAAACAGAAACTAAGAGAGTTTGCAAAAAGAATCCACCTTTGCAGGAAATATTAAGGAAGCCTTAGAACCTGAAAGAAAAAGACAAGAGAGAGAGGCTTGGAGGAGAGTATAGAAGAAAGAAAAGCAGAAAGGATCACCAAAAGAGTAAAAAGAGAAACAAAAATAACATGACATATGAAAACCAAAGAATAAAATGGAGGAAATAAATAGTACATTTTCAGTAATATCATTGAATGTGAATGGATTAAACCCCCCAATCAAAAGATACAGGCTGACAGAATGGATAAAAAAACATGAGCAATCCATATGCTGCTTACAAGAAACTCACCTCACAACCAGGGATACAAACCGGCTGAAAGTAAAAGGTTGGAAAAAGATACTCCATATGAATAGTAAACAGAAAAGAGCAGGGGTAGCTACACTAATATCAGACAAAACAGACTTCAAATGCAAAAAAGTGATAAGAGATGCGGAAGGCCATTATATATTAAAAAAGGGACGATCCTCCAGGAAGATATAGCAGTCATAAATATCTACGCACCTAACCAGATGCCCCAAAATATATGAGACAAACTCTGGCAAAACTGAAGGGGGAAATAGACATTTCTACAATAATTGTTGGAGACTTCAACACCCCTCTCACATCATTAGATAGAACAACTAGACAGAAGATCAACAAGGAAACAGAGAACTTGAACAATATGATAAACAAGTTAGGCCTAACAGACATATACAGAACACTGCATCCAAACTCAGTGGGTTATACATTCTTCTCAAGTGCCCATGGATCTTTCTCCAATATAGACAACATGTTAGGTCACAATACAGCTCTCAATAAATATAAAAAGATTGAAATTATACAAAGCACCTTCTCAGATCATAATGGAATGAAACTAGAAATCAATAAAGACAGGAAAAAAGTAAATTTGCAAATGTGTGGAGACTTAACAACACACTCCTAAATATTCGGTGGGTCAAAGAAGAAATTACAAGTGAAATCAGTAAATATATTGAGACAAATGAAAATGAGAACACAATGTATCAAAACTTATGGGATACAGCGAAGGCAGTCTTGAGAGGGAAATTTATAGCCCTAAATGCCTATACTAAAAAACAAGAAAGAGCTAAACTCAAAGATTTAACTGAACAACTAGAGAAACTAGAAAAAGAACAGCAAACCAATCCCAAAGCAAGTAGAAGGAAAGAAATAATAAAGATTAGAGCAGAAATAAATGAAAATGAGAACAGAAAAACAATAGAGAAAATCAACAAAACCAAAAGCTGGTTCTTTGAGAAGATCAATAAAATTGACAAACCCCTCGCTAGACTAACAAAGAAAAAAAGAGAGAAGATGCAAATAAATACAATCAGAAATGAAAGGGGGGAAATTATAAATGACCTCACAGAAATAAAAAGAATCATAAGAGGTATTATGAGAAACTATATGCCAACAAACTAGACAACCTGGATGAAATGGACAAATTTCTAGAAACTCATAACCAACCTACACTGACACAAAAAGAAATACAAGAACTTAACAAACCAATCACAATTAAGGAGATTGAATCCGTCATCAAAAATGTCCCAGTTGGGAAGCGGCTGTGGCTCAATCAGTAGGGCTCCTGTTTACCATATGGGAGGCCCCGGGTTCGGTTCCCGGGGCCTCCTGGTGAAGGCAAGCCCGCCA